>CM072517.1:41290970-41364850 GCA_036898135.1 Oncomelania hupensis | reverse complement strand
GAAGGAACCAAGAGGAGGTAATTTGATTGTCGAGGTTCATAACCTCAAAATCCATACCAGCAGTTAATTATTGTTCATTGAGCTTAAACTATGATTTTTATGTCTGCGGGACTAAACAAATTTAATTTATATTCCCAGGTTTTATTTTTATTTATTTTACTTTATCATAGTTTTTAAAAATTTTATTTAATTCCTGTGTATTCACTTTATTTCAATTTATATATATTTCATTTTAATTTATACATATTTTGAAATATTTTTAAATATTTGAATCTCAAGCATGACAAGTCTGATTTTATTGTGTGATACCCTCCCCCCCAAATACCAAGATACGTGTGCCATTCATTGTTATGAGTTTCTTTGTTTTGTTAAGGTTTGATGGAGGATTTATTGGTTTTGAGGCAATAAATAGAAAATGCTATAGCAATGTTTTGAGAGAATTTGTTGTGAATATGCATCACTGATCCCAGAAAAGAAACAAAAGTGAAAGTTATTGATGTGTGAATGATGTGGAGAGAGAGAGAGAGTTTGAGTGAGAGAGAGAACACCAAAGAGAACACAAACACATACTCATATAAACAGGATGGTAATCACTCACACACACACACACACACACACACACACACACACACTCGCATGGACACAAACTCTGCACAACTGTCAGACACTGGCTCATGCACATACCCTTACACATGCACACAAACACAAAAACCGTTGATTTGATTGTTCTGCATTTTATGTGCAGTTTTACATACAGTTCAAAGTAGGTCAACCTTAGTTGTCAACAAACTGCTATACACAAAACAAACTATATACAGTGATGTTAAAATGTGAATTTTACACACATGAAGGAAAGCGACAAATCTACCAAATGACCACACACGAGAAAAAGACAAATGCTGAATGCGCCATTGTGAAAAACTCTTTTGCTTATCCAAATACAGAAGCAATCAATCTAGTATCCTATCCTATCCCATAACTCGGAGGTCGTAGGGGCACCACAGATGATCGTTTAACCAGCGTATCTTCTCTGTCCTCAGCAACCCTGATTGTTTCGCTCAGTGTCAAACCAGTCCATTCTCGAATGTTGTTCTCCCACCTCTTTTTCGGTCTCCCTCTTCTTCTACCTCCTTGCACTGTGCCTTGCAGGATGGTCTTTGCAAGACCTGATGATCTGGTGACGTGGCCATACCATCGGAGTTTACGTTTTTTCACCACCATATCTAGTAACTAGAATCTAGTAACTAACGGGAAAATCATGGTTAAAACGTATACAAGATTGTTAAAATATTGACTATTATACACAACAAAAAATCTTGCTTCAACATTTTTTTGTATGAACAGTCTTGATGAGATGAGTGGAAACAAAGGCTGGAGGTTATCATGCCATTTTTGAGGTTTTGCTTGAGTGAGTGAATATGAAGGACAGAGGGATGAAAAACACAGATTACTCCCTGTGGAGAATGAAGGTGAAGAGGAAACCAATAGAATGGCGAGAGGAAAGAGTGACTTGAAAATGCGATTGCGTCAGTGTGTGTATGTCACAACCATAGGTTTTTGTAGCAGTGTGGCGTGCAAGTGGGGACGATTCCAAGTGAATTCTGGGAGGTGCAACCAAGGTTGGCAGATCTAAAGGGCAACTGTTAAATAATGTTATTGCAAACCATACCATTTAGTTTTTGTGTACATGTAGAGTATATAATATTTATACATATGTAATATTATAATTATACTAGCATAGCAAATACATTATTTCGGTGCAAAAATGAAAAGAAAAAGAAAAAAGAAAAGGCCTCTCTCAGATGATTGCTACGGGTGGAAAAAAAAAAAGATTCAGCCTCCTCTCTTTCTACTACAATGTTACATTTTTCATCAGTCACAAAACTCTCAATTTGATTATATCTACCGGAACGTGGAATGATGAAAACTCCAATAGTTAATTATCAAAATCAGTCTGTGGATAAATCTGAAGTGAAAAGTTTTTTTTTTCTTCTCCATGACAAAATAAAATGATTTCTTGTATAATCATAAAAGTCTTGACACAAACGCAGATAATATAAGTCACAAGTTATAGTAGGTTTTATTGACAATGAGCTTTAACTTGACCAATCCTAACGTTTGACTCATCGTCCTCCTAATATTTAACACCAACACGCTCAGATCCCAACAGCACACAAGGTCAGCCGCTAACACTTGTAGCTTGAAATTTAAAACATAAAAATAAATATTTGTAAAAATCTTGTAGTTCTAATTAATGTCCCTAGCCCTGTGGCTGTATGAAAGCAATCACCTAATCAACCATAAAGCTGAAATTTTTAACAGGAAAGGACTTGTTCATTCCCTAAAGCAAGTGTTACAGAACTACAACAACAATGACAATAATAATAACAATAATAACAATAATAATAATAATAATAATAATAATAATAATAATAATAATAATAATAATAATAATAATAATAATAATAAAGCTTTTATAACAGAGCATAATATAAATGAAACTAAAATAAACGAAACAAATAACCAGAAATAAATAAAAACGCAAAACAAAACTAAATGACAAAAGACACATTAAAAAGAAGTAATATATCAACCAAAAAAACCTCCCAACTACACGAAAACAATACTTGTTATTGATATGGACTGAAAATATGTCTGTCTTCAGGCTTGCTTAAATTAACTATTTCATTTTAAAATAATTTAAAATAACTTTTTTTTAAAGTTACAATTATAATTTTTTTTATTATTGAGGATTTGTACAGCGCACATATCTTACCGTAATTAGCGACTCAAGGCGCTGGCCGATACAGGATCTAACTCAAGCCGACCGAGGCGCCAACTTGCAGCCTTTGGACGCATCGTCATAACGCTCCAGACAACTGAGCACAATCTTCAATAATGGTACAGGATGCAGTCAATATAAAAATTTCAAAAATAAAAATTCGATTTTCTTCCGTCTTCTAATAGCGATCTCCCTGCCTTTACACCACCTGTTTGAGAGATGTATGTGTATTTGGTGTGTGTGAGGGTAAATGAGACAGGTGAGCGTGTATGTTGGTATAGATCGCCGCGCTTTGAGCCTTGGGGAAAGGCGCGTACATAGCATCCTGAATTATTATTATTATTATAATCCTGGGACGGGGGAGAAGGACCTAGGTGAATGCTGGGTGTGTTCTTGTCACCGGCACTCACCCGTCTAGGACATGAGCGTCAGGATCTTTAAAGTCCGTTATTTTGGAATGTATGCGACACAGACTAGGCCTCGGTTTATACTCTCAGCCGAAGGAATAGGAAACGGGAGTAAAGTGTCTTTCCCAAGGACACAACACAATGCCCCGGCTTGGGCTCGAACCCGGAATCTTCAGATCCGGAAGCCAAAGCTCTACCATAAGGCCACCGTGCCTACAAAAACTAAACTAAACTAAAATAAGCGACAATGAACTACAGAAAACGAACCTAAAATACAAGAGATGATGCCAATCATTATCAAAAACACTTATGACCACCACATGCAAACAAATTGTGGATAATTAACCATTGTGAAATAAGGCTGCCTTTCACGGCGCTTAAATAAAATATGCGTTTAATTTCAAATTACAACAAGAACAACTTAAGCTTGGTGTATCAACAATACCAACAAAAAAAAAAAACAATGACATGAACAAGAACAAAACAAAACAAAACCAAAAACACCCGAAAACAAAATGTAATATAAAATATTTTTCGCACGTTCTAGAATAATTTCTTTTTGCAAGAAACTAATATATAAAACTAGCATAATTTGAAATAAAGTAATGACCAACATAAGA
The DNA here is from genome assembly GCA_036898135.1 of Oncomelania hupensis. Classification (NCBI taxonomy): domain Eukaryota; kingdom Metazoa; phylum Mollusca; class Gastropoda; order Littorinimorpha; family Pomatiopsidae; genus Oncomelania; species Oncomelania hupensis. The sequence goes on along the minus strand of CM072517.1, from coordinate 41,361,041 downwards.
ACCAGCTGAAAACAAATCGTAGTTAAAGTAGTGGTCAGTATTTGGGACGAACTTCTGAATGTCTAATTCAATTGCGGAGGAACTTCTGAAATGTCTACTTTAATGGATGTATCAATAAGGGTGTTGGATGCAGTCTATCTAACATTTTAACATTAAAATTTGATTTCGATTTCCGTCTTATGATAGATTGCCTTTACACCATACGTTTGGGTGAAGATTAATGATGTGTTTGTTGTGTACGTAGGAGTGTCTGTAACGTGAGAGCGTGCATGTGGGTAACAGATCGCCGCGCTTTAAGTCTGGTTTAGGAGTATGGTGCGTATAGCATCCAACATACTACTACTACTACTACTACTACTACTACTACTACTACTACTACTACTACTACTACTATTAAGATTGTAATAATATTAGTTATTAATAATAATAATATTATTATATAATAGTAATAATAATAAAAATAGTAATAATAATAATAATAATAATAATAATAATAATAATAATAATAATAATAATAATAATAATAATAACTATATTATTCTTTTTCTTCTTCTTCTTCTTCTTCTTCTTCTTCTTCTTCTTCTTCTTCGTACTATTATATAATCAAAGAACTTAATGATAGAAAGAGGGGGAACTTGTTACATAACCGCGAGACGAAAGGTATGAGTTATGCGCCCTTGTCAGCATGCTGAAAATGGCTCGTGGCAGAAAGTCAAAAAGCGACCGAGTGAAACAGGGCGGTGACTTTTGCACAACCATCAATTGCCATAATGCCAGATACAAGAAAAGTTGTGTTGGCAAGTCCTTTTTCAAATTTCCAAGAGACAAAGAAAGGTAAATTGCAACTGAAAAACTTCATTTTTTTGTGTTTATGTAGGCCTAAACTAAGACCGCTGCAGTGCTGTTAGTGTTAAAACAATCGGAGAGCGGCTTGAATGATTCATGTTATACCTATGTGCTAAATCCAAAACAGTTTGCTTGCTGACAATTTACGTTCAACAGGTCGCTCACTGTTTACGTTATTGCTAGGTTGTTTGACTATATTTGTGCTTATATTTCAAAAGTAGATGTCAGATTGGCAGTTTGGCTTCGTCAAACTGCTTATGTTAACAAGTTAAATTAGACTAAGTCTGTTTTCTCCTCGTGATCAAATACTGTGCAAGATAACCCCTTACCTAGGCACAAACCTTGATCTGTTGTAATCCCTTTTCGTTTGAGTGTACACGGGAAAAAAAAGTAATGTAGAAACTCAGTCCTTGTTCTGATCTGTGAATTTTTGCGCATTAGATCTATATTGCGTGGAATGTTGTAGTCTAGGTTCTGATTGTTCTGTCTGATTAATTAATTATTTTGCATGAAGTGACTGATGTTATTAAGCCAGTGATGTGGGAGGTGAGAGGGTTGGCGGGGTAGGGGGACACCTAATATAAATTAAATTCACACTATTAGTGAAACATTTTGTTATTGTGCTTTAATGTGATTAATTGATTGAATGACAGAACTTTATCTTCCCCCAACCCCTCTCTCTCTCTCACTCTCTCTCTCTCACTCTCTCTCTCTCTCTCTCTGTCTGTCTCTCTCTCTCTCTCTCTCTCTCTCTCTCTCTCTCTCTCTCTCACGATTACGGATTTACACAGTTTCGGATAAATGAAACAGTCTGTCATGCTTATTTTAATTTTAAAATATCTGTCGTTGATTAAAAAATAATAAATTCCAGGGCAGAAAACGAACCTATGACATACACACATAAGCAGCATAAAAGCACCTAATAAATGTCAATAAGTAAACATAAGTAAACATAAACAAAAACAAAAAAGACAGCAGTAGCGGAATGTTAATAATAATGATGGTTAAAAGTTTGGTTTTTGCAAACGTTGCCATAAAAATGTTCTTTTGCAATGGCATAGGCTCAATAAGTTACCACGCACAGATCATACATATAGCAGATGATGAAATATAGCCAGCCCGAGCAAAGGGAAATAATCCGTGAGAGCGTCTCGCATTTTTGTATAGGACATAATGGAAGTTCCCCCTCTTTCCGTAATAAGCTCTTTGATATAATATAACTAATATTATTATAACCTTATTAGTATTAATATTATTATTATTAAGGTTTTTTTTTCTTTTAATAGTATCAAGTAGGCTTTCCCAATGACATTTTAAGCTGCATTACACTCTCACCAAAGAGAGCTTTCAACACGTTAATGGGAATTAATAAACTCTTCTAACAGCATACTATAGCTATTGTAAATGTGTGTGTGCGTGTGTGTGTTACATTACTCACTGTAATTTTGTTTTTCCCACGATGAAGCAACACTCACTAGACATGTATGCTCCATTTGATAAAACATTTGAAATAAAGTACTATATCCACCTAATCATCACAAAATCATTCCCACAATTTATAGTTGAAATAGGCTAGTTTATGTAAAAGAGAGCAGTCTAGCCTTCCGCGCTTAAAAAAAAATATGGCCCTAAATCAACAATAAACTACAAGCGCATTCATACTGCTAAATTGGACAATGGAAAATAGCCACTTAATTCATCTTGCCACCACGGGATTTGAACCTGGGTCATTGGTGTTGTCAGGCGAATGCTCCGCTACTGAGTGATGGATTATAAACATAAGGCAAGACTTCCACAGTAATGCAATACGCGTTTCTTTTCAACGTTTAATCCTGACAGAGCACACAAACAAACAAACAACAAACAAACTAACAATCTCTCTCTCCCTCCCTCCCTCTCTCTCTCTCTCTCTCTCTCTCTCTCTCTCTCTCTCCCTCTCTCTCTCTGTAGATATGCAACTTTGTAAATTACATAGATCCAGGGTGAAGATAAGTAATATTCATTATGTTTTGCTTCGCGGCGAAACTTCTCTCGTGGGCTTACTTCCTTCTAATGACTACTTTCCTCCAACAGTTTGTTTGCTTTTCCATCATTACGGGTACTTACCTGGATAGCTTTCTTACCAGACATACTTTTAACAATGGTAATTTTTCACCTGAATTACTCACCCGGATATTTTTTTTTCTTCTAATATTTACAATGACAACTGCGCTAATTGAAAATAAATCATCATCAATTATGAGAGCGGGAATAAAAACAAACAAAGAGACGGGAATGATGGTGGTTGTTTAGACAGGAAACTAAAGAGAGAACAAAATACTCAATTTACAATAAACAATGGCAAATCCAGCAAAACCACAACGCGTACACACTGGTCGAAAACAGTTTCAAAACACACCCTTCTTTAGCAATCAACATCCATTAGTTTTCCGCCCTAATCCTTTGCACCTAATCCGAGTTCTCTATCTCTCTGTCTGTCTCCCTCTGTCTGTCTGTCTCTCTCTCGTTCTCTCTCTGTCTGTCTCTGTCTGTCTGTCTCTCTCTGTGTCTCTCTTACTCTCTCTCTCTTTGACCTTCAATGTTCCATGTCAAAATCCCCCGCCTTTATCACACACACCATGAGGAAGTCAAGGTTAAAAAAACACACATACACACACCAACGCACACACGCACACACACAACCGTTCCTACCTACATACCTCCAATCCCGAGCCAGGGCTGGGCTAGTGTATCATGACGTCAGGTGTGCTCATCTGAGACTGCACAGGAGAGGGAGGAGGAAGATGAGGGGGAAAACGTGGGAGGACGTGTCAAGCTGAGTGACAGTACTGCAAACGCCGAGTAAGACTTTCGGAAATATAGACTGCTAACGCACTCCTTGAGTCAACAATGTCTTGGATGAAGTTGATGACTTGTATATAAGACGATGTCCCCGTTGTCAGGCGGTTCATGCAGCTGCCTCATGCGCTACCCATCTTGTTGTCTTCTTCACGGCATCGAAATTTGATTTTTTTTTGCCATACATCGGGCCACCCCTCCTGCGATATCGTCACTACCTAATCCCCTTTACGCTTCATGTGTCCGGGGACTATAATTTTCTCACGCACTTTATCAGACGAGTAATTCTTGGATCGAAAGAACTTCCAGGGTGATACCAACACTAGCCCTTTCGAGAACGTTACAGAAGTGCAGCAACAGCAACTGGACTTCAAGTAACGGCATTAAGAAATCTTTCGTTTTAAAACTCCAGCAAAACTTTCTTTAAAGGTAAGTCTGATTTGAATTTTGTTTGGTTTTTGTAATATTTGTTTTGTTTTGGTTTGTTTTGTATTTCTTTTTTTTTTAAATTGTACATTTAAAACAAAAATAACTTTTGTGCGTCTTTACATTTTATTTCTTTCTTTCTTTCTTTCTTTTTTAAAATAAAATTTAAATATCACTTTTTAATGTTATTGTTATTGTAATTTTTACTGTTCACTGTGTGTTTCATTTAATGTTTTTGAATATAATTCTTCTTCTTCTTCTTCTTCTTCTTCTTCTTCTTCTTCTTCTTCTTCTTCTTCTTCTTCTTCTTCTCCTCCTCCTCCTCCTCCTCCTCCTTCTCCTTCTTCTTCTTCTTTGTGTCTCATTTTAAACAAAGATATAGATAGGATGAAAATATATGAAATAAGCCTACATAAATGCCATTGTATTTATTTATTTATTTAATTTAACGTCTATTCACATCTGTGATATTAGACAACATATTAAATTAGAAACAGATTAACTTAAAATTAAAATAAAGGAGTTAATATGAACAATAATTAATATAACGACATAATTATATAAAAGAAATCTATTATTGCTTGTTTATGATGTACGAATGAATAAGAAAGCATTATGACAACATATATGCTTATTGCAATCATCGCGGAGAATGCATTTTAAAATATATTAATTGCGAAATACTTACAGATTAATCTATGAATAAAACATAAGTAATGAAAAATATAACTATTTAACCTAATTCTTTGAGCATAAACTTTTTTGATGAAACCTCTGTTAAAACTTAAATTTGAACTCTGTGGATCGTTTTAAATAATCAGTATATTTTATAAATTTAATTTCAATGATAAATGGAAAACATGTGAATGATTACCATCTTGAAAATGACATCTTCATTATAACTTATGCCTTTTTTTGATTGACGTATAAGTTGTCCTTTGTAATCAAATCTTTTGTTGACCTCATACTTTGCATACAATTGACACTCATGCCTTTTAAGCGCTTGGTGATGATAGGCGCATGATTCCATTATTATTATTATTATTATTATTATTATTATTATTATTATTATTATTATTATTATTATTATTATTATTATTTTATTATAAGAATTGACCAATTGGAGAATATATTAGTGCTTTAGATATATTTACATATGATTTTAAGTCTAAGTATTGAGTGCTATTTAATTTATCATAACTGCTAGGTAAATATTTCTTTATATCTTTACAATGTAATATTAAGTGTGGGATGGTTATATTTTCATTACAAATGCAAGTAATATTTTTACAAAATTTTGTTTTCCAAGAATTTAAATATAATCTAAATGCTAAACTAGAAATATGTCTAGGGACTCCTGATATACTAATTAAACAGGAATCTGAATTTTCTTTTTTAGTAATATTATTAATTATACAGTACATTTCTTTAACTGATAATCTAATATGAATTTTCATAGCATTAATATTTTTTGCTCCCTGTTTTGCTGCTCTATCTGCTTCATCATTATGTATTATTCCGCAATGTGATGGCAGCCAACAAAAATTTATATTTATTCCTGTGCTTTTCAAAGAGTGAATGAGATGTTTTATTTCAAATATTATATCATATCTGTCATGATTTTTATTAGAATTTAATGCATATAACACCGATTGTGAATCAACACATATGAGAATACCATACAAAGCAAGTGGTGTATTAATTAATGTATGAAGAGACATTAATATAGCCACCAGCTCTGCAGTGAATACTGAATGAATTTTACCCAAGTAAAAAGATTTTATAATTTTAAGGTCTGGAATTACAAATCCTGCTCCTGCATCTCCTGAAGAAATTACAGACCCATCTGTATAAACTTTTAAATGTCTATAATAATTTTCATTTATATGTTCTCGGGCCTCTGTAGCTATTAAATAAGGATGTTCATGTTTTTTAAAATTAGTATAATTAATATTATATTGTGCGCTTTCCATTTCCCATATGGGATATGGAGCATTAATGAGTTTTGGCGCAACTTGTTGTGGTAAAATATTTGCATCATTAAAAATATCCTGAGTATATGTTGAAATTGTTTGTAATGAAATTACATCTTTTGTTCTCTTTGGAAAATCAATATCAGATCTAGTATTTAGATCCTCTTGCATATTATTTTCTACTGCATGACTTCTAATTAAATATTTTGCGCATGCAAGTTTTCTATAATCTCCTAAAGATAAAACACCTGCTGCTGCATACGCATCTGTAGTTTTAGTATGAATCGGTACACCAAGTGCTATTTTTATAAACTTACTATCTAAACTTTGTAATTTGTTCAAGTACGTTTTATGTGCAGAAAAGAATGCTTCTTGACCAAAGGATAGTTGAGATCTCACAAGAGTACAAGCTAAATTAATTAACATTTTTGTATCTTGACCCCATGATTTTTTACTTATTATTCTAATAAGATAAAAACTTTTCATCGCCTTTTGTATTAAATAATTGATGTGTCTTTTCCAGTTTAATTTTCGTGTGAAATATACACCTAAAAATTTTACTTCTTCTACATATTTAAGTTCTTGTGTTTCAATATAAAATTTAGGAAATATTTTTGGATTTTGACCATTATTAAACAGTAACATGTTTGTTTTTTCACTAGATAGTTCAAGGCCATTATTATTCATAAAAAGGCAAATGTTATTTAGTTCTAATTGATATACATTTTGTATGTGTTTAATTTCATATAAAGAAGATCTTTTCCTCAAAGATACGTTAGTCCATATTGCGATATCATCTGCATACTGAACAATGTGTATATTTTTACTTAAATTTTTTGGTAAATCATGAATAAGCAAATTAAATAATATAGGTGATATAATCGAGCCTTGTGGAATTCCCATATTTATAAAATGTTTGTTAGAATAAGAATTTCCAACTTTTACGATCATGTTTCTTCCTGTAAGGAATGTTTTAATATATTGATATATGTGGCCTGATAATCCTATGTTTTTAAGCTTATACAATAATCGTTTGTGCCATACTCGATCGTATGTTTTTCGTATATCAAAAAAGTTTGCTAGTAAACTCTTTCTTTTAGCAAATTGCTTCTTAATATGTGTAGAGAGTTTAACAATGTGATCTACTACAGATCTGCCTTTCTGAAAACCTGCCTGATTAATAGGTATGACATTGTGTTTATTGCAGTAATATGACAGCCTATTGAGAATAATCTTTTCCATTAATTTACTAACATGCGAAGTAAGAGCTATTGGTCTATAATTTGCTGAGTCTCTCCGTGATTTTCCACTTTTTAATATAGGTATAATTATAGATGTTTTCCAAATATTTGGCAGATTTCCTGTTTCCCAGCATTTTTGTATGATTTTATGTAAATAATTTAACCACATGTCTGGAAGATGTTGTAAAAGTGTATAAGAAATCCCGTCACATCCTACAGCAGATTTTTTATTTCCTAAAATTTGTAGCGCTTCTTTAATTTCTGTGAGAGAAATGTCTGCATTAATTACATTGTTATTGAGTTGATCTTCAGGATCTTTATATATATCTGAATTTTCAGCTGTTTCTCTAAATTTAATATTTTTATCTGTTAAATTATGACTGTTGCTTTCATTGGAAAACATTTTAGCAAACACTTCAGCTTTACCTTTGCATGAAATTAATTCTTAGTGTTCAACTTTAATTGGACATTGAGGAAGTTGAAAGCCAGTTTTCATTTGTGAAACTTTTTTCCAGATTTTTGAAATGTTATTGTTTTCAGTTATTTCATTATTGCAAAATTTTGTCCAGTATTGTTTTTTTTTTCTAATGCAATAATTTTATTGCAAGCTATTTTAGCCTGTTTCATATTTTGAAAATCTATTTCTGATTTACTTTTACATCATTTTTTATATGTGCTTTTTTTATTTTGTACTGCCTTCTCACATTCTTGGTTCCACCAAAGATTTCCTTTATGTTTATTATTTTTATGTTTCTTGATGATAGGAATTGATCCTTTGGCTGCAGAGATGATTGTTTCATTAAATTTTGTAAACATTTGTTCAATATCATCGTCTTTCATGAAATCATTTTCAGAATTTAATAAGTGATTGAAATGTTTCCCAGTCTGCACGACCATATGAAAATGTAGGAATATCATCTTCATTCTCATCCACTTCAGGTTTTTCATTTAAAGTTATTGTTATTGGTAAATGATCACTACCCAGCGAGTCTTGACCTATATCCCAAATACAGTCATCTGCCAATTCAGGTGAAATTAATGTTAAATCAATAGCATAAGAGTTTTGATTAAAACAGTCAGGAATCCTAGTTGGTCTTCCATCATTTAAAAGAACAAGATTAGAATTTATAATATTGTCTGTAAATTTTATATTAGTATTATGATCACAGTCTGAGTCCCACACTGGAGAATGAGAGTTGAAGTCTCCTGTAATTATCCATCGTTCATTATTATTAATATTGGTTAACCAGTCACAATTGGTTTCCTTTGGTCCTTTGGGGATGTATGCACACACGATGTTGATATGAAGAGTATTATTGATTTTAATTTTTACCATAGAAGAAAAAGTATCTTTGCCATCATTTGACTCAACTGGAGGTTTGCACGATGTATATTCTAAATCATTTCGGACATATATTGCCGTTTGTGTTTTCATATTATTTTTTACAAATGGTGTGACTGGAGGAAAATAATATCCATCTATCTTTGGTAATTTATTTCTATTAACTTTTAATGATTGTAATGATAAAACGTGATAAGAATGTAAAATCAAATGCTGATTAAGATATATCATGTTTGCATGAATTGAACGGCAATTCCATTGCAAGACACTAAATCCACTTTTCATTTCAGAGTATCTAAAGTGAAATAGGTACTGTGCTAATATTCATTTCATCAATTTAGCGGACAGCCCACAGTCAAAGTTTTACTGGAGAATACGCAGTAGACATTTGGACAAAACATCCAATCCTTTCGCATTTGGATGTATACAATCTCGGTACAATGATCTTATTGCTGCTCCGGATTTAGTGAGGAAACCTGAATCATTGTCAAGGAATTCCGCACCACACCTTTTACAGGCCATACTCAGTGCATCATTTGATGCATCGACCGTTCTTCTTAGAGGACCTCTAGGAGGGATGATTGCAGAGCAGTGAATGACTGCCTTGGGAAATGTTGTTTTAACATTTTGAATCAATTTCATCCAATTTTTCATTGTAATGTTTCTGGTTTTGCAGTTGTTTATTCCAACATGAATAATGCATCGTTCTAAAATCTCATTTTGTTCCATAGTGTGAATCCAACTGCTTACATCTTCCAGTGTGATACCCGGAACATAGATAATTTGAGTGTTCTTGTTTTTGTCTGTTATTTTTTCTTCTTTCAATCCCTTGATTGTCGAGTCGCCAATGACCAGATTTAGCGCGTCATTTGCAACCTTGCAGGTTTGTAGTTGTTCAGATGGTGTATGATTTGTTGTCTGGAATGGGAATGGTTTCGATGTGGCACTTCAACTTTAATGTTTCATCGATTTTGTTCTTTTCCCGGACTCTAGGAAGTTCAAAGACTGCTCGTATTTGCTCTATGGTTTCATCTTTCAAGATTGGATTCTTTTGTACTTGTGAGCCTATGTATGTCATTCTGTATATGTCCTCCAAATTTTGTTTGAGGTCTTCTTGACTATTGCTGTTGATGATCGGAATCACGGTGGTTCGAAGAAAGTTATCAAAAGTTGGTGGTTGGAAAGGAACCTTCGATGCAATGCTTGCATACGTTTCTTTGCGTACTTCATGATTCTTTGTTTTTGTAACTTTGTTAATGGCATCTTGAAGACTCATGTACTTTTTTGATCTTTCTTTTTGAGCATTTTTCAACAGTACTTTTTTATTACAACCGTGATAAGCAGCAGAGTGTGGGCCACCGCAGTTAATACAACGCGGGGCACTGGTTGAGCATGATTTTCTATCATGATTTTCACCGCACCTGCAGCATCTTGGTTTGGCAAAGCAGTTTTTTCGAGAGTGATTCAAACGTTGACATCTGGTACATCTGATGACAGGAGGACAATAAGGAAAAATCTTGTACTCCCTGTTTCTTGTTCTCAGAATCGATGGCAATGTGTCTGTGGCAAAAACAATTCTAGTAATCTGTTGTTGTGATTTCTTGGTTTTAAAAAAAGTGAACTTTATTATATCTTTGTTGTTTTTCAAATCTTGTGGCTCAATGTGATGAAACACAATTCCTTCAGTTTTCACAGTAGGGATATAACAATGAACATTTGCGCCTCCTAGATTCGTTAATGATAGAAGTTTGTTTTGTTGATTTTGGGAAACGCACTCCACAAATAAGTCACCAGATTGTAATATTTTGACGTTTAAAACACTTCCTACTACACCGATAAAAGGGAATGTTGTTGTTGGTTTTAATTTACGTAACAACACATCACCAGTTTTTTGGTCTTTGATGATCACTTGATGTTTTTCTAGTGCTTTTTTATATTTCAGAATTATTTCTTTTTCTGGTGTTGTAACAATGTAATCTTTATTAGTTTCTCTGATGTGGTATTTCGAGTCAATGTTGTAATTTCCATATAGTGCCTGCATGTTGTGAAATAACTTGTGTCATCTTCATTATTTTAAAAAATAAAAATAAATAAAAATGATAATAAAAGAAAGAAAGAAATAAATGAAAAAGAAATGTTTTGAGCGCCTGTGTTACGTCATAATTAGTGAAGTGAAAAGCACGTGACAATAATTTTGCACAAATGACGTATTTCCTCTCTGTTTTGTTTTTGTGTTGTTTTTTCCCCTTAGGTGACGTCAGTAGTAGACTATCATCACGTGTTCATGTTCCAGATGACAATAATAAAAAAAATTTTCAATCGAAAATTCAAGACATATATTACATCAACAAAAATGTAAGTAATAGTAGAATGCTTAAAACATCATAGTAAATGTAAAAGAAAAATCATCCGGTTGGAAATTACACATGTGATACTCGTTTTTGCACGTTCCTCGTGTTCCAGAACACTAACTGATCTTGAAGTTGCTCAGCATGCTCAACAGCCTGCATCGTTGAATTGATTCGATCCTCCAGCGAATCGGGTGCCCGTATTTGACCATTTGTTGAGTCACATGATTCGTTTAGACGAATTTTCTCTAACCTTAAGTCTGTTTCTTACTATATTAAAACAGAAAATCGCACCTTTTCCAGGAGCCCAGGTTAGGATGTTGAATCTGTTTCCATGACCGGAAGTGACCTTCCAATGCCATTGTAATCAAGTCGGATATTGTCTAGATTCCTTTCATTCATTTAAAATAAAAAAAGGTTCTTTTATCTTATTTTCCTTTTTTTTTCTTCTTTATTTCCTTCCTTCGTTCTTTCTGATAATGCAACAATCATTCCGCAATAACAATTATCATTATCTAAACTCGTGATTCGAATAATACCTGCAGACAGGCGATTTAGATTTTTTGGGGGGTATTTGCATTTGTTTTATCGATGTGCCCCTGGAGTCTTGCGTATATCGTTTGTCGGAAATCTTGTTCACCACAGATGCCCAATTTCTGGTTCAATACATGTTCGGTTTAATAAATAGAGATTAACCACGAGAGGGCTAGGTAAGGCAAAGCAAAGGCAAAAGCGAGGCAAACAAGGCAAGGCCTCCTTCCAATGAAATTATAAACCGAGATGTGGTCTATGCACGCACGCATTCCATCGCACGAACTTTAAAGATCCTGACGCTCATATCCTAGGCGGGTGAGTGCCGTCTACACAAATACATCCAGCACGCACTAAGTTCCTTCTCCCCATCCCCAATCCCCCAGAATTGTGCTCAGTCGTCTGGGCGTCAGACTACGCGCCCAAATGTTGCAGGTGGGCGCCTTGGGCGGTTTGAATTACCTCCTGAATCGACCAGCGCCTTGAGCATCTTTTGAGCCGGGACATGTTCATGTTCCTGTACATGTATAAGGTTGATTGACTAAAAATAACTAACTAACTAAATAACAGACAAGGCAAACCCATAATTAATTATATGCCCTTCGGGAGCACAGGCGCTTGTATCTGGACACGCTGGTGCCTATGCCTGTGACACGTCTTCCTTTGGTTATCTATCGCCTTGTATCTGTCCAGATACAAGCGCCTGTGTTCGGGAGGAAATTGGAAGAAGAAGAAATAGCTCTACATTACAAAAGACAGTGACAATACAAACGGACGTTTACAGCACCTCGACATTAGCACAAGGTTGTAATAGCATGCTTGGTCTTTCCCGCTTATTATCGGAGAAGAAGATATGCCTGGTACTGTCTTACAACAGTTTTGGCACCCGACAAACTGTCACGAGGCCTCTGGGTAGTCAAAATGTACGGATTTGCAAATGATAACAAGAACACTTTTAGGAAGGCCTGCAGCATTTTTACTTGAACCGTCACGGTCAGAAGGACAGAAGAGAACATAAGAGAACAGAACAAAACTGAAGAAAAAAAACGGTATTGCCAATTTCTAAAGCTACAGGTTATATGATACAATCATGATTGACTTAAAATAACAGAATAGAAAAATGTATTCCCAATTTCTGACCTGTAGGTCATAGGATACAATTTTACTAGACTAATAGTAGATGTAAAATCACTTTTTTTTCTCTGGCTAAACTCGAGTTAAATGGATTGTTAGTAATTATTATTTCACCATTCTTTCCATCAAAATTATATAACCTGTCAGTTAATATTTTTTCCCCTTCTTTTCCTTAGAAACGTACGCCGCGTTTCATTCTTAGGGCTACTACTAGTTTTTATTATAGTTTTTGTTATTTGTTCTTTTTGTTCTTGATTTTCTTTTTATTGCTTTTGTTTTGATGTTTGTTCTTGTTACATTTCTGCTTCTTTTATCTCCTACTCTTATTTCTTCTAAGTGCGTTCTCCTCTTCTTCTCATCTCCTATTGTTGTGGTTTTATTTCTTGCTCTTCTTCTCATTTTCCCTCCTCTTTCTTTGTAAAGTGTGTTCGCCTCCTCCTCCTCTTAAGCATTTGTGACCCTCCCTTTCCAACTTTTCTGATCATTTAGAAACCAGTAAGAAGACAAACTTCAGTAACCAAGAAACGAAGGATACCATGACCACCAGCATGAGAGCGCCACTACTACTGGCCTTGATGGCCTTGACGGTGACCTTGGCTTCAGCTTTTATCGCGCCATACAATGTTCCATCACCAAACCCAAGACCGGCTGTTAACTATCCGCCACAGCAGGTCAGAATATAATGAATAAAGCGTGTATAATAATGGCACTGTTCATTATCAGTCATCCAACCATCCAACTAACCATTCATCGATGTATCCATCAGTCACACTTACTAACCAACAGCTAACCATCCAACCAATTAACCCTCCATCTAACCATCGATGTCCTAACCCAAACAGCTACCAGGAATCGGTCATCAGTACAGGTCTACATACAAAGCATCACCTTAGATTAAGTATAACAATTAGTTTAACACGGGGAAGCGTTTAACAAAGTCCCAAACAGTACCGCTCTCTAACAACTTGCATGGCGGAAACTAAAATGAAGTACTATAACGGAGAAGAGCGTTTAACAAAGTAAAAACAACAACACATTATTGCTTTCTAACAACATATCTTGTATACACTTTTTTAAAAATCATTTCACTGGGGAGAGCCCTTAACAATTAACTAAATTATTAAAATAAAATAAATTAAAAAACATCATTGCTTTCTCATAATGAACCTGGCAGGAATTAAGTCTAACGCGTATCAATGAGAACAACATCGACAAATTCCTAAACCCTAAAAGCTTTTCTAACTGACGTGGCAGAAAATAGAACCAAATCATTGTACAGGCAGATAGATCTATCAATGCGAAGTTCATCTGACACATAGCTAATATTATTGCATTTCTAACAACTGACATGGCAGAAATTAAACCCAGAACATATCACTGGGAAGAACATGTAACAATGCTTAAACATTAGAAATTCAACCCAGATCATATCACTGGTATGAACATTTAACAAATGCCTAAACATTATTTCCTTTAACAACTGAGGCATCAGAAATGAAACCCAGATCATATCGCTGGGATGAACATTTAACAAATCCCCAAACATGATTGCTTTCTAACAATTGATGTATCAAAATGAAATCCAGATCATATCACTGTAAAAAATGTTAACAAATGCCTAAACATGATTACTTTTTAACAACTTATGTGGCAAAACTGAAAACAACTCACATTGCTGGGAAGAGCATTTAACAAGTTGCTCAACAGTATTGCTTGCTAACAGCGGTAGTGGCAGAAATTAAAACTAGACATTGACCCTTGGGTTAAAATATCACATCAAGCGGTCAATAACCACTCTCCCAACGTTTGCTGTGGATGATTTGTACAGTTTCAAAATTAATAAAAATGTATTTGTGGATCATTTTTATGGTGATTCACAAACACCAAATTTCGTTTTTTAAAACAAATCTGTTCAGCAAAAGCAGGGGGTAACAGGGGATAGACAGACAACAGTCATGTTTGTCAATGCAAGACAGGAAAACAATTTTGTATGTTTTAACATTATTGAAAGTTTCCATGCAATTGAAAACTATCTGATTCACAAACCATACAAACCAAACTTTGGTGAAAATCCGTCCATAGAAAGTAGTTTAAAGAAACAGATGGACAAACATCTTGAAGAAGGAAACGTCACGGGGGAAAAAAAATTAAAATAAAAACTCCTGTGTCTGAACAATAGTGATTCAGGCAAACACACAAACCAAATGTCGTGAAAATACGTTCAACGTAATATCAGCTTCAAGAAACAGATGCACGCATGGACAGCAATGAATTGGCAACGCCTGATGGGATCAACAGCGCTGTTTCAAAGGCAAATTCCTGTTTGTTCAAAGGGACAATATCAGCAAAAACAGACAGGCTTGAGTTATATGGATGGTCTTCTTCGGAGTCTTGGGGCCCATGGAGGCAACTACGGAGGTGGAGATGATAGTGAAGAACAGGTCAGCATGTCAGTTGTTCATAATAAAATGCTCTTCCCAAATTATATGAATCTTTATAATAGCCAAACAATTCTTAATAAACAGATCTTAAAGCAGTGGAAAGTGCTGTTAAGTCCTAGAACTAATTTCTTGGAAACAGCTCTTGCGTGTTTCTTTGTCCATTTTTAAAAAGCTGGGTATTGGTTCGTTGTAAAGTAGCCTACTGCATGACAACATGGAACTACTTCTACACATTCCATAATGATAATAAAAAAAATAAACATAAAAAAGGCCACAAATTGATTTTCCGTGTCACAAATGTTAGTGTATAATAAACATACTAATATTACTTCGGATTTGGACCCGCTGGTATAAGTATATGTTTATATTTATTGAACAATCTACTGGTAAATCTATGCGGACAAGTAACGTTATGACCCGTTCTGTTTGATTCCTGGGGAGGTCAGTGGTTTGGGCTTTGATGTGTCTCACAGTTTGGAAGTTTTGATTCATTCTTTTGTTCTGATTTTCTTGATCACTTCTCGGGTACAGCAGCAAGGTGGTGGTTATGTAGATGCATGGGCCACTGGAGGCACATGGAATGGTTTTGAACAAAAGGTAATTTGTTTGTTTGTTTTCTGTTGTTGTTGTTGTTGCTGTTGTTGTTGTTGTTTTAAAATAAATATTCCATTGCGTTAACCTCCACATAAAACAAAAAGCTTCGAGATCACACATTTCAGTGCCACGGATAATGTTTTAGACAAATTCTTCACCCGATTGAATTTTAATGACCTATCTATTATGTGTTAATGCATAAGTGTATGAAGCTTTCGTGGCATTTCTTTTTTACTGTTGTCGTCTTTGTTGTTGGTGGTGGTGGTGTTGGTGTTATTGTTGTTGTAGTTGTTCCTCCATGTTTTTCTTTTTTTTCTTTTAGGGGAGGGGGAGGGAGAGGTTCGGGGAGAGGGGGTAGAAAGTGGGGGTGAAGGGACGGGGGGGTCACCTTGCCATTTTGCCTGTACTTTAAAGACTGTTGATAGAGAAATAAATCTCTGAACAGTATCTAAACACAAGGAGTTGTCTGTATGTTATTATAAAGATTTATTTGTATCTACCTTTTAAAAAACAACTTTTTTTAACCCACCTAACTGTTGTCCCTTTACTCTGAAACTGAAACTTGCTGAGGCCACTGTGTGCCGGGACTTTTTTTTTTGCTTTTTGTTGGTAGTTTGTTTGGAATCAGTTTTGGAAACTGGCAAAGAAGAAGAAGGAGAAGCAGAATAATAATAATAATAATAAGAAGAAGAAGAAGAAGAAGAAGAAGAAGAAGAAGAAGAAGAAGAAGAAGAAGAAGAAGAAGACTCTAAGGCTAACATAAGTTTTCTCGCTATTAATTTGTCTTTTTTATTTTTCATTCCGTAGCCAACGTACGGCCAGAATGACCCGGCCGCACAGACGGTGTGGGACTATATCAACGGCTTCAACCCACAAGCCCAATATGACGACAGCAGCGAAGAGCAAACCAATGGCTATTATCCCAGAACCACCAGAAGGCCCTATATCACTACGACTTACAGGCCATATACCACTCCTCCTCCTTACAAGCCCTACACCACTCCTCCTCCTTACAAGCCCTACACTACTACTTACAGGCCCTACACCCCCACTTACAGGGCCCCTACAACTACTTACAGACCCTATACCACTACCAATCCTTATAAGCCCCCTACCACTACTTACAAGCCCCCTACCACTACTACTCCTTATAAGCCCCCTACCACTACTACTCCTTATAAGCCCCCTACCACTACTACTCCTTACAAACCCCCTACCACCACACCCCCTCCACATGTTCCAAGTAAGTGAAACAAAGTTTGCCTTGTTGATCTGCTTTTTTTCATTGTTTGTTTGTTTACGTTCGTTTGTTTATTTGGTTTGACATTGAAGTTTTGTTGTTGTTGTTGATGTGTTTTTTTTATAAATGGCCTTGTAGGATATCTTTTCTTTACTTTTAATTTTTTTAATACCGAGACTTCAGGGTTTGGCAAATTTGTCAACAAGAGCAACATGTCATTTTAGCTTTCCCGCTCAAAAATGTACTTGCTCACATAGTGAAAGCAAAAAACTTTAAAACAACAACAACAACAACAACAACAACAACAACAACAACACCCAAGTCTTTTTTTCTTGTTGGCTGTTGGAAAATCCAAATGTTAGAAGGGACATTTTGGTTTCCAGCACGTACACACTTCCACAAAAGATTGTGATGAAATGTTTTAAGGCGCGCTTTCATTGGCAGGCGAGTTTGAACAATTGATCAATCAAATATGCTGTGATATATCGCCCTACAATTGATAAAAGGAGCGCTTTCATTGGCTGAAGGTTGAACAATTGACCTATTAAATTCGCTGTAATATATCGTATATTGTCGTCAAAATGTGACGTCAATATGACGTCAAAATTTCAATCACGCGTTTCACAGGCAAAGTAAACATGATTTGGTAACGATGATCAACTTGTGTTGTTTTACGTTCACAGCTTTTAACTTACCCCCTGGGCAAGTGACTTTCATGATTTGTCTTTCCCGGTAGCTTTTTTACTTTCCCCCGGAAATGAGATTTGGCAGTCCCTGAACTTATAATACAATCAGCTATCCTTAAAGTTAAACTAATCACAGGCTCTGAAGTCGTTTCTTTCATCTTTGTAAACTCGTGGGCCTCCTACATACGTACGGATGTAATTGAGGCCTACGAAAGATGTGACTTCCCAGCCTGTGAACTAATATAGTCATAATACTTCATTGTCAAGAAGACATACCATTTTTTGCTGTCAACTAATGCCTTTATTCGGTCAGTGATAAATGGTAATGTCTTGTCTTAATGGAAGGGGGAATCACTAATTTGCCTTAAAAACTGTGTACTTTTACAGTAATCTGTTGGCTCACTGTACAATTACATTCAAGATATACTACAGTAGCCTATGTATCATATAAATAATAATAATGTAATTCAGTATTACAGTGATAAATTGAATTTTGCGTCTTTAGTGGAAAGAGAGATGGAGGGGAATGGGGTGGTTGGTTGGGGGAAAACAATGGTAACAGATTTTGTTTTAGTGAAGAGGAAACCAGTTTTTAAAAAAAGGATTTCTAGTCTCAATTTAATACTAATGTGTTTTTGTTCCCCTTTCTCAAGACTTGTGTGACAACTGCACCTTCCGTCATGGCATTGGCTACAATGCGCATCCTAGTGACTGCACCCTCTACATACAGTGCCGCGCGGACGATAACAACGTACCAGTAGTAGAAGCTGTCAGGCCTTGCCCTCATGGTCTGTACTGGAATCAGTACAAACTCACCTGCGACTACCGCGAGAACGTCCATTGTGTTGATGGTAAGTGTTGTTTTCTTTCTGAGTTTGTTTTCATTTTTCTTTCGTGGTCTTCTTCTTTTCTTGTAATTGCACAAAAAATAAAAATAGAAAAATAAGTTATAAAAAATAATAATGAATAAATAAAAATAAAAGTAATAAAATTTTACAAACCCAGGCAAAACCTGTGTGACTGTTAAGCGCTGTCCTTCTCCATCGGAAAATCATGATGGTTTAGAATCGTAAAAAAATGGCAGACACTGATACACTTCCAAAGATTCATCGCAGATGGTTTCAAAATGTTATTATAATAAACTGTCGTTCCTCTCTGTTTCACATTAGACAAATGGTGATTGAAAACAGTATAGATCTTGGTATAAAATACGATGTTGATTGCTTCAGATATTTGCCTGAGCTACAAAAAGACCAAGCGTTCCGCAGCCTCCTGCCGAGGATTCTGGGACTGCAGCTCCGGTTGGGCAGAGGCTAAATGCTGTGCAAAGGGTCTGGGCTACAATGACGAAACTGGTCGGTGCCAGCCAGAGTACTACTGTGAGGATGACTGTCTCATTTCTGAACCCCACAAGCGTGAGTATTGCTTCTTTTCCAACTGATACAATCATTAGATCCAGTACAACACCAAGTTTGCAAAAGGACTTTCTCGCCATTCCACTATTATACCTACTTTCCTTAATGGCTCAATTACAAATCAAACGACAGCTCTTTGCTATACTTTTTCCTGTTTTCTCCATGTCTGACCTCACCTTTTTTTTCATTGTCTGTTGAAACATTTTTTTAAAAAGAAAATACAAGTATAAAAAGGACACATTTCCAAATGTCTTCAACGGTAGATTTAGCACTTACAATATTAATGGAACATTATACACGGATCGCACATTGGACAAAACAGAAACCCAATATGAGCAAAACAGTACGTCAAAAATTACTAAATAAGCAGCGTATAGATGTGAGTACCCACCCCCCACCCCCCCACCCCCCCAAAAAAGGTTAACCCAAAAACTTTAAAGAGGTGCTTAATTCTTTCTTTCTGGTGTTAGTAGAAGGTTACTTGTACGAGTCTACTAATTATCATAATGTTATTTCTATATGCCTCAATCACAGGCGCCCGTGTTTAAATACGACACTATTCTAATATAAGCAGATGTTATTATTTGGCAATGTAGGCATTTTATATGTATGTGTTTTGTTGATATTTTATAATGATGTTATATTCTATTTCGTTTTTGTAAACGGGGGTTCGATAAATTAGAGTATAGCCTCAGCGTCCCTTGCGTGGGATGTCTTTATTGTAAAGTGAAGGCTGGTGGAGTGCCTTCAGTGTTACAACTAGGGTTGTTTCGGCAAATCTTTCATACGGATCAAGGGCGAGTCCTCTTTCAGCGAAGTTGTGGTCTTGATTTTGTGGTTTTGATTCGGCTCTTTGCAGTCTGCTGGATCCTGTAAGCAATGAATAACTAACTAACTCTAATATAAGCAGAGAGAGAGAGAGGGGGGGGTGCGAGCCAGAGAGATAAGGCGCCTTTGGTTTCTGAGAGAGAGAGAGAGAGAGAGAGAGAGAGAGAGAGAGAGAGAGAGAGAGACAGACAGACAGACAGACAGACAGACAGACAGAGACAGAGAGATAGAGAGAGATAAGGCGCCTGTTGTTTCTGTCTTTATGTTTGCAGAGGTCGAGTGTCCAAGCAATAGAGTTATTACAATGCTTCCCTCTCTGTATGTTTTCAGAATACGACTGTGTTGATCTGCGCCCCCTGCCCTACGACAGAACCAAGTACGAGCAGCTGGTGAACGGTGTCTGGGTCATCCGACCTTGTGCCCCTGGCACTGCCTTCTCCACCTACCCCTGTGGCTGCTCCTCCATTATCGACGCTCCACAAGACAAAGGTAGGGATGGCGTTGATATTGATGAGGTGGAGTAGTAGCAGTAGGTCGATGATGATGATGATGATGATGATGATGATGATGATGATGATGATGATGATGATGATGATGATGATGATGATGGTGGTGGTGATATTGCAATGTTAATGATGATGATGAAGATAACGACGAAGATGAAGAAAAAGAAGGCTGCTGCTGCTGATGATGATGTTATTGATCAAGATGCTAATATGAAACCTCACGTTTATGCGTCCATCCATTAATTCATACATTCAATCATCCATAAGAGTGGATAGAATATTAAGGACATGTAAGATCCAATTTATTCAGTGAAACAGTCGTACATCTATCTGTTAATGAATGATTAATTAATTAATTAATGTGCAGTGTGCCTGCCGGAGCTCCATCTGCCGTTCAACAACGGTGTGCAGGATGAGTCAGGAAAGTACACGTACGTGGAGAACGATGGTGTGGTGGTGAAAGACGGGCTGGCTTACTTCCCTGGTAACAGCAAGCTCATTATCCCTCGCTTCTCCAACAACTTTTGGGGATCCACCGTCTACATCTACCTCAGATTCAAACCCTTTGCTGGAGGTGAGTCCTCTGCTAGAAAGTGCGTTTAGTCCACAATAACAGGAAAGTCCATTTCAATAGTTTCTGGTAGGCCTGAAATTGTAGAGTTATTTCTTCGCCTTGGCGGAGTATCCACAGTATCCTGAAGAAGAAGAAGAAGCAGAAGAAGAAGGAGATCTATGGGCCTTCTACTAGAGAGCATTTTATACATAGTCAACTTGACCTCAAGTTCCAAACTACATAGGACTGAAACTTCGTCTAGCCTAGTATCATGTCACACTGAGTATCTTAGAATAACACTTAACACCGCCTCAGCCTAATTATCACACTGAGGATAAGAGGCCTTTCATTGCGGCTTTGATCTGAACCAGCATATTAGTTAGACCTTGACAGAAGAGTTCGCACGATTTCTGTGCCGCCTTATAATTTATAATTGCTTTCCGAAGATATGTGAAATCCATGGCCAGTTAACGTTCTGAAAATGACCTTTACTATCCCAAAACTTCGCGACAATGGGCTATTAATTTTAGACAGTTATATGTTTCCTCTACTTGTCAGTAAGTCTCCCAAGCCCAATCAGGCTACTTCTGCATCTCTTGCATTTGATCTAGAAAAGCTGTATTGTATTGTATTTCATCCATCTCACAGTCAGCTCAAGTAATTCTCCAAAGCCCCAATTATTTTGCTCTTTAAAAAAAAATTGATCCTAGGCAGGAATATCATTTATATCTATATTGTATTTTGGTATATTGCTTTGTATTTGACCTAGAAAAACAATCATGATTTGTATTGTGTTGTATTATTGTATTCGATCTAGAAAAAGCCATCATGATCTATATTGTATTGTATTGTGTGCAGGTAACTACCACAAGAAGCAAGCCCTGGTCTCCAACAGTGACTGCCACAGCGATCCTTCACTGTCCGTGTGCGCCGACTACCAGGGTGTGGAGTTCTACGCAGATACCGAATATGGTTACGCAGCTGCCAACTTCACTGTGGGTTACGGTAACCCCAACGTAAGCATAATTCAGAACTTTGTAGAACTTTGGAATTATAGAACTTAGAACTGTGTTCTTTTTATTTGCTTCAACAAATAATTATTTCCAAAGATAACTACAGTGTCTCAACCTAAGGGGCGTTTTTTTTTTTAAGCCAAGAGAAGCGAAAAACAAACATAAAGGCCTATAATTGACAAGAAAATGAATTTGTGTATTGTAATGCTGTGTGCAGCATGACGGCTTTACCGACGTCCTGTTCGAACTGAATGAGGATGAGCTGGAGGGTTACGTCAACTATCAGAGAGGAAAGGCCGTCGCCAAGGGTAAGTGTATTATCCTTAAACACTATAGTAATCAGACGTTGTCTGGAGAGAATACATTCATAGGCCTACTGCCGCAACTCATTATAGTAAGATTATAAATCTCGAGCTGACAAGAGCGTTAAAAACGTCTGGTGATGTGTCTACAGGTAACTTGGAGACTCGGGCCTACGGCCTGGTGATCGGACAGGGCACTGGCTGTGACAACTTCGATGGCTTCATCGATGAGGTGACTGTCTACCTATGCAAGCCTTACTGGTAGTCAACAATTGCCATGCAAATAACAGTTGGCCAGAGGTCTTCAAGCCAACCGCACCATGCTTTCACAGAAGCCCAGCCTCTCCACACATTGATTACAGACCTATAGATATTAGCATAATTTATTGAGAAAATGTATCATTTGTATCTGATACAATTTTATCCGACTACAACTCTTTTCATCATGATACTGTTGCTATATAGCAGGTATACACAGTATTTTATGAATAGTCCCAATTGTTGGAATATAGCATTTTGTCCCTTCAACAGATTTATAATATAAATTATAAATTATTGTTAAATGTCGTAAAGTAAGTTTTCAATGTGAGTCCCAAGTTCGAAATCACTTCACCAATCCCTCCCTCTCCCCCACCTCCCAAGAATAGTGCCTCATTTGATTTGACACATATTGTAAAACTAAACTAACGATCAAATACCAACATGTACAAACAGTGATATTCATAAATTTAAAACACTAAACTACATGAATAAGTCGAAGTCAAAGAGGCTGGGCCAATCGCAAAGTGTACAAATCAATTTTCATAATATATAATTCCTGTTGCAAATCCAAGAAAGACAATCCATACCTGAAGGGAACCAAGAGGAGGTAATTTGATTGTCGAGGTTCATAACCTCAAAATCCATACCAGCAGTTAATTATTGTTCATTGAGCTTAAACTATGATTTTTATGTCTGCGTGACTAAACAAATTTAATTTATATTCCCAGGTATTATTTTTATTTATTTTACTTTATCATAGTTTTTTAAAATTTTATTTAATTCTTGTGTATTCACTTTATTTTAGTTTAAATATATTTCATTTTAATTTATACATATTTTGAAATATTTGTTAATATTTGAATCTCAAGCATGACAAGTCTGATTTTATTGTGTGATACCCTCCCCCCAAATACCAAGATACGTGTGCCATTCATTGTTATGAGTTTCTTTGTTTTGTTAAGGTTTGATGGAGGATTTATTGGTTTTGAGGCAATAAATAGAAAATGCTATTGCAATGTTTTGGGAGAATTTGTTGTGAATATCCATCACTGATCCCAGAAAAGATACAAAAGTTAAAGTTATTGATGTGAAGGATGTGGAGAGAGAGAGAGAGAGAGAGAGAGAGAGAGAGAGAGAGAGAGAGAGAGAGAGAGAGAGAGAGAGAGAGAGAGAGAGAGAGAACACCAATCACACTTATCTTGGGCCAGCGTAATGAGGGTGATGCCCAACTCTCTCCCTCGCTGCTTTACCTTCCCCACCCTCAAGAGAGTAGGTACACAATCACAGTTGAGTCAACTGGGGGCGTTGTTGTTTGTCGCTTCACACCTTAGCGGTCACCCATCCAAGTGCTAACCGCACCGGACGGTGCTTCACTTTCGACACAGTAGCGAGTGCTCCAACCACTGCACTATCCGACACCCCAGGTCAACCTTAGTTGTCAACAAACTGCTATACACAAAACAAACTTTATACAGTGATGTTAACATGTGAAACATTACCACACATAAAGGAAAGCGACACATCTAATACCAAATGACCACACACAGAAAAAGACAAATGCTGAATGCGCTATGTGAAAAAACTTCTTTTTGCTTATCCAAATACAGGAGCAATCATCTAGTATCCTATCCTATCCCATAACTCGGAGGTCGTAGGGGCACCACAGATGATCGTTTAACCAGCGTATCTTCTCTGTCCTCAGCAACCCTGATTGTTTCGCTCAGTGTCAAACCAGTCCATTCTCGAATGTTGTCCTCCCACCTCTTTTTCGGTCTCCCTCTTCTTCTACCTCCTTGCACTGTGCCTTGCAGGATGGTCTTTGCAAGACCTGATGATCTGGTGACGTGGCCATACCATCGGAGTTTACGTTTTTTCACCACCATAATATCTAGTAACTATAATTTAGTAACTAACGGGAAAATCATGGTTAAAACTTATACAAGATTGTTAAAATATTGACTATTACACACAACAAAAAATCTTGCTTCAACATTTTTTTTGTATGAACAGTCTTGATGAGATGAGTGGAAATAAAGGCTGGAGGTTATCATGCCATTTTTTAGGTTTTGCTTGGGTGAGTGAATATGAAGAACAGAGGGATGAAAAACACAGATTACTCCCTGTGGAAAATGAAGGCGAAGAGGAAACCAATAGAATAGCGAGAGGAAAGAATGACTTGAAAATGCTTGCGTCAGTGTGTGTATGTCACAACCATAGGTTTTTGTAGCAGTGTGGCGTGCAAGTGGGTACGATTCCAAGTGAATTCTGGGAGGTGCAACCAAGGTTGGCAGATCTAAAGGGCAACTGTTAAATAATGTTATTGCAAACCATAACATTTAGTTTTTGTGTACATGTAGAGTATATCATATTTATACATATGTAATATTATAATTATACTAGCATAGCAAATACATTATTTTGGTGCAAAAATGAAAAGAAAAAGAAAAAAGAAAAGGCCTCTCTCAGATGATTGCTACGGGTGGGAAAAAAAAAAGATTCAGCCTCCTCTCTTTCTACTACAATGTTAAATTTTTCATCAGTCTCAAAACTCTCAATTTGATTATATATACCGGATCCTGGAATGATGAAAACTCCAATAGTTAATTATCAAAATCAGTCTGTGGATAAATCTGAAGTGAAAAGTTTTTTTTTTCTTCTCCATGACAAAATAAAATGATTTCTTGATAATATAAGTCACAAGTTTTAGTAGGTTTTATTGACAATGAGCTCTAACTTGACCAATCCTAACGTTTGACTCATCGTCCTCCTAATATTTAACACCAACACGCTCAGATCCCAACAGCACACAAGGTCAGCCGCTAACACTTGTAGCTTGAAATTTAAAACACGGAAATAAATATTTGTAAAAATCTTGTAGTTCTAATTAATGTCCCTAGCCCTGTGGCTGTATGAAAGCAATCA
This sequence comes from Oncomelania hupensis, assembly GCA_036898135.1. NCBI lineage: Eukaryota > Metazoa > Mollusca > Gastropoda > Littorinimorpha > Pomatiopsidae > Oncomelania > Oncomelania hupensis. Next base: position 41,335,601 of record CM072517.1, on the reverse strand, counting down.
CCTAATCAACCATAAAGCTGACATTTTTAATAGGAAAGGACTTGTACATTCCCTAAAGCAAGTGTTACAGAACTACAACAATGACAATAATAATAACAATAATAATAATAATAATAATAATAATAATAATAATAATAATAATAATAATAATAATAATAATAATGTATGATAATAATACTAATACTAATAATACTAATAATACTAATAATAATATTAATAATAATAATAATAATAATAATAATAATAATAATAATAATAATAATAATAATAATAATAATAAAGCTTTTATAACAGAGCATAATATAAATGAAACTAAATTAAACGAAACAAATAACCAGAAAAAAATAAAAACGCAAAACAAAACTAAATAACAAAAAACACATTAAAAAGAAGTAATATATCAACCAAAAAAACCTCCCAACTACCCGAAAACAATACTTGTTATTGATATGGGCTGAAAATATGTCTGTCTTCAGGCTTGCTTAAATTAACTATTTCATTTTAAAATAATTTAAAATAGTTTTTTTTTAAGTTACAATTATAAATTTTTTTATTATTGAGGATTTGTACAGCGCACATATCTCACCGTAATTAGCGACTCAAGGCGCTGGCCGATACAGGATCTAACTCAAGCCGCCCGAGGCGCCAACTTGCAGCCCTTGGACGCATCGTCATAACGCTCCATTCAACTGAGCACAATCCTGGGCAGCCAGGGACGGGGTATAAGGACCTAAGTGAATGCTGGGTGTGTTCTTGTCACCGGCACTCACCCGTCTAGGACATGAGCGTCAGGATCTTTAAAGTCCGTTATGATGGAATGTATGCGACACAGACTAGACCTCGGTTTATACTGTCAGCCGAAGGAGTAGGAAACGGGAGTAAAGTGTCTTTCCTAAGGACACAACACAACGCCCCGGCTTGGGCTCGAACCTGGAACCTTCAGATCCGCAAGCCAAAGCTCTACCATAAGGCCACCGTGCCTACAAAAACTAAACTAAACTAAACTAAGCGACAATGAACTATAGAAAACGAACCTAAAATACAAGAGATTATGCCAATCATTATCAAAAACACTTATGACCACCACATGCAAACAAATTGTGGATAATTAACCATTGTGAAATAAGGCTGCCTTTCACGGCGCTTAAATAAAATATGCGTTTAATTTCAAATTACAACAAGAACAACTTAAGCTTGGTGTATCAACAATACCAAAAAAAAAAACAATGACATGAACAAGAACAAAACAAAACAAAACCAAAACCCAAAACACCCGAAAACAAAATGTAATATAAAAAATATAATGGAAAATATATTTTTCGCACGTTCTAGAATAATAATTTCTTTTTGCAATATACTAATATATAAAACTAGCATAATTTGAAATAAAGTAATGACCAACATAAGAACCAGCCGAAAACAAATCGTAGTTAAAGTAGTGGTCAGTATTTGGGACGAACTTCTGAATGTCTAATTCAATTGCGGAGGAACTTCTGAAATGTCTACTTTAATGGATGTATCAATAAGGGTGTTGGATGCAGTCTATCTAACATTTTAACATTAAAATTTGATTTTGATTTCCGTCTTATGATAGCGAATTGCCTTTACACCATACGTTTGAGTGAAGACTAATTATGTGTTTGTTGTGTACGTAGGAGTGTCTGTAACGTGAGAGCGTGCATGTGGGTAACAGATCGCCGCGTTTTAAGTCTGATTTAGGAGTATGGCGCGTATAGCATCCTATATAATAATAATAATAATAATAATAATAATAATAATAATAATAATAATAATAATAATAATAATAATAATAATCATCATCATCATCATCATAATAATAATAATCATAATAATTAATATTAATATTTATTATTATATAATTTATACTACTACTACTACTACTACTACTACTACTACTACTACTACTACTACTACTACTACTACTACTACTACTAATAATAATAATAAGAGGGGCCGGTTAGCTCAGTTGGTGAGAGCGTCTTGCTAGTAACCGAAAGGTCGCTGGTTCGAATCCCGGATTGGTCAACGTGTGATCATATTATTTTCCCCTTTACCAACAACTGGCCCGCTGGTGTCAGTATAAATCGGTCCAGTAGTCACCTATATGCGAAAGTGTCGTGTGACTATAATCTACAAACAACAACTACTACTACTACTACTACTACTACTACTAATTATTATTATTATTATTATTATTAATTATTATTATTATTATTATTATTATATTAATAAGTATATAATTTATAATAATAATAATAATAATAATAATAATAATAATAATAATAATAATAGTTATTATTATTATTATTATTATTATTATTATTATTATCATCATCATCATTATTATTATTTCCCCACTGTCTTTTAAGCTGCATTATACTCTCACCGAAGAGCTTTATAAATTTTAATGGGGATTAATAAACTTTTCTATCAGCATACTATATCTATTGTAAATGTGTGTGTGTGTGTGTGTGTGTGTGTGTGTGTGTGTGTGTCTTACATTACTCACTGTAATTTTGTTTCTCCCTCGATGAATCAACACTCACTAGAAATGCATGCTCCATTTGATACAACAATTGAAATAAAGTACTATATCAACCTAATCATCACAAAATCATTCCCACAAATTATAGTTGAAATAGGCTAGTTAATGTAAAAGAGAGCAGTCTATAGCCTTCCGTGCTTAAACAAAAACTATGGACCCTAAATCAACACTGAACCACAAGCGCAATCTAAAAAAAAGTTCATTTTAGCGCACTCGCATTTGGCGACTAAAGTTTTTTTTTTAGACGCCAATTTTTTTTCCACTAGCCATGGCGACTAAATTAGTCGCCATTTTCAGGCCTGGTCGCCAGTCGAACGCTCCGCCACTGAGTTATGGCGGTGGATCAAATTGTTATTAACTAAAAGATGGATTATAAACATAAGGCAAGTCTTCCACAGTATTGCAATACGCGTTTCTTTTCAACGTTTAATCCTGACAGAGCATACAAACAAATTATCTCTCTCTCTCTCTCCTCTCTCTCTCTCTCTCTCTCTCTCTCTCTCTCTCTCTCTCTCTCTCTCTCTCTATCTCCTCATCTGACCATGGGAATGGACAGGCATTTAATATTTATAATGACACGGTACCGTTTTGGTGTTTCGAATATTTATGTCCATTACAACAGATATAGAAATTTTAAACTAGCTGATAAAAAATTGTGCCCACTTTTGTAAAACAAATGAAGAAGATGAGATGAATTGCACTTTATATTATGTTGTCCAGTGCTGCATAATTTAAGAACGCAGTTCATTGCTGCAAAATATTATAGAAACCCATTTATTTTTAAATTGAGCATTTTGATTTCATCATGTCAACGGGTTACAATCAAAAATGTATGTATCTTTTTATATAGAGGATTTAGGTTAAGAGAAATTGTACTATCATGATATTGCTTATATGCATAATGTTAACCGACTGATAGCGGATATGGTGAATTGTGAATATGTAATTATGTCCTTACTTTGTGAATGCATGAAGACATTGTATACACCCTTAATAAAGGGGCGATGCCTTATTGAATTAAAAAAAATACAAATTCAAATTCTCTCTCTCTCTCTCTCTCTCTCTCTCTCTCTCTCTCTCTCTCTCTCTCTCTCTCTCTCTCTCTGACCTTCAATGTTCCATGTCAAAATCCCCCGCCTTTATCACACCACAAGGAAGTCAAGGTTAAAAAAAATACACATACACACAACACACACACACACACACACACACACACACACCCACCTACACACACACACACAACCGTTCCTACCCACATACCTCCGAGCACGGGCTGGGCTAGTGTATCGTGACGTCAGGTGTGCTCATCTGAGACTGCAAATGAGAGGGGGGGGGGGGGGGGGGGGAAGATGAGGGGGAAACGTGGGAGGACGTGTCAAGCAGAGTGACAGTACTGCAAACGCCGAGTTAAGACTTTCGGGAATATAGACTGCTAACGCACTCCTTGAGTCAACAATGTCATGGATGAAGTCGATGACTTGTATATAAGACGTCGATGTCCCCTATATGCCATGAATTAAGTCCCCTATACGCTTATGTGTCTGGGGACGTTAATTTACCTAATCAATCAATCAAATATATGCCAAGTGTGTCCGGGGACGTTAATCTACTTGCCTTGTCAGGCGGTTCATGCAGTTGCCTCATGCACTACCCATTTTGTTTTCTTCTTCACGACATCGAAATTTGATTTTTTTGCCATACATCGGGCCACCCCTCCTGCGATATCGTCACTACCTAATCCCCTTTACGCTTCATGTGTCCGGGGACTATAATTTACTCACGCACGTTATCAGGCGAGTAATTCTTGGATCGAAAGAACTTCCAGGGTAATACCAAACACTAGCCCTTTCGAGAACGTTACAGAAGTGCAGCAACATCAACTGGACTTCAAGTAACGACATTAAGGAATCTTTCGTTTTCAAACTCCAGCAACAGTTTCGGTGACAAAGTTTAAAACTTTCTTTAAAGGTAAGTCTGGTTTGAATTTTGTTTGTTTTTTGTAATATTTGTTTTGTTTTGGTTTGTTTTGTATTTCTTTTTTTTAATTGTACATTTAAAACAAGCATAACTTTTGTGTGTCTTTACATTTTATTTTTTTCTTTCTTTCTTTCTTTTTTTTAAAATAAAATTTAAATCTCACTTTTTAATGTTATTGTTATTGTAATTTTTACTGTTCACTCTGTGTCTCCTATAATGTTTGAGTATATAATTGGTGTTGTTGTTGTTGTTGTTGTTCTTTTTCTTCATCATCATCATCATCATCATCATCATCATCATCATCATCATCATCATCATCATCATCATCATCATCATCATCATCATCATCTTCATCATCTTCATCATCATCATCATCATCATCATCATCTTCTTCTTCTTCTTTTTTCTACTTTATTTCTCATTCTAAACAAAGATATAGAAAGGATGAAAATATATCAAATAAGCCTACATAAATGATATTGTAATCAAATTGGATATCGTTTAGAGTGTTTTCGTTCTTTTTTTAAAAAATGTTCTTTTATCTCATTTTCCTTTTTTTTTCTTTATTTTCTTCCTTCATCCTTTCTGATAATACAACAATTATTCCGCAATAACAATTATTATTATCTAAACTCGTGATTCGAATAATACCGGCAGACAGGGGATTTTGATTATTTCATTGTATAGTTCGTCCCCTATACGCTTATGTGTCCGGGGACGTTAATCTATAAAACTAAACTAAACTTTGATTATTTTTGTGTATTTACATTTGTTTTATCGATGTGGCCCTGGCTTCTTGGTGATCGTTCAGCTCAACAGCGAGTGAGGGGATAAAACTAAAACAAAAAAACTAACACAACTGCCAGATGTACAGTCACACTCTTTTATTCAACAACAAACGCACACACAAACAGGACAATGGAACCGTACACCACCCTCAACCCCTATCCGGACCCACAACCCAACAATTACCGAACAATTACCTCCCTTGTTTGACCTGAAAACCCTAGAATCTGTACACCAAAATGCCCACAACAATAAGTAACAAATGCAATATATAACATTAAACAATTGGCAACAGTGAACAAATCAGGCAAGAAGTAAATTTAATTCCAAGTTAAGGCACTAGCCAGCAAAATTTGAAGAATAATTTAGATTATTTTGGCTGGCTTAATTAATTAACTGTTCTTTGTTCGTAGCACTCTTGTCTTTTAATTGATCTCAAAAAAAAAAAAACGAAGCAGTACGCACAGACAATAAAGTATACTGCACAGATTTCAGACGTAAGTGTGTTTATATGAGTGGATGCAAGTATGACTGAGGAGAAACCCGGGTGTGGTATGCAGAAGACCAGGCGGTATCTCCCTGTCGTCCGGGGCACACGAAGTGTACAGGCGGCGATGGACACGCAGTCCCTCAGACAGCACTCTCGACCAGCATGGAGGAGTAAGAAGCAGTGAAACCACAGACACTTCAAGTGGAAGTCATAGGTGTAGTAGAAATGGGTAGAAGTAAGCATGGTAACGTAGGCCCAATCTGGTCAACAAATAAATTGTCTTACTAATCTAACTTTATACAAAATGTAAACATTACATAAAGAAATACTCCTTCCGCCGTCCTGTTTATGTGTGCATTTCAACAATTCAATGCAATTCTTAGTTCTAATAATTTACATTTTCCCTCATAAACATCGTTATCTATGCGCATATACATCGTCGTTATAATTACATTCTCAATCAAACAATCTTACTTCATCTTCACTCTCACCTTCATCACCCCTCTCCACGTCATAGTATATTATCTCCCTTCATTCACCGTTATCTCTCTCTAGCATGCTATAATACAACGTCATCCTTCCCTCATATTCATCACCCCCCTCTCTCTCTCTCTCGTTTTAACATACATACTTCATCATCTCCCCTTGACCCCATTTTGGCAAAAACATCAACATTATTCATGCTACATATTTAAACAAGAAAATCATATAAAATCATGTAAAAAATACTATTTAGCAAAATATATCCCTCTCCCCCTCATTCAACATCATTCATTCACGTAAGCAAGCTCGGAGTGCATAGCCACTAAGGTATAGAATTACTGGGTTCACACTCATCTTCAAGTTCTTGGCCTGTGAATACGGATACACAAACACCACACCAACACCACAACACAACACAGTACAGTACACTACAATGGTTATCCGTTTGAGAGTAGCAAGTTCGTTACTGTGCTATTGCTATGCTTTATACCTGGAGCATCTCAGTACCGGCGAGGTCATTGAGCCTTGGGAGGTCCCTAATAGAAGGATACACACCCTTAGGAAAAAAACCCTACACTTATTGCTTCCTGAATAAATGGCGGTTATAATCCTTCCACTACAGTCTTTTGGATATTCTTGTCCCGACGAGGGCACAAGACCTTGTGTGGTTCGAATCGTCTGACACACTACCCTTACAGAAACAACTTTACTTTATTCCTGACACAACACTGTCACAAAGTCACTTTCTGTCCAAAAAACGTCCGCTTGCAATAGCTACCCACTCGACTCTGCTAGGCTAAATCTTTACCAGTCCACAGTACAAGGCCTCAAGTTTAGTTCAGTCCCCAATTCCCCTAACTATGCATTATCCGCTATGAGTTAACCACGTGAAAATCATACATGTACTTAGCTTACATAGGCAGAAAAGATATGCTGATACAAAACTTTATACACTGCAGCGCTAGAGATATGCAACTCTGCATGATATAGAACTCCGGCACAACTACTCTAGCGTGCATTGAAAACTCGTGTCGTCACACATGTTCGGTTTGATAAATAGAGATTAACCACGAGAGGGCAAGGTTTGGCAAAGCAAAGCAAGGCTAAGGTAAAAAAAAGAGGCAAGCAAGGCAAGGCGTCCTTCGAGTGAAATTATAAACCGAGGTGTAGTCTATGCACGAACGCATTCCATCGCATGAACTTTAAAGATCCTGACGCTCATATCCTAGGCGGGTGAGTGCCGTCTACACAAATACATCCAGCACGCACTAAGATCCTTCTCCCCATCCCCAATCCCCCAGAATTGTGCTCAGTCGTCTGGGCGTCAGACTACGCGCCCAAATGTTGCAGGTGGGCGCCTTGGGCGGTTTGGGTTACCTCCTGAATCGACCAGCGCCTTTAGCAGCTTTTGAGCAGGGAAAGCACTATGCATAATAATATAAGATTGATTAAATAAAAATAACTAAATAACTAACTAAATAACTAAATAAATAAAAGGCAAGGCAAACGCATAATTAATGCACGCGAGCGCCTATGCCTGTGACGCGTCTCCCTTTGGTTATCTGCTTGTATCTGGACACGCGAGCGCCTATATTTATTCAGGATCGCACAAACAACTGCTTCTCTGGCAAGGTTGAAGCCCATTTGGAAAGACAGGACCACAGGCGCTTGTGATTCCAAGGTAAGGCCGCTGCATTCCACTGTCATCTTCACCGTCCTATACGTTTGCGAAACATTGACCCTCACAGCAGATCTACAACGAAGAATACAAAGCATGGAGATGAGGTGCTACAGAAAACTTCTAGGCATTTCCTATACACAGCACATCACCAACGACGAAGTCCGACCAACCATCACACAAGCCATTGGACAACACGATGACCTGCACACAGTGGTGAAGAAACGAAACTCCGAGGGTATGGCCACGTCACCAGATCATCAGGCCTTGCAAAGACCATCCTGCAAGGCACGGCGCAAGGAGGTAGAAGAAGAGGGAGACCGAAAAAGAGGTGGGGGGACAACATTCGAGAATGGACTGGTTTGACACTGAGCGAAGCCATGAGGTTTGCTGAGGACAGAGAAAGATGGTTAAACGATGATCTGTGGTGCCCCTACGACCTCCGAGTTACGGGATAGCAAGAATAGATAACCAAAGGGAGACGCGTCACAGGCATAGGCGCTCTCGTGTCCAGATACAAGCGCCTGTGTTCGGGAGGAAAATAGAAGAAGAAGAAATAGCCCTACATTACAAAAGACGGTGACAATACAAACGTACGTTTACAGCACCTCGACACTAGCACAAGGTTGTATAGCATGCTTGGTCTTGGTCATCGGAGAGGAAGATATGCCTGGTACTGTCTTACAACAGTTTTGGCACCCGACAAACTGTCGCGAGGCCTCTGGGTAGCCAAAATGTACGGATTTGCAAATGATAACAAGAACACTTTTAGGAAGGCCTGCAGCATTTTTATTTGACCCGTCACAGTCAGAAGGACAAAAGAGAACAACAGAGAACAGAACAAAACTGAAAAACAGTATTGCCAGTTTCTAAAGCTACAAGGAATATGATACAATCACGATAGACTTACAAATAACAGAATAGAAAAATGTATTCCCAATTTCTAACCTGTAGGTCATAGGATACAATTTTACTAGACTAATAATAGATGTAAAATCACAGTTGTTTGTTTTGTCCTGGCCTAAACTGGAGTTAAATGGATTGTTAATAATTAACATTTCACCATCCTTTCCATCAAAAGTATATAACAGTCCTGTCAGTTAAAAAAAATTCCCCCCCCCCTTCTTTTCCTTAGAAGCGTACGCTGCGTGTCATTCTTAAAGCTACTACTAGTTTTTATTCTACGTTTTGCTATTTGTTCTTCTTGTTCTTGCTTTTCTTCTTATTGCTCTTGTTTTGATTTTTGTTCTTGTTATTTTTCTTTTTTTTTCTCCTTCTCCTTCTCGTATTTGTTCTAAGTGTGTTCGCCTCCTCTTCTCATCTCCTATTGTTGTCGTTTTAATTCTTGCTCTTCTTCCCATTTTCCCTCCTCCTTGTTTCTTTCTAAAGTGTGTTCGCCTCCTCCTCCTCTTAAGCATTTGTGACCCTCCCTTTCCAACTTTTCTGATCATTTAGAAACCATAAAGAAGACAAATATCCGTAACCAGGAAAGGAAGGTTACCATGACCACCAGCATGAGAGCGCCACTACTACTGGCCTTGATAGCCTTGACGGTGACCTTGGCTTCAGCTTATTCCGCGCCAGATGTTCCATCACCAAAACCAAGACCGGCTGTTAACTATCCGCCAGCAGGTAAGAATATAATGAATAAAACGTGTATAATAATGGCACTGTTCATTATCAGTCATCCAACCATCCTTCAAACAAATCATCGATGTATACATCAGTCACACTTACTAACCTCGGTGGTCTAATGGTAGTGCTTTGGCTTGCGGATCTGAACATCCCGGGTTCGAGCCCTGTCCGGGCCATTGTGTTGTGTCCCTGGGAAAGACACTTTACTCCCGTTTCCTACTCCTTCGGATGAGAGTATAAACCGAGGTCTAGTCTGTGCGTTGCATACATTCCATCATAACGGACTTTAAAGATCCTGACGCTCATGTCCTAGACGGGTGAGTGCCGGTAACAAGAACACACCCAGCATGCACTTGGTCCTTCTCCCCCCATCTCCCCCCATTTGGCTTCAGCGTCCTCAATAAGTTGAGGTTGGCAGCCCTAAACGAAAGAAGAAGAAGAACCAACAGCTAACTATCCAACCAATTAAACCTACATCTAACCATCGATGTACTAACCCAAACAGCTACCAGGAATCGGTCATCAGTCCAGGTCTACATACATAGCATCACCTTAGATTATAACAATTTGTGTAACATTGGGAAGCGTTTAACTAATTCCGGAAAATCATGATGGTTTAGAATCGTTAAAAAAAATGTCAAATGGTAGGTATGAATTCTTGAAGCGCGTCGTGCGACACTTCTTAAAGAGGAAGCGCCCCTCGATGCGCCGGGAGACACAGGCAGCGACTGCCTCATACAGGGGATGCGCCTCGTTGTTGCGGATGTGACGCAGCTTGGTGATGGAAGCGCGTTCGTGGATACCAGGACACGACTGCACAATTACTTAAAGATACTAATTATCATAATGTTATCACTATATGCCTCAGTCACAGGCGCCCGTGTTTAAATACGATACTATACTTTTTTTTTCCTTTTTTTTGAGGGGGAGGTGGGGAACTCAGATGTATGCAGACCGAGTTTTCCTTTTTTTCTTCTTTTTTTTCATAATAAAGGGGTTTCTCAGATCTTTTTTATTGGTTCTTTTTTTCTTTAAAAAAAAATCTTTGTTTTTAATATTTCTCTCTTTACCTTTCTTCTCTTATTTAATAAATACTGTAAGAGAACAAGAAAACACATTAAAAAAACAAATCAATATTACAGAACAACGTGACTTGGTCTTCATAGCTATGTAAACAGGAACACAAACAACAACAACCCCTCAGCACCGAACCTTCCCGAAACGAAAAAGAAGGGTAAGGTAAGGGGAGAAAAAACAACAATAAAATAAAATAAAATAAAATAAAAATATTTTTTTTAAAAAATAAATAAATAAAAATTAAAAATTAAACAAATTTAAATAAATAATAATACTAATAAAATGAAATAAAATGAAATTATAAGATTATGTCGCTACGTATTTCCTCAATACCATTTTATTGTCAAAAATACATATTGGGTTAAGTTCACCCCTTTACTCCTTGCATGAAGGAACAGTCACCTACTTAAACACCGTAAGGAGAAAGTAGGCCTGACAATTTGATCAAGCCTTGCGATCCAGTTCAGCAGAAAAGACGTTGGCATATCAAAGACATTTATCATCTGAAGCCCTCCATTCTCTCTGCTACCGCACATTACAGTTCTTTTCACTTTTTCAAAAGCTTTTTTGTTTGAATATTTTTTCTTCCACAAGAATCGAAAAAAGTATAGTGTTAAGCTTATTGAATATTGGTTCAGGAGCAACCAGTGCTTGCATATGGTACACGAACTGTGAAATTAAAAAGGATTTGATAATACAGAGTTTGCCCGAGATACTTAAATTAAATATCCTATCATATCCTGTCCCGTAACTCGGAGGTCGTAGGGGCACCACAGATGATCGTTTAACCAGCATACTCCATCTTTCTCTGTCCTCAGCAACCCTGATGGCTTCGCTCATATGTCAAACCAGTCCATTCTCGAACGTTGTCTTCCCACCTCTTTTTCGGTCTCCCTCTTCTTCTACCTCCTTGCACTGTGCCTTGCAGAATGGTCTTTGCAAGACCTGATGATCTGGTGACGTGGCCATACCATCGGAGTTTCCGTTTCTTCACCACTGTGAGCAGGTCATCGTGTTGTCCAATGGCTTGTGTCTGTCGGACTTCGTCGTTGGCGATGTGTTGGGTATAGGAAATGCCCAGAAGTCTTCTGTAGCACCTCATCTCCATGCTTTGTATTCTTCGTTGTAGATCTGCTGTGAGGGTCCATGCTTCGCAAGCATATAGGAAGATGGAGATAACAAGGGAGCGCAGCAGTCTTACTTTGGAATGTAAACTGATGGTCCTGTCTTTCCAAATGGGCTTCAACCTTGTCAAGGCAGCAGTTGTTTGTGCGATCCTGGAGAGGACTTCCTGTCGGGACCCATTGTCTGATACAATGGCTCCTAAATATTTGAAGCTATGCACTGTGTTGAGGGATTGGCCTTGGACTTTGATGTCCGTGTTGATGCCATTGGTGTTGTTTGTCATCATTTTGGTCTTCTCTGCACTTATTTTTATTCCATAAGCTCTGGAGGGGGTGTCAAGCCTCTGTACCAGCTGTTCAAGTTCTTGTTCCTCTCCAGCCAGTCCATCAATGTCATCCGCAAAACGAAGATTGGAGATTGCTCTACCCCCTATGCTGACTGTGCATTTGTGATCTGCAAGGGCATCTGACATGATGCGCTCTAGAAAGATGTTGAAGAGTGTTGGAGAGAGTAGGCATCCTTGACACACACCGATTGTTGTTCTGAACCAGTTCCCGATGACGCTGTTATGGTAGCCTTGTCATACAGGCTTTTGATGACTTCAATAATTTTAGGGCTGATGTTGTACACTTTCATTGTTGCCCATAGAGCTGCATGCCAGACTCTGTCAAACGCCTTCTTGAAGTATATAGATGTTGTTGGTGCTGTAGGTATTTCTCACAAATTATTCTGAGGTTGAAAATCTGTTCATTGGTACTTCGCCATGCCCTGAATCCTGCTTGTTCTTCAGCTATGATTTGTTCAGCTTGGGGTTTCAACCTGTTAAGTATTATTTTCAGAGGACCTTGCGAGATGGCTGATGAGGCTGATGGTGCGGTAATTTTCACACTCCTGAAGGCTACCTTTTTTGGGGAAGAGTGATGACAAGCGACTGGGTCCATGGTGTAGGCCACTCCCCACTCTGCCAGATCTTGTTACAGATAATGGCGAGGGCATCAATCATCACTTCTCCTCCTGCTTGAAGCAGTTCCGCGGGTATGTTGTCCACGCCCGCTGACTTCCCTTTCTTCAGCGATTGCACTGCTGCCTCAACTTCTTCCCGGAGAATTGGGAGGATTTCTTCTTCTTCTCTGTTCTCGGTACATGCTAGAACTGATGGGTCTCCATTTGGTTTATGGTTGTAAAGGTCAGAGCAGTACTCTGTCCATCTGTCTAAGACTTCTTGTTCTTCTGTAAGGCATATGCCAGACTTGCTAAGTTTTGCCCATTGTTGAATAATTCTTGAAGCGGACATGTCATTTTTTAAAATAATGCCTAATGTTTTCAGTTGTTTCTTAGCCCCAATTTGGCCGAGCTGTTCCTTATTATGTTTTACTTATCGGATCCACATTCACTCAGTTTTCTTTTCATTCAACCTCAACCCAGAAATAGCTGTAAAACCTGCTACAATAAGTAAAACCTGTTCAAGATCGCTCTTGTCTGGTAAGAACATTGTTATGTCGTCTGCGTAAATAGAGATAAATGGACCTATTTATGCTTTGGGAAGTTTAATGCCTTTTACAGCATCACCGCTTCTAATTTTAATGGCCAATAATTTCAACACGAATGCCATCGGTGAAAAAGGGCAACCCTGACGTATTCCGCATTCTGCCCCCAAAACCTCCATCCTAAATAATTAATACAGCTTTCCGTATTGTTAGTTAATACCTTGATCCATCTAATAAAGGTAGACCCAAAACCAAATTTCCCAAAATCCCAAGTCATATACTCTTTGGAAATAGAGTCAAAGGCACGAGAGTAGTCTAGTGCCAGAATAATGCCGGGTTTATTATAACTATTCGTATACCCAATTGTATCATCAATAAGCCTAATACTTATATGTATTTGTTGATATTTTATAATGATGTTTATATTCTATTTTGTTTTTGTAAACGGGGGTTCGATAAATTAGAGTATAGCCTCAGCGTCCCCTGCGTGGGAAGTCTTTATTGTAAAGTGCTAGTGGAGGCTGGTGGAGTGCCTTCAGTGTTACCACTAGGGTTGTTTTGGCAGATCTTTTATACGGATCAGAGGCGAGTCCTCTTACAGCGAAGATGTGGTTTTGATTTTGTGGTCCTGATTCGGCTCTTTGCAGTCCACTGGACCCTGTAAGCAATGAATAACTAACTCTAATATAAGCAGAGAGAGAGAGAGAGAGAGAGAGAGCGAGCGAGCGAGAGAGAGAGAGAGAGAGAGAGAGAGAGAGAGAGAGAGAGAGAGGGGGGGGGAGACAGAGAGATAAGGCGCCTGTGGTTTCTGTCTTTATGTTTGCAGAGGTCGAGTGTCCAAGCAATAGAGTTATTACAATGCTTCCCTCTCTGTATGTTTTCAGAGCACGACTGTGTTGATCTGCGCCCCCTGCCCTACGACAGAACCAAGTACGAGCAGCTGGTGAACGGTGCCTGGGTCATCCGACCTTGTGCCCCTGGCACTGCCTTCTCCACCTACCCCTGTGGCTGCTCCACCATTATCGACGCTCCACAAGACAAAGGTAGGGATGGCGTTGATATTGGTGAGGTAGAGTAGTAGCAGTAGGATGATGATGACGATGATGATGATGATGATGATGATGATGATGATGATGATGATGATGATGATGATGATGATGATGGTGGTGGTGGTGGTGGTGATATTGCAATGTTAATGATGATGATGAAGATAACGACGAAAATGAAGAAAAAGAAGGCTGCTGCTGCTGATGATGATGTTGTTGATCATGATGCTAATATGAAATCTTGCGTTTATGCGTCCATCCATTAATTCATACATTCAATCATCCATAAGAGTGGATAGAATATTAAGGGCATGTAAGATCCAATTTATTCAGTGAAACAGTCGTACATCTATCAGTTAATTAATGATTAATTAATTAATGAATTAATGTGCAGTGTGCCTGCCGGAGCTCCATCTGCCGTTCATCCACGGTGTGGAGGATGAGTCAGGAAAGTACACGTACGTGGAGAACGATGGTGTGGTGGTGAAAGACGAGCTGGCTTACTTCTCTGGTAACAGCAAGCTCATTATCCCTCGCTTCTCCAACACCTTTTGGGGATCCACCGTCTATATCCACATCAGATTCAAGCCCTATGCTGTAGGTGAGTCCTCTGCTAGAAAGTGCGTTTAGTCCACAATAACAGGAAAGTCCATTTCAATAGTTTCTGGTAGACCTGAAATTGTAGAGGTATTTCTTCGCCTTGGCGGGGTATCCACAGTATCCTGAAGAAGAAGAAGAAGAAGAAGAAGAAGAAGACCTATGGGCCTTCTACTAGAGAGCATTTTATACATAGTCAACTTGACCTCAAGTTCCAAACTACATATTACTGAAACTTAGTCTAGCCTAGTATCATGTCACACTGAGCATCTAAGAAAGACATTTAACACAGCCTCAGCTTTATTATCACACTGAGGAACAGAGGCTTTCAATTGCGGCTTTGGTCTGAACATAGATCATATAACCTTTATATGATCTATGGTCTGAACCAGCATATTAGTTACGATCTCCGTGCCGCCTTATAATTTATAATTGCTTTCCGAAGATATGTGAAATCCATGGCCAGCATTCTGAAAATGACCTTTACTATCCTAAAACTTTGCGACAATGGGCTATTAATTTTAGACAGTTATATGTTTCCTCTACTAGTCAGTAAGTCACCCAAGCCCAATCAGGCTTATCGCTCTTTGCATTTGATCTAGAAAAACAGTACTGTATTCTACTGTATTGTATTTCATCCTCTACAAGTCAATAATTCTCCCAAGCCCAATTATTTGCTCTTTAAATGTATTTGATCTAGGAAAGCAGCCATGATCTATTTTGTATTGTATTGCTCTTTGTATTTGATCTAGAAAAACAATCATGATTTGTATTGTATTGTATTGTATTGTATTGTATTGTATTGTGTGCAGGCAACTACCACAAGAAGCAAGCCCTGGTCTCCAACAGTGACTGCCACAGCGATCCTTCACTGTCCGTGTGCGCCGACAACCAGGGTGTGGAGTTCTACGCAGATACCGAATATGGTTACGCAGCTGCCAACTTCACTGTGGGTTACGGTAACCCCAACGGTAACCCCAAGGTAAGCATAATTCGGAACTTTGTAGAACTTTGGAATGATAAAACTTAAAACTGTGTTCTTTTTATTTCATTCAACAAATAATTATTTCCAAAGATAACTACAGTGTCTCAAACTAAGTGACTTTTTTTTTTTAAAGCCAAGAGAAGTGAAAAACAAACATTATAAAGGCCTATAATTAGCTTACGTTCTTTAACTTTCACTAACAAGGGACGCTATTCCGAGATCTACACGGAAACCATGTACTCCATAATATGCAAGTGCATAATCATGTCCCTTTGACAAGAAAATGAATTTGTGTATTTGTAATGCTGTGTGCAGCATGACGGCTTTATCAACGTCCTGTTCAAACTGAATGAGGATGAGCTGGAGGGTTACGTCAACAACCAGAGAGGAAAAGCCGTCGCCAAGGGTAAGTGTACTATCCTTAAAACACTATTGTAATCAGCCGATGTCTGGAGAGAATACATTCATAGGCCTACTGCCGCAACTCATTATAGTAAGAGTATAAATCTCGAGCAGACAAGAGTGTTAAAAAATATCCGTCCCCTATACGCCTAATGTGTCCGGGGACGTAAATTTTACTCAAAAAAAAAAAAAAGTGTTAAAAACGTCTGGTGATGTGTCTACAGGTAACTTGGAGACTCGGGCCTATGGCCTGGTGATCGGACAGGGCACTGGCTGTGACAACTTCGATGGCTTCATCGATTTGGTGACTGTCTACCTTTGCAAACCAATTTAAAACCCTGAACTACATGAATAAGTCGAAGTCAAAGAAGCTGGGCCAATCGCAAAGTGTACAAATCAATTTTCATAATATATAATTCCTGTTGCAATTCCAAGAAAGACAATCCATACCTGAAGGGAACCAAGAGGAGGTAATTTGATTGTCGAGGTTCATAACCTCAAAATCCATACCAGCAGTTAATTATTGCTCATTGAACCTAAACTATGATTTTTACATCTGCGGGACTTAACAAATTTAATTTATATTCCCAGGTTTTTTTCTTTTCTTTTACTTTATAATAGTTTTATTTTTATTTCATTTTATTTAATTCCTGTGTATTCACTTTATTTCAATTTAATTGTATTTCAAACATATTTTAAAATATTTAAATCTCAAGCATGACAAGTCTGATTTTATTATGTGATACCTTTCCCCCAAATACCAAGATACGTGTGCCATTCATTGTTATGAGTTTCTTTGTTTTGTTAAGGTTTGATGGAGGATTTATTGGTTTTGAGGCAATAAATAGAAAATGCTATAGCAATGTTTTGAGAGAATTTGTTGTGAATATGCATCACTGATCCCAGAAAAGAAACAAAAGTGAACGTTATTGATGTGAATGATGTGGAGAGAGAGAGTTTGAGAAAGAGAGAGAGAGAGAGAGAGAGAGAGAGTTTGAGAAAGAGAGAGATTGAGAAAGAGAGAGAGAGAGAGAGAGAGAGAGAGAGAGAGAGAGGGGGAGAGAGAGAGAGAGAGAACACCAAAGAGAACACTAACACGTACTCACATAAACAGGATGATGATCACTCACACACACACTCGCATGGACACAAAATCTGCACAACTGTCAGACACTGGCTCATGCACATACACTTACACATGCACACAAACACAAAAACCGTTGATTTGATTGTTCTGCATTTTATTTGCAGTTTTACATACAGTTCAAAGTAGGTCAACCTTAGATGATTGCCATGGGTTGGGAAAAAAAAATGATTCAGCCTCCTCTCTTTCTTCAACACAAACACACACACTGACGCAATCGCATTTTCAAGTCACTCTTTCCTCTCACCATTCTACTGTTCTCCCCTTCACCTTCATTCCCCACAGGGAGTAGTCTGTGTTTTTCATCCCTCTGTCCTTCATATTCACTCACCCATGAAAATGTGAGAGAGGCCTTTTCTTTTTTTCTTCTTTTTTTTCATTTTTGCACCAAAATAATGTATTTGCTATGCTAGTATAATTATAATATTACATATGTATAAATATTATATACTGTACATGTACACAAAAACTAAATGTTATGGTTTGCAATAACATTATTTATCGTAACAAAAGTTGTCAACAAACTGCTATACACAAAACAAACTGTATACAGTGATGTTAAAATGTGAATTTTACACACATAAAGGAAAGCGACAAATCTACCAAATGACCACCAAAAAAAAAAAAAAAGAAAAAAAACAAGAAGACAAATGCTGAATGCGCTATTGTGAAAAACTCTTTTGCTTAAATCCAAATACAGAAGCAATCAATCTAGTAACTAACGGGAAAATCATGGTTAAAACTTATACAAGATTGTTAAAATATTGACTATTAATAGTATTATACACAACAAAAAATCTTGCTACTACAATGTTAAATTTTTCATCAGTCACAAAACTCTCAATTTGATTATATATACCGGATCCTGGAATAATGAAAACTCCAATAGTTAATTATCAAAATCAGTCTGTGGATAAATCTGAAGTGAAAAGTTTGTTTTTTTCTTCTCCATGACAAAATAAAATTATTTCTTGTGTAATCATAAAAGTCTTGACACAAACGCAGATAATACAAGTCACAAGTTATATACTATATAGCAACGTCAACATTTTTTGTATGAACAGTCTTGATGTCACAACCATAAGTTTTTGTAGCAGTGTGGCGTTCAAGTGGGTAGGTACGATTCCAAGTGAATTCTGGGAGGTGCAGCCAAGGTTGGCAGATCTAAAGGAAGATGAGTGGAAACAAAGGCTAGAGGTTATCATGTCATTTTGAGGTTTTGCTGTTGCTCAGTGTACGTTTTCCTTTGGGTCTTATTATAATCCTTGACAATGAGCTCTAACTTGACCAATCCTAACCTTTGACTCATCGTCCTCCTAATATTTAACACCAACATGCTCAGATCCGAACAGCACGCAAGGTCAGCCGCAAACACTTGTAGCTTGAAATTTAAAACACGGAAATAAATATTTGTAAAAATCTTGTAGTTCTAATTAATGTCCCTAGCCCTGTGGCTGTATGAAAGCAATCACCTAATCAACCATAAAGCTGAAATTTTAACAGGAAAGGACTTATACATTCTCTAATGCAAGTGTTACAGAACTACAACAACAATGACAATAATAATAATAATAATAATAATAATAATAATAATAATAATAATAATAATAATAATAATAATAATAATAATAATAATGTATGATAATAATACTAATACTAATAATACTAATACTAATAATAATAATAATAATAATAATAATAATAATAATAATAATAATAATAATAATAATAATAAAGCTTTTATAACAGAGCATAATATAAATGAAACTACATTAAACGAAACAAATAACCAGAAATAAATAAAAACGCAAAACAAAACCTCCCAACTACCCGAAAACAATACTTGTTATTGATATGGGCTGAAAATATGTCTGTCTTCAGGCTTGCTTAAATTAACTATTTCATTTTAAAAAAATTTAAAATAGTTTTTTTTTAAGTTACAATTCTAAATTTTTTTATTATTTAGGATTTGTACAGCGCACATATCTCACCGTAATTAGCGACTCAAGGCGCTGGCCGATACAGGATCTAACTCAAGCCGCCCGAGGCGCCAACTTGCAGCCTTTGGACGCATCGTCATAACGCTCCATTCAACTGAGCACAATCCTGGGCAGCCAGGGACGGGGTATAAGGACCTAAGTGAATGCTGGGTGTGTTCTTGTCACCGGCACTCACCCGTCTAGGACATGAGCGTCAGGATCTTTAAAGTCCGTTATGATGGAATGTATGCGACACAGACTAGACCTCGGTTTATACTGTCAGCCGAAGGAGTAGGAAACGGGAGTAAAGTGTCTTTCCCAAGGACACAACACAACGCCCCGGCTTGGGCTCGAACCCGGAACCTTCAGATCCGCAAGCCAAAGCTCTACCATAAGGCCACCGTGCCTACAAAAACTAAACTAAACTAAAATAAGCGACAATGAACTACAGAAAACGAATCTAATATACAAGAGATGATGCCAATCATTATCAAAAACACTTATGACCACCACATGCAAACAAATTGTGGATAATTAACCATTGTGAAATAAGGCTGCCTTTCACGGCGCTTAAATAAAATATGCGTTTAATTTCAAATTACAACAAGAACAACTTAAGCTTGGTGTATCAACAATACCAAAAAAAAAACAATGACATGAACAAGAACAAAACAAAACAAAACCAAAACCCAAAACACCCGAAAACAAAATGTAATATAAAAAATATAATGGGAAATATATTTTTCGCACGTTCTAGAATAATAATTTCTTTTTGCAATATACTAATATATAAAACTAGCATAATTTGAAATAAAGTAATGACCAACATAAGAACCAGCCGAAAACAAATCGTAGTTAAAGTAGTGGTCAGTATTTGGGACGAACTTCTGAATGTCTAATTTAATTGCGGAGGAACTTCTGAAATGTCTACTTTAATGGATGTATGTGTTGGATGCAGTCTATCTAACATTTTAACATTAACATTTTATTTTGATTTCCGTCTTATGATAGCGAATTGCCTTTACACCATACGTTTGAGTGAAGACTAATGATGTGTTTGTTGTGTACGTAGGAGTGTCTGTAACGTGAGAGCGTGCATGTGGGTAACAGATCTCCGCGCTTTAAGTCTGGTTTAGGAGTATGGTGCGTAAAGCATCCAACATACTACTACTACTACTACTACTACTACTACTACTACTACTACTACTACTACTATTAAGATTGTAATAATATTAGTTATTATTAATAATAATATTATAATAATAATAATAATAATAATAATAATAATAATAATAATAATAATAATAATAATAATAATAATAATAATAATAATAATAACTATATTCTTCTTTTTCTTCCTCTTCCTCTTCTACTTCTTCTTCTTCTTCTTCTTCTTCTTCTTCTTCTTCTTCTTCGTACTATTATATAATATAACTAATATTATTATAACCTTATTAGTATTAATATTATTATTATTGTTATTATTAAGTTTTGTTTTTTTTCTTTTAATAGTATCAAGTAGGCTTTCCCAATGTCATTTTAAGCTGCTTTACACTCTCACCGAAGAGCTTTCAACACCTTAATGGGGATTAATAAACTCTTCTAACAGCATACTATATCTATTGTAAATGTGTGTGTGTGTGTGTGTGTGTGTGTGTGTGCGTGTGTGTGTTACATTACTCACTGTAATTTTGTTTTTCCCCCGATGAAGCAACACTCATTAGAAATGTATGCTCCATTTGATAAAACATTTGAAATAAAGTAGGCTACTATATCAACTTAATCATCACAAAATCATTCCCATAAAAGAGAGCAGTCTAGCCTTCCGCGCTTAAACAAAAACTATGGACCCTAAATCAACACTGAACCACAAGCGCATTCATACTGCTAAATTGGACAATGGAAAATAACCACTTAATTCATCTTGCCACCACGGGATTTGAACCTGGGTCATTGGTGTTGTCAGGCGAATGCTCCGCCACTGAGTGATGGATTATAAACATAAGGCAAGTCTTCCACAGTATTGCAATACGCGTTTCTTTTCAACGTTTAATCCTGACAGAGCACACAAACAAACAAACAACAAACAAACTAACTAACAATCTCTCTCTCTCTCTCTCTCTCTCTCTCTCTCTCTCTCTCTCTCTCTCTCTCTCTCTCTCTCTCTCTCTCTCTCTCTCTCTCTCTCTCTCTCTCTCTCTCTCTCTCTCTCTAGATATGCAACTTTGTAAATTACATAGATCCAGGGTGAAGATAAGTCATATTCATTATGTTTTGCTTGGCGGCGACACTTCTCTCGTGGGCTTACGTCCTTCTAATGAACGAACGAAAAACGATGCTTAACGTCCTATTGCATGAGCGTTAAGGACAATAAAATTGGGCTAAAAAGCCCTCATCATACATATTTACCAGACCATTTGGTCTGGCTCAGATGATCTCATGATCCTTCTAATGACTACTCTCCCCAAACATTTTGTTTGTTTTTCCATCATTACGGCTACTTACCTGGATAGCTTTCTTACCAGACATACATTTAAAAATGGTCATTTTTCACCTGAATTACTCACCCGGATATTTTTTTTTCTTCTAATATTTACAATGACAACTGCGCTAATTGAAAATAAATCATCATCAATTATGAGGGCGGGGATAAAAACAAAGAGACGGGTATGGTGGTGGTTGTTTAGACAGGAAACTAAAGAGAGAACAAAATACTCCATTTACAATAAACAATGGCAAAACCAGCAAAACTACAACGCGTACACACTGGCCCAAAACAGTTTCAAAACACACCCTTCTTTAGCAATCAACATCCATTAGTTTCCCTCCCTAATCCTTTGCACCAAATTCTCTCTCTCTGTCTGTCTGTCTGTCTCTGTCTGTCTGTCTCTCTGTCTGTCTGTCTCTCTCTGTCTGTCTCTCTCTCTCTTTCTCTCTCTGTCTGTCTCTGTCTGTCTGTCTCTCTCTGTGTCTCTCTTACTCTCTCTCTTTGACCTTCAATGTTCCATGTCAAAATCCCCCGTCTTTATCACACACACCACGAGGAAGTCAAGGTTAAAAAAAATCACACATACACACACCAACGCACCCACCCACACACACACACACACACACACCTACACACACACTCACACAACCGTTCCTACCTACATACCTCCAATCCCGAGCCAGGGCTGGGCTAGTGTATCATGACGTCAGGTGTGCTCGTCTGAGACTGCACAGGAGAGGGAGGAGGAAGATGAGGGGGAAAACGTGGGAGGACGTGTCAAGCAGAGTGACATTACTGCAAACGCCGAGTTAAGACTTTCGGGAATATAGACTGCTAACGCACTCCTTGAGTCAACAATGTCATGGATGAAGTCGATGACTTGTATATAAGACGTCGATGTTTTCGTTGTCAGGCGGTTCATGCAGCTGCCTCATGCGCTACCCATCTTGTTGTCTTCTTCACGACATCGAAATTTGATTTTTTTGCCATACATCGGGCCGCCCCTCCTGCGATATCGTCACTACCTAATCCCCTTTACGCTTCATGTGTCCGGGGATTATAATTTACTCACGCACTTTATCAGACGAGTAATTCTTGGATCGAAAGAACTTCCAGGGTGATACCAAACACTAGCCCTTTCGAGAACGTTACAGAAGTGCAGCAACATCAACTGGACTTCAAGTAACGACATTAAGGAATCTTTCGTTTTCAAACTCCAGCAACAGTTTCGGTGACAAAGTTGAAAACTTTCTTTAAAGGTAAGTCTGATTTGAATTTTGTTTGGTTTTTGTAATATTTGTTTTGTTTTGGTTTGTTTTGTATTTCTTTTTTTTTAATTGTACATTTAAAACAAACATAACTTTTGTGTGTCTTTACATTTATTTGTTTCTTTATTTATTTCTTTTTTTAAAATAAAATTTAAATCTCACTTTTTAATGTTATTGTTATTGTAATTTTTACTGTTCACTCTGTGTTTTATTTAATGTTTTCGAATATAATTCTTCTTCTTCTTCTTCTTCTTCTTCTTCTTCTTCTTCTTCTTCTTCTTCTTCTTCTTCTTCTTCTTCTCCTCCTCCTCCTTCTTCTTCTTCTTCTCTATGTCTCATTTTAAACAAAGATATAGATAGGATGAAAATATATGAAATAAGCCTACATAAATGCCATTGTAATCAAGTCGGATATTGTCTAGATTGCTTTCATTCATTTAAAATAAAAAAAGGTTCTTTTATCTTATTTTCCTTTTTTTCTTCTTTATTTCCTTCCTTCGTTCTTTCTGATAATGCAACAATCATTCCGCAATAACAATTATCATTATCTAAACTCGTGATTCGAATAATACCTGCAGACGGGCGATTTTGATTATTTTTGGGTATTTGCATTTGTTTTATCGATGTGGCCCTGGCGTCTTGGGCACATCGTTTGCCTATCAGAAATCTTGTTCACCACAGAAGCCCAATTTCTGGTTCAATACATGTTCGGTTTAATAAATAGAGATTAACCACGAGAGGGCAAAGTAAGGCAAAGCAATGCAACGCAAAGGCAAAAGCGAGGCAAACAAGGCAAGGCCTCATTCTAATGAAATTATAAACCGAGATGTGGTCTATGCACGCACGCATTCCATCGCACGAACTTTAAAGATCCTGACGCTCATATCCTAGGCGGGTGAGTGCCGTCTACACAAATACATCCAGCACGCACTACGTTCCTTCTCCCCATCCCCAATCCCCCAGAATTGTGCTCAGTCGTCTGGGCGTCAGACTACGCGCCCAAATGTTGCAGGTGGGCGCCTTGGGCGGTTTGAATTACCTCCTGAATCGACCAGCGCCTTGAGCAGCTTTTGAGCCGGGACATGTTCATGTTCCTGTACATGTATAAGGTTGATTGACTAAAAATAACTAACTAACTAAATAACAGGCAAGGCAAACCCATAATTAATTATATGCCCTTCGGGAGCACAGGCGCTTGTATCTGGACACGCTGGTGCCTATGCCTGTGACACGTCTTCCTTTGGTTATCTATCGCCTTGTATCTGTCCAGATACAAGCGCCTGTGTTCGGGAGGAAATTGGAAGAAGAAGAAATAGCTCTACATTACAAAAGACAGTGACAATAAATACAAACGGACGTTTACAGCACCTCGACATTAGCACAAGGTTGTAATAGCATGCTTGGTCTTTCCCGCTTATTATCGGAGAAGAAGATATGCCTGGTACTGTCTTACAACAGTTTTGGCACCCGACAAACTGTCACGAGGCCTCTGGGTAGTCAAAATGTACGGATTTGCAAATGATAACAAGAACACTTTTAGGAAGGCCTGCAGCATTTTTATTTGAACCGTCACGGTCAGAAGGACAGAAGAGAACATAAGAGAACAGAACAAAACTGAAAAAAAAACGATATTGCCAATTTCTAAAGCTACAGGTTATATGATACAATCATGATTGACTTACAAATAACAGAATAGAAAAATGTATTCCCAATTTCTGACCTGTAGGTCATAGGATACAATTTTACTAGACTAATAGTAGATGTAAAATCACAGTTGTTTGTTTCTCTTGGGCTAAACTCGAGTTAAATGGATTGTTAGTAATTATTATTTCACCATTCTTTCCATCAAAATTATATAACCTGTCAGTTAATATTTTTCCCCATTCTTTTCCTTAGAAACGTACGCCGCGTTTCATTCTTAAGGCTACTACTAGTTTTTATTCTAGTTTTTGTTATTTGTTCTTTTTGTTCTCGCTTTTCTTTTTATTGCTTTTGTTTTGATGTTTGTTCTTGTTACATTTCTGCTTCTTTTATCTCCTACTCTTATTTCTTCTAAGTGCGTTCTCCTCTTCTTCTCATCTCCTATGGTTGTGGTTTTATTTCTTGCTCTTCTTCTCATTTTCCCTCCTCTTTGTTTCTTTGTAACGTGTTTTCTCCTCCTCCTCCTCTTAAGCATTTGTGACCCTCCCTTTCCAACTTTTCTGATCATTTAGAAACCAGTAAGAAGACAAACTTCAGTAACCAAGAAACGAAGGTTACCATGACCACCAGCATGAGAGCGCCACTACTACTGGCCTTGATGGCCTTGACGGTGACCTTGGCTTCAGCTTTTATCGCGCCATACAATGTTCCATCACCAAACCCAAGACCGGCTGTTAACTATCCGCCACAGCAGGTCAGAATATAATGAATAAAGCGTGTATAATAATGGCACTGTTCATTATCAGTCATCCAACCATCCAACTAACCATTCATCGATGTATCCATCAGTCACACTTACTAACCAACAGCTAACCATCCAACCAATTAACCCTCCATCTAACCATCGATGTCCTAAACCAAACAGCTACCAGGAATCGGTCATCAGTACAGGTCTACATACAAAGCATCACCTTAGATTAAGTGTAACAATTAGTTTTACACGGGGAAGCGTTTAACAAATTCCCAAACAGTACCGCTCTCTAACAACTTGCATGGCGGAAACTAAAATGAAGTACTATAACGGAGAAGAGCGTTTAACAAAGTAAAAACAACAACACATTATTGCTTTCTAACAACATATCTTGTATACACTTTTTTAAAAATCATTTCACTGGGGAGAGCCCTTAACAATTAACTAAATTATTAAAATAAAATAAATTAAAAAACATCATTGCTTTCTCATAATGAACCTGGCAGGAATTAAGACTAACGCGTATCAATGAGAACAACATCGACAAATTCCTAAACCCTAAAAGCTTTTCTAACTGACGCGGCAGAAAATAGAACCAAATCATTGTACAGGCAGATAGTTCTATCAATGCGAAGTTCATCTGACACATAGCTAATATTATTGCATTTCTAACAACTGACATGGCAGAAATTAAACCCAGAGCATATCACTGGGAAGAACATGTAACAATGCTTAAACATTAGAAATTCAACCCAGATCATATCACTGGTATGAACATTTAACAAATGCCTAAACATTATTTCCTTTAACAACTGAGGCATCAGAAATGAAACCCAGATCATATCGCTGGGATGAACATTTAACAAATCCCCAAACATGATTGCTTTCTAACAATTGATGTATCAAAATGAAATCCAGATCAAATCACTGTAAAAAATGTTAACAAATGCCTAAACATGATTACTTTTTAACAACGTATGTGGCAAAACTGAAAACAACTCACATTGCTGGGAAGAGCATTTAACAAGTTGCTCAACAGTATTGCTTGCTAACAGCGGTAGTGGCAGAAATTAAAACTAGACATTGACCCTTGGGTTAAAATATCACATCAGGCGGTCAATAACCACTCTTCCAACGTTTGCTGTGGATGATTTGTACAGTTTCAAAATTAATAAAAATGTATTTGTGGATCATTTTTATGGTGATTCACAAACACCAATTTCGTTTTTAAAAAAAATCTGTTCAGCAAAAGCAGGGGGTAACAGGGGATAGACAGACAACATGTTTGTCAATGCAAGACAGGACAACAATTTTGTATGTTTTAACATTATTGAAAGTTTCCATGCAATTGAAAACTATCTGATTCACAAACCATACAAACCAAACTTTGGTGAAAATCCGTCCATGGAAAGTAGTTTAAAGAAACAGATGGACGAACATCTTAAAGAAGGAAACGTCACGGGGAAAAAAAATAAAATAAAAAACTTTTGTGTCTGAATAATAGTGATTCAGGCAAACACACAAACCAAATGTCGTGAAAATACGTTCAACGTAATATCAGCTTCAAGAAACAGATGCACACATGGACAGCAATGAATTGGCAACGCCTGATGGGATCAACAGCGCTGTTTCAAAGGCAAATTCCTGTTTGTTCAAAGGGACAATATCAGCAAAAACAGACAGGCTGGAGTTATATGGATGGTCTTCTTCGGAGTCTTGGGGCCCATGGAGGCAACTACGGAGGTGGAGATGATAGTGAAGAACAGGTCAGCTGATGTCAGTTGTTCATAATAAAATGCTCTTCCCAAATGATATGAATCTTTATAATAGCCAAACAATTCTTAATAAACAGATCTTAAAACAGTGGAAAGTGCTGTTAAGTCCTAGAACTAATTTTTTGGAAACAGCTCTTGCGTGTTTCTTTGTCCATTTTTAAAAAGCTGGGTATTGGTTCGTTGTAAAGTAGCCTACTGCATGACAACACTTCTACACTAACTTACATTCCATAATGATAATTAAAAAAATAAACATTTAAAAAAAGGCCACAAATTGATTTTCCGTGTCACAAATGTTAGAGTATAATAAACATACTAATATTACTTCGGATTTTGACCCGCTGGTATAAGTATTATGTTTATATTTATTGAACAATCTACTGGTAAATCTATGCGGACAAGTAACGTTATGACCCGTTCTGTTTGATTCCTGGGGAGGTCAGTGGTTTGGGCTTTGATGTGTCTCACAGTTTGGAAGTTTTGATTCATTCTTTTGTTCTGATTTTCTTGATCACTTCTCGGGTACAGCAGCAAGGTGGTGGTTATGTAGATGCATGGGCCACTGGAGGCACATGGAATGGTTTTGAACAAAAGGTAATTTGTTTGTTTGTTTTCTGTTGTTGTTGTTGTTTTAAAATAAATATTCCATTGCGTTAACCTCCACTTAAAACAAAAAGCTTCGAGATCACACATTTCAGCGCCACGGATCATTTTTTAGACAAATTCTTCACCCGATTGAATTTTAATGACCTATCTATTATGTGTTAATGCATAAGTGTATGAAGCTTTCGTGGCATTTCTTTGTTACTGTTGTCGTCTTTGTTGTTGGTGGTGGTGTTGTTGGTGTTATTGTTGTTGTAGTTGTTCCTCCATGTTTTTCTTTTTTTTTCTTTTAGGGGAGGGGGAGGGAGAGGTTCGGGGAGAGGGGGTAGAAAGTGGGGGTGAAGGGACGGGGGGTCACCTTGCCATCTTGCCTGTACTTTAAAGACTGTTGATAGAGAAATAAATCTCTGAACAGTATCTAAACACAAGGAGTTGTCTGTATGTTATTATAAAGATTTATTTTTATCTACCTTTTAAAAAACAACAACTTTTTTTTAACCCACCTAACTGTTGTCCCTTTACTCTGAAACTGAAACTTGCTGAGGCCACTGTGTGCCGGGACTTTTTGTTTGCTTTTTGTTGGTAGTTTGTTTGGAATCAGTTTTGGAAACTGGCAAAGAAGAAGAAGGAGAAGCAGAATAAGAAGAAGAAGAAGAAGAAGAAGAAGAAGACTCTAGGGCTAACATAAGTTTTCTCGCTATTAATTTGTCTTTTTTATTTTTCATTCCGTAGCCAACGTACGGCCAGAATGACCCGGCCGCACAGACGGTGTGGGACTATATCAACGGCTTCAACCCACAAGCCCAAGATGACGACAGCAGCGAAGAGCAAACCAATGGCTATTATCCCAGAACCACCAGAAGGCCCTATATCACTACGACTTACAGGCCATATACCACTCCTCCTCCTTACAAGCCCTACACCACTCCTCCTCCTTACAAGCCCTACACTACTACTTACAGGCCCTACACCCCCACTTACAGGGCCCCTACAACTACTTACAGACCCTATACCACTACCAATCCTTATAAGCCCCCTACCACTACTTACAAGCCCCCTACCACTACTACTCCTTATAAGCCCCCTACCACTACTACTCCTTATAAGCCCCCTACCACTACTCCTTACAAACCCCCTACCACCACACCCCCTCCACATGTTCCAAGTAAGTGAAACAAAGTTTGCCTTGTTGATCTGCTTTTTTTTCATTGTTTGTTTGTTTACGTTCGTTTGTTTATTTGGTTTGACATTGAAGTTTTGTTGTTGTTGATGTGTTTTTTTATAAATGGCCTTGTAGGATATCTTTTCTTTTCTTTTAATTTTTTTAATACCGAGACTTCAGGGTTTGCCAAATTTGTCAACAAGAGCAACATGTCATTTTTAGCTTTCCCGCTCAAAAATGTACTTGCTCACATAGTGAAAGCAAAAAACTTTAAAAATCAACAACAACAACAACAACACCCAAGTCTTTTTTCTTGTTGGCTGTTGGAAAATCCAAATGTTAGAAGGGACATTTTGGTTTCCAGCACGTACACACTTCCACAAAAGATTGTGATTAAATGTTTTAAGGCGCGCTTTCATTGGCAGGCGAGTTTCAACAATTGATCAATCAAATATGCTGTGATATATCGCCCTACAATTGATAAAAGGAGCGCTTTCATTGGCTGAAGGTTGAACAATTGACCTATTAAATTCGCTGTAATATATCGTATATCGTCGTCAAAATGTGACGTCAATATGACGTCAAAATTTCAATCACGCGTTTCACAGGCAAAGTAAATATGATTTGGTAACGATGATCAACTTGTGTTGTTTTACGTTCACAGCTTTTAACTTACCCCCCGGGCAAGTGACTTTCATGATTTGTCTTTCCCGGTAGCTTTTTTACTTTCCCCCGGAAATGAGATTTGGCAGTCCCTGAACTTATAATACAATCAGCTATCCTTAAAGTTAAACTAATCACAGGCTCTGAAGTCGTTTCTTTCATCTTTGTAAACTCGTGGGCCTCCTACATACGTACGTATATAATTGAGGCCTACGAAAGATGTGACTTCCCAGCCTGTGAACTAATATAGTCATAATACTTCATTGTCAAGAAGGCATACCCTCATTTGTTGTCAACTAATGCCTTTATTCGGTCAGTGATAAATGGTAATGTCTTGTCTTAATGGAAGGGGGAATCACTAATTTGCCTTAAAAACTGTGTACTTTTACAGTAATCTGTTGGCTCACTGTACAATTACATTCAAGATATACTACAGTAGCCTATGTATCATATAAATAATAATAATGTAATTCAGTATTACAGTGATAAATTGAATTTTGCGTCTTTAGTGGAAAGAGAGATGGAGGGGAAGGGGTGGTTGGTTGGGGGAAAACAATGGTAACAGATTATTTGTTTTAGTGAAGAGGAAACCAGTTTTTTTAAAAAAGGATTTCTAGTCTCAATTTAATACTAATGTGTTTTTGTTCCCCTTTCTCAAGACTTGTGTGACAACTGCACCTTCCGTCATGGCATTGGCTACAATGCGCATCCTAGTGACTGCACCCTCTACATACAGTGCCGCGCGGACGATAACAACGTACCAGTAGTAGAAGCTGTCAGGCCTTGCCCTCATGGTCTGTACTGGAATCAGTATAAACTCACCTGCGACTACCGCGAGAACGTCCATTGTGTTGATGGTAAGTGTTGTTTTCTTTCTGATTTTGTTTTCATTTTTCTTTCGTGGTCTTCTTCTTTTCTTGTAATTGCACAAAAAATAAAAATAGAAAAATAAGTTAAAAAAAATAATAATGAATAAATAAAAATAAAAGTAATAAAATTTTACAAACCCAGGCAAAACCTGTGTGACTGTTAAGCGCTGTCCTTCTCCATCGGAAAATCATGATGGTTTAGAATCGTAAAAAAATGGCAGACACTGATACACTTCCAAAGATTCATCGCAGATGGTTTCAAAACGTTATTATAATAAACTGTCGTTCCTCTCTGTTTCACATTAGACAAATGGTGATTGAAAACAGTATAGATCTTGGTATAATGTTGATTGCTTCAGATATTTGCCTGAGCTACAAAAAGACCAAGCGTTCCGCAGCCTCCTGCCGAGGATTCTGGGACTGCAGCTCCGGTTGGGCAGAGGCTAAATGCTGTGCAAAGGGTCTGGGCTACAATGACGAAACTGGTCGGTGCCAGCCAGAGTACTACTGTGAGGATGACTGTCTCATTTCTGAACCCCACAAGCGTGAGTATTGCTTCTTTTCCAACTGATACAATCATTAGATCCAGTACAACACCAAGTTTGCAAAAGGACTTTCTCGCCATTCCACTATTATACCTACTTTCCTTAATGGCTCAATTACAAATCAAACGACAGCTCTTTGCAGTATACTTTTTCCTGTTTTCTCCATGTCTGACCTCACCTTTTTTTTCATTGTCTGTTGAAACATTTTTTTTAAAAGAAAATACAAGTATAAAAAGGACACATTTCCAAATGTCTTCAACGGTAGATTTAGCACTTACAATATTAATGGAACATTATACACGGATCGCACATTGGACAAAACAGAAACCCAATATGAGCAAAACAGTACGTCAAAAATTACTAAATAAGCAGCGTATAGATGTGAGTACCCATCCCCCACGCCCCACCCCCCACCCCCCAAAAAAAGGTTAACCCAAAAACTTTAAAGAGGTGCTTAATTCTTTCTTTCTGGTGTTAGTAGAAGGTTACTTGTACGAGTCTACTAATTATCATAATGTTATTTCTATATGCCTCAATCACAGGCGCCCGTGTTTAAATACGATACTATTCTAATATAAGCAGATGTTATTATTTGGCAATGTAGGCATTTTATATGTATGTGTTTTGTTGATATTTTATAATGATGTTATATTCTATTTCGTTTTTGTAAACGGGGGTTCGATAAATTAGAGTATAGCCTCAGCGTCCCTTGCGTGGGATGTCTTTATTGTAAAGTGAAGGCTGGTGGAGTGCCTTCAGTGTTACAACTAGGGTTGTTTCGGCAAATCTTTCATACGGATCAAGGGCGAGTCCTCTTTCAGCGAAGTTGTGGTCTTGATTTTGTGGTTTTGATTCGGCTCTTTGCAGTCTGCTGGATCCTGTAAGCAATGAATAACTAACTAACTCTAATATAAACAGAGAGAGAGAGAGAGGGGGGGGGGGTGCGAGCCAGAGAGATAAGGCGCCTTTTATTTCTGAGAGAGAGAGAGAGAGAGAGAGAGAGAGAGAGAGAGAGAGAGAGAGAGAGAGAGAGAGACAGACAGACAGACAGACAGAGACAGAGAGATAGAGAGAGATAAGGCGCCTGTTGTTTCTGTCTTTATGTTTGCAGAGGTCGAGTGTCCAAGCAATAGAGTTATTACAATGCTGCCCTCTCTGTATGTTTTCAGAATACGACTGTGTTGATCTGCGCCCCCTGCCCTACGACAGAACCAAGTACGAGCAGCTGGTGAACGGTGTCTGGGTCATCCGACCTTGTGCCCCTGGCACTGCCTTCTCCACCTACCCCTGTGGCTGCTCCTCCATTATCGACGCTCCACAAGACAAAGGTAGGGATGGCGTTGATATTGATGAGGTGGAGTAGTAGCAGTAGGATGATGATGATGATGATGATGATGATGATGATGATGATGATGATGATGATGATGATGATGATGGTGGTGGTGATATTGCAATGTTAATGATGATGATGAAGATAACGACGAAGATGAAGAAAAAGAAGGCTGCTGCTGCTGATGATGATGTTGTTGATCAAGATGCTAATACGAAACCTCGCGTTTATGCGTCCATCCATTAATTTATACATTCAATCATCCATAAGAGTGGATAGAATATTAAGGGCATGTAAGATCCAATTTATTCAGTGAAACAGTCGTACATCTATCTGTTAATGAATGATTAATTAATTAATTAATTAATGTGCAGTGTGCCTGCCGGAGCTCCATCTGCCGTTCAACAACGGTGTGCAGGATGAGTCAGGAAAGTACACGTACGTGGAGAACGATGGTGTGGTGGTGAAAGACGGGCTGGCTTACTTCCCTGGTAACGGCAAGCTCATTATCCCTCGCTTCTCCAACACCTTTTGGGGATCCACCGTCTACATCTACCTCAGATTCAAGCCCTTTGCTGGAGGTGAGTCCTCTGCTAGAAAGTGCGTTTAGTCCACAATAACAGGAAAGTCCATTTCAATAGTTTCTGGTAGACCTGAAATTGTAGAGTTATTTCTTCGCCTTGGCGGAGTATCCACAGTATCCTGAAGAAGAAGAAGAAGCAGAAGAAGAAGGAGATCTATGGGCCTTCTACTAGAGAGCAATTTATACATAGTCAACTTGACCTCAAGTTCCAAACTACATATGACTGAAACTTCGTCTAGCCTAGTATCATGTCACACTGAGTATCTTAGAATAACACTTAACACAGCCTCGGCCTTTGTCGCAAACCTGGGTGTTACTGGGTGATCACTACTGATGAAGGACTACCTTGACTTTCATGACTTACCCCAGAACATGGTTTTATTTCAATAAAAAAACCTAAGGTACACCATTTACTTCCAACACTTCACAAACACATAACACGTTTTTCCAAGTTCGATTATTTTATTATATTCCGTTCATTTTTCTTCGAAATCGGAACGATAATTTGGCGATACTTTTTCGTCGTGGTTACCGAAAATAATGTTTGTTTGGGTTTTTACTTAGCTTTCTATTTTCGTCCTCGTTGAAATCGTTGTTAACAAATGAAGAAACCAGTCTTTAGATGAGTTGTAGAAAAGTTAATAGGAGCTGGAACTTGACGTCGATGTCGCCGTTAGATCTAAAGGCTGTCCATGACCCACCAGTGACTTCTGTAGCCCTCGTTAACGTACAGTTCCATCTTAGAATCAGTCACTCCGATCATATGCAATACGTCAGTGAAGAATCCAGTGCCAGTCTCAAAGATGACATCGTCACGTAGATCCAAGACGATTCATACCACAGAATAAAAACACCCTACGGTGCCAGAATTCAGCTAAAGCTGATCAAACGTCGAGGAACAACTATCTTCCTGGCCCAACCACATCTGACATCATTCAGCCTCCAGCTAAACTGTCGTTGGCACCCCACAGAATAAGTTGCCTCGGAGCTTGGGTAGAATCCTCCCTGTCCAGTCTAGATCTCTTTCCCAACTGATTGACAGTTTTCCTAACCGATTTCGCCTCTGTTTCATTTTACTAAGGTTACCATACTTTTATCATTAAAACAACCAATGAAAATTTCCCAACGCAAACAAATGACCTATCACCTCAAATATTATATTTTGTAAAATTAATAGCTCACAACCTCTTTTCTTTCCCTAAAATTTTATTATTGGCATTAATCACAATCTTTCACACAAAAGAATTATCGAAAAAAATCGTCCATTTTATTCTTTTCCAGGAATAAAAAAAATGGCGATTGACACGCAGCAAAATTGAGTCATATTTCTAAATCTAGCACAGGCACTCTATAAAACAATTCGCACTTGGAAAATAAAAATACTCGCGAGCGTTTCGTTTCGCGACATTACGCCCCTCCTCTTGAGCTGAAACATCCATGTTTAAGCTATTCTTTTACAAGTGCAGTCGACTCAAATAGTCTGCGCCAAAATTGTCTTTCCCTTTGATAACTTTGACTGTGAAAGAATACTGTTGCAGCTGGAGAGCCCACCTCATCAGTCGACCATTCTCAGTCTTGGTTTTCTGCAAATATGTGAGTGGTTGGTGGTCTGTCTCCAAAGTGAAATGTGTTGAATACAGGTACTGTTCAAACTTCTTGACAGCCCATACCACTCCCAAACACTCCTTTTCGATGGTCGAGTAGTTTTTCTCTGCACGGTTAAACTTCTTGCTTGCATAGGCTACTGGCTGTAAGCCTTGCCCTTGATCTTGCAGTAAAACTGCTCCCACTGCAACATCTGATGCGTCACTCCTCAGAGTAAATGGTTTGCTGACGTCAGGTAGCAATAACACTGGTTTGCTTACCAAGCAATCTTTGAGTTTAATGAAAGCTGCTTCACATTTTTCATCCCAGGCTACTTTTTCTGGTAGACCTTTCTTTGTCAAATCAGTTAACGGAGCGCTGATTTCCGCATAGTTGCTGATGTATTTCCTGTAGAACCCCACTAGTCCTAGGAATGCTCTGACTTCCTTCTTTGTGATCGGTCTGCTGGCTGACCTGATTTTCTCTGTTTTGTCATCATCAGGCATGACTGTGCCTCCACCCACATGATGACCCAAATAGTCTAACTCCCCGAAACCAAAGTAGCACTTAGAGGGTTTCGCTGTAAGACCTGCCTCCTCCAACCTTTTCAACACAGCATCAATGGCCTCTACATGCTGTTCCCACGTTTCAGTAGCAATGATGATGTCATCAATGAAATGTTCAATATCATCACGCTTCAGAGGTTCAAGTAACTTGCGCATCATTCGAGTGAAAATAGAACTCGCAGTCTTGATTCCGAATGGCAGATAAGCGAAACAGTACTGTCCCATGGGTGTACTAAACGCTGTTTTCGGTTTATCCTCTTCTTTGACTGGTATTTGCCAATACCCTTTCGTCAAGTCTATCTTTGACAAATATCGTGCTTTCTGCAATTTTGCAAAGATTTGTGGCACATCAGGAATAGGTTCCGAATCGAACTCTACCTGTTTGTTGAGGCTTCTATAGTCAATACAGAACCGTATTTCACCATCCTTCTTCTTCGCCAACACAATCGGACTATTGTAAGGCGACACTGTTGGTTCTATGACCCCCAACTCCAACATGTCAATGACCTCCTTTTTCACTGTTTCTACCTGCGCAAATGGTAGCGGGTATTGCTTCACATGCACTGGCTCTTTTGACGTAAGTTTGAATTCACATTCTTCGATTTTACATTTCCCTGGTATATCTTTAAGCACGTTTTCTCTCCTGTCGCAAATAGACAAGATTTCGGCCTGCTTGTGCTCGTCCAACTCA
The DNA here is from genome assembly GCA_036898135.1 of Oncomelania hupensis. Lineage (NCBI taxonomy): Eukaryota > Metazoa > Mollusca > Gastropoda > Littorinimorpha > Pomatiopsidae > Oncomelania > Oncomelania hupensis. The sequence continues at coordinate 41,299,625 of CM072517.1, read as the reverse complement.
GGGTTGATCTTCACGTCTCTGGGACCTTCTTTTGCATGCAACGTAAGCATAGGAAAACGATCTATGCCTAGTGCTCCCATCTCTTCATCGTACACATCGTCAACCACAACGCTCACTTCCTCCTCATCTGTCTCCATGACCACCGCGTTTGGCTGTGCTTCATCCGTTCCTGTTTGCTTTCCGTCACGTTCGACGTACAATTTCAGCAAATTCGCATGTAGCAGTTTTTCATGTCCCCTTATCTTGATCCTGTAGTTGCAGCTGCCCACTTTCTCCACAACTGGATAAGGACCTTTCCACGTTAGCTGCAGCTTGTTGTGTTTTGCGGGCAACAAAAGCAAAACTTTGTCCCCGACCTCAAATTTTCTGTCTTTGGCCTTTTTGTCGTACACCCTCGTGTACCTGAGCGCTGCCTTGCTGAGGTTGTTCTTGGCAATCTCACAAGTTTTCTCGATTTTGTTCGTGAGATCCGTGATATGACTAATCGTGGATCGCACTTCCTCTCCTGCATCCTCGTTTGTCCACACCTGACGTAGAACCTGCATAGGCCCTCGTACTTCACGCCCATACAACAGTTCAAAAGGCGAAAATTGCAAGCTTTCTTGCGGTACCTCCCTGTAAGCAAATAATAAAGCTGGCAAAAACTTGTCCCAGTCTTTGGGCTGTTCTTGACAAAGTCTCTTCATCATGTCCTTGAGTGTAGCATTGAACTTCTCTGTCAAACCATTTGTTTGCGGGTGAAAGGGTGTAGTATGGATCCCCTTTATGTTGAGAAGCTTGTTCACTCTCTCCATGATCTCGCTGGTGAATTGGGTACCCCTATCTGTGATCACTTCCTTAGGAATTCCCATCCTGGTCCAATAGATCCACAACGCCTCGCTCACTGTCTCTGCTCTAATATCCTTCAGAGGTGTCGCTTCTACATACCGCGTGGCATAGTCAACTATGGTCAATATGTATCGATGACCCCTGCTGGACGCTGGTAGTATCGGACCAATGATATCTACCCCAACTCGCTCGAAAGGTGTGCTGATAAGCGGCATGCTTTTCATCGGAACCTTCCTAGTAGCTCCCTTCCTCGTGCTCCTCTGACACACGTCACATGACGCACAATAACGTTTGACGTCACCACAGATACCCGGCCAATAGAAATCACGCCATATCCGGTCGCGAGTTCGACGTACTCCTTGATGTCCTGCCATCGGTGTATCATGAGCCAATTTGAGCACATCTGATCGGTACCGTTCTGGCACTACCACTTGTCTACATGGTTTACCTTCACTCATGTAAACTCTGTACAGAATGTCTTTCTTCCACTCGTAGTGGGTTTCTCGCTTGAGCGCTAGCTCTGCCCTTTCCCGAATCTTTCCTAAAGTCGGGTCTGCCTTCTGTTCCTTAGTTAGATCTTCAGGACGTACTTGCCCTAAGTCAATCTGTTTAGGAATCCATGGCTTGGCTTGTGCTTGTTGCTTCTCCTGCAACCTGGTTTGTACCGGTGCTACAACTTGTTCCTCCGGTTGCTCTACCAACGGAAACAATGGAACTTTGACCTCAGTCCCGTCTGTCATCTTTCTGCTATTTCCTATCAGAACTTGATGTACCAGTGTCTTCAAAACCAAAACACGCGTTTCTCCAACGAAAAACGGAGTTTCCAAATTCACCACAGCAATGGGCACTTTCTTTCGCTTGGATGAATCTGCAAGTGTCACGTTCTGATATTCGCCCGTATACTTGCTTGGGGAAACTAAACTTGAATCCACCAATATGCTACTGGCCCCTGTATCCCGAATACCTTGAGCCTTTACTCCATCCACTTTCAACTCACAGTTCGGTTCATAACCGTCTTCATTACATCGATTACACGGTTTCTGTTCCTGGGTCACGTTGACCGCATTCACAACAGCTGACGCAAGGTTTGAGTTTGGTCTGTTTCTATTCACATTTGCCTTTTGGCAATCCCTCATCAAATGTGGGCCTCCGCATCGAAAACATCCCTTGAAGTTTTGCTGAGTCTTGTTTATTCCTGACGCACCCGCGTTGCCAGGACCTGTCGCTTGACCACTCACCCCTCCACTACGTCGTTGTCCCATGTTCGAATTCTGCGTTTGCTGGTTAACCCTGGGACGGTTATCCATTCTAGCACTGGGTCCAATGGGCCGCCTCGTTGCTATCGGACCTCCAGCATTCTGCGCATCTTCATACGTTTGAGCATGGACCACCACTTCGTCCACACACGTAGGGTTCCTTTCCCTAATAAATCTCGCCTCCTCTTGAGACACTATCTCCAACATTTTGTCCATGAGAATTAAATCTTTCAGCTCACCTGATTTTCCTTCTTTCTCAGACAAATCCGCCCATCTGTCCAAATACATCCCCATCCTGTTCCTACACTCCCTGATGCCTTCATGACTGCCCCGCTTGAATTCCTTGAACCGTTTCCGATATGTTTCAGCGGTCAGCTGGAAACGCCTCATGATCGCAGCCTTGACCATGTCGTAGTCCATAATTTCCTCATCAGACATCTCAGTGTAGACCTGCCGTGCTTGGCCTCGTAGTTGACCAGACAGTCTTATCGCCCACTCATCCTTGTTCCAACCTGACAACGTAGCGATACGCTCAAACTGTTTCAGGTAGACCTCTACATCGTCCTTATCATCCAAATAAGGTACATTCACATTCAGACAGCTCCTCGCTGCCCTCGGCTCGGGATAAAAATTTTGATTTTGGTCCCCATCATCTGCAGTCCACTCTTGCGCCTTTCTCAATTCGAACTCGTTTTGCATGGCCATTTGTTCCAATTTTGCCTTGGCCTCCCTTTCTTCCCTCATAATGCGCTCTTCTCGTTCTTCTCGTCGGAGCTGGTCCTCCCGTTGCTCCTGCCGTATTTTCTCTGCTTTCTCTTCCTCTTCCTTCCGGATCCTCTCCGCTTTCTCTTCCTCTTCCTTCCGGATCCTCTCAGCTTTCTCTTCCTCCCTTATCCTCTCCGCTTTCTCTTCCGCTTCTTTTCTTCTCTTTTCCACATACTCTGCCAGATCCTTATCTGTCAGACCCAGGATGATCCCATCCGGTCCTGCTTGTAGGCTAGCAGCGGAGACTCAGTCTCCATCTGAACTGGTTGCTGCCTCGGCATCCTCCTAGCCAAACTTTCCCTAAACTAATCCTGTTTTACTACACGTAACCCTGGTAGATAAAACCACGAACTATTTAGGCCTCAAACGTACTCGCCTTTCTAAAGGTTAAAGTACTTACAACGGATACGCCTGCGCTCTAGCCCCAAACGGCTATTCTATCACAGCTATCCTTACGTGAACGGTTATACACTAATAACACGATCACCGACGATAATCCACCACCTTTCAGATTATCATCCACGCTTAGTCTCCTGGTTAAGTAAAACGTCTAACTAGACCCACATTTACTAACCAACACTACCAATTACCACAATTGGTTAAACTGTCAATCGGACACTACCGAATCTGACTTTCAGACCCTCAACTAGAAATAATTCTTGGTTAGAGGTTTGACCAGACTAAGCAACACAGAGCTAATTAGGTTGACCCCTCACCGATCAATACCTAACCTCTAGCCTGTCTTCGAACAACACTGAAACTATACAATGTTTTCGGAACATCCAACTTACTTAAAGTTTAAGCTGGAAAACTTACTTTCAAACTATGACCGATCCTTTATTCTACGTACACCATCAGGATAATAAACGTCATAGGTTGCAGAAACTGTTCAGCCTAAGTATACCTTCCACCAAAACACTAGTACCTACGTACAACAGCTATTGCAAACTCTGCAATCAAGGTTCGAAATTTTGGAAAAGTAAAACTTATACCCAAAATATCTTTAATCCTACTACGGATAATACCGGTCTTCACTGTTCAACCGCCAGAATAAATAATTTCAAACGAGATGATTTCCCTGATGACACTTGCACAGCTGGGCTCTCATACAATATGAAACCACTGATGCACTAACATGTTAGCAGATATAATGCACATTTTATGTAAGCAATGACTAGCAACAACATAAAACAATATTTTACCTATACTGCTCTCTAATCATGCTCATGCAGACGTGCAACAATTACATCAAGGTAACCACAACTTGAAGCAAGAACTTATTATTATGGAAAAAATTACGAAAACTCGCTGAAGTGTTGAATTCGTAAAGTATTGGATTAATGGTGCACCTCTGACATTAAAAAAAATGAATGGCTCGTTACCCCCTAGAATTTTCCAGAAATTCTAATCCCGGACGATGAACCCAGAATGTCGCAAAACTGGGTGTTACTGGGTGATCACTACTGATGAAGGACTACCTTGACTTTCATGACTTACCCCAGAACATGGTTTTATTTCAATAAAAAAACCTAAGGTACACCATTTACTTCCAACACTTCACAAACACATAACACGTTTTTCCAAGTTCGATTATTTTATTATATTCCGTTCATTTTTCTTCGAAATCGGAACGATAATTTGGCGATACTTTTTCGTCGTGGTTACCGAAAATAATGTTTGTTTGGGTTTTTACTTAGCTTTCTATTTTCGTCCTCGTTGAAATCGTTGTTAACAAATGAAGAAACCAGTCTTTAGATGAGTTGTAGAAAAGTTAATAGGAGCTGGAACTTGACGTCGATGTCGCCGTTAGATCTAAAGGCTGTCCATGACCCACCAGTGACTTCTGTAGCCCTCGTTAACGTACAGTTCCATCTTAGAATCAGTCACTCCGATCATATGCAATACGTCAGTGAAGAATCCAGTGCCAGTCTCAAAGATGACATCGTCACGTAGATCCAAGACGATTCATACCACAGAATAAAAACACCCTACGGTGCCAGAATTCAGCTAAAGCTGATCAAACGTCGAGGAACAACTATCTTCCTGGCCCAACCACATCTGACATCATTCAGCCTCCAGCTAAACTGTCGTTGGCACCCCACAGAATAAGTTGCCTCGGAGCTTGGGTAGAATCCTCCCTGTCCAGTCTAGATCTCTTTCCCAACTGATTGACAGTTTTCCTAACCGATTTCGCCTCTGTTTCATTTTACTAAGGTTACCATACTTTTATCATTAAAACAACCAATGAAAATTTCCCAACGCAAACAAATGACCTATCACCTCAAATATTATATTTTGTAAAATTAATAGCTCACAATCTCTTTTCTTTCCCTAAAATTTTATTATTGGCATTAATCACAATCTTTCACACAAAAGAATTATCGAAAAAAATCGTCCATTTTATTCTTTTCCAGGAATAAAAAAAATGGCGATTGACACGCAGCAAAATTGACGTCATATTTCTAAATCTAGCACAGGCACTCTATAAAACAATTCGCACTTGGAAAATAAAAATACTCGCGAGCGTTTCGTTTCGCGACAGCCTTATTATCACACTGAGGATCAGAGGCTTTTCATTGCGACTTTGATCTGAACCAGCATAATAGTTAGGCCTTGACAGATGAGTTCGCACGATTTCTGTGCCGCCTTATAATTTATAATTGCTTTCCGAAGATATGTGAAATCCATGGCCAGTTAACATTCTGAAAATGACCTTTACTATCCCAAAACTTCGCGACAATGGGCTATTAATTTTAGACAGTTATATGTTTCCTCTACTTGTCAGTAAGTCTCCCAAGCCCAATCAGGCTTATCGCTCTTTGCATTTGATCTAGAAAAGCTGTATTGTATTGTATTTCATCCTCTACAAGTCAGTAATTCTCCAAAGCCCAATTATTTGCTCTTTAAATGTATTTGATCTAGGAAAGCAGCCATGATCTATATTGTATTGTATTGTATTGCTCTTTGTATTTGACCTAGAAAAACAATCATGATTTGTTTTGTATTGTATTATTGTATTCGATCTAGAAAAAGCCATCATGATCTATATTGTATTGTATTGTGTGCAGGTAACTACCACAAGAAGCAAGCCCTGGTCTCCAACAGCGACTGCCACAGCGATCCTTCACTGTCCGTGTGCGCCGACTACCAGGGTGTGGAGTTCTACGCAGATACCGAATATGGTTACGCAGCTGCCAACTTCACTGTGGGTTACGGTAACCCCAACGTAAGCATAATTCAGAACTTTGGAGAAAATTTGGAATTATAGAACTTAGGACTGTGTTCTTTTTATTTAATTGAACAAATAATTATTTCCAAAGATAACTACAGTGTCTCAACCTAAGGGGCGTTTTTTTTAAGCCAAGAGAAGCGAAAAACAAACATTATAAAGGCCTATAATTGACAAGAAAATGAATTTGTGTATTGTAATGCTGTGTGCAGCATGACGGCTTTACCGACGTCCTGTTCGAACTGAATGAGGATGAGCTGGAGGGTTACGTCAACTATCAGAGAGGAAAGGCCGTCGCCAAGGGTAAGTGTATTATCCTTAAACACTATAGTAATCAGACGTTGTCTGGAGAGAATACATTCATAGGCCTACTGCCGCAACTCATTATAGTAAGAGTATAAATCTCGAGCAGACAAGAGTGTTAAAAACCTCTGGTGATGTGTCTACAGGTAACTTGGAGACTCGGGCCTACGGCCTGGTGATCGGACAGGGCACTGGCTGTGACAACTTCGATGGCTTCATCGATGAGGTGACTGTCTACCTATGCAAGCCTTACTGGTAGTCAACAATTGCCATGCAAATAACAGTTGGCCAGAGGTCTTCAAGCCAACCGCACCATGCTTTCACAGAAGCCCAGCCTCTCCACACATTGATTACAGACCTATAGATATTAGCATAATTTATTGAGAAAATGTATCATTAGTATCTGATACAATTTTATCCGACTACAACTCTTTTCATCATGATACTGTTGCTATATAGCAGGTATACACAGTATTTTATGAATAGTCCCAATTGTTGGAATATAGCATTTTGTCCCTTCAACAGATTTATAATATAAATTATAAATTATTGTTAAATGTCGTAAAGTAAGTTTTCAATGTGAGTCCCAAGTTCGAAATCACTTCACCAATCCCTCCCCCTCCCCCACCTCCCAAGAATAGTGCCTCTTTTGATTTGACACATATTGTAAAACTAAACTTACGATCCAATACCAACATGTACAAACAGTGATATTCATAAATTTAAAACACTGAACTACATGAATAAGTCGAAGTCAAAGAGGCTGGGCCAATCGCAAAGTGTACAAATCAATTTTCATAATATATAATTCCTGTTGCAAATCCAAGAAAGACAATCCATACCTGAAGGGAACCAAGAGGAGGTAATTTGATTGTCGAGGTTCATAACCTCAAAATCCATACCAGCAGTTAATTATTGTTCATTGAGCTTAAACTATGATTTTTATGTCTGCGGGACTAAACAAATTTAATTTATATTCCCAGGTTTTATTTTTATTTATTTTACTTTATCATAGTTTTTAAAAATTTTATTTAATTCCTGTGTATTCACTTTATTTCAATTTATATATATTTCATTTTAATTTATACATATTTTGAAATATTTTTAAATATTTGAATCTCAAGCATGACAAGTCTGATTTTATTGTGTGATACCCTCCCCCCCAAATACCAAGATACGCGTGCCATTCATTGTTATGAGTTTCTCTGTTTTGTTAAGGTTTGATGGAGGATTTATTGGTTTTGAGGCAATAAATAGAAAATGCTATAGCAATGTTTTGAGAGAATTTGTTGTGAATATGCATCACTGATCCCAGAAAAGATACAAAAGTGAAAGTTATTGATGTGAATGATGTGGAGAGAGAGAGAGTTTGAGAAAGAGAGAGAGAGAGAGAGAGAGAGAGAGAGAGAGAGAGAGAGAGAGAGAGAGAGAGAACACCAAAGAGAACACAAACACATACTCATATAAACAGGATGGTAATCACTCACACACACACACACACACACACACACACACACACACACACACTTGCATGGACACAAAATCTGCACAACTGTCAGACACTGGCTCATGCACATACCCTTACACATGCACACAAACACAAAAAACGTTGATTTGATTGTTCTGCATTTTATGTGCAGTTTTACATACAGTTCAAAGTAGGCCAACCTTAGTTGTCAACAAACTGCTATACACAAAACAAACTGTATACAGTGATGTTAAAAAATGTGAATTTTACACACATGAAGGAAAGCGACTAATCTACCAAATGACCACACACGAGAAAAAGACAAATGCTGAATGCGCTATTGTGAAAAACTCTTTTGCTTATCCAAATACAGAAGCAATCAATCTAGTATCATATCCTATCCCATAACTCGGAGGTCGTAGGGGCTCCACAGATGATCGTTTAACCAGCGTATCTTCTCTGTCCTCAGCAACCCTGATTGTTTCGCTCAGTGTCAAACCAGTCCATTCTCGAATGTTGTCCTCCCACCTCTTTTTCGGTCTCCCTCTTCTTCTACCTCCTTGCACTGTGCCTTGCAGGATGGTCTTTGCAAGACCTGATGATCTGGTGACGTGGCCATACCATCGGAGTTTACGTGTTTTCACCACCATATCTAGTAACTAGAATCTAGTAACTAACGGGAAAATCATGGTTAAAACTTATACAAGATTGTTAAAATATTGACTATTATACACAACAAAAATTCTTGCTTCAACATTTTTTTGTATGAACAGTCTTGATGAGATGAGTGGAAACAAAGGCTGGAG
>CM072517.1:41088470-41285970 GCA_036898135.1 Oncomelania hupensis | reverse complement strand
GACGTCGATGTCCCCTATATGCCATGAATTAAGTCCCCTATACGCTTATGTGTCTGGGGACGTTAATTTACCTAATCAATCAATCAAATATATGCCAAGTGTGTCCGGGGACGTTAATCTACTTGCCTTGTCAGGCGGTTCATGCAGTTGCCTCATGCACTACCCATTTTGTTGTCTTCTTCACGACATCGAAATTTGATTTTTTTGCCATACATCGGGCCACCCCTCCTGCGATATCGTCACTACCTAATCCCCTTTACGCTTCATGTGTCCGGGGACTATAATTTACTCACGCACTTTATCAGGCGAGTAATTCTTGGATCGAAAGAACTTCCAGGGTAATACCAAACACTAGCCCTTTCGAGAACGTTACAGAAGTGCAGCAACATCAACTGGACTTCAAGTAACGACATTAAGGAATCTTTCGTTTTCAAACTCCAGCAACAGTTTCGGTGACAAAGTTTAAAACTTTCTTTAAAGGTAAGTCTGGTTTGAATTTTGTTTGTTTTTTGTAATATTTGTTTTGTTTTGGTTTGTTTTGTATTTCTTTTTTTTAATTGTACATTTAAAACAAGCATAACTTTTGTGTGTCTTTACATTTTATTATTTTTTTTTCTTTCTTTCTTTTTTTTAAAATAAAATTTAAATCTCACTTTTTAATGTTATTGTTATTGTAATTTTTACTGTTCACTCTGTGTCTCCTATAATGTTTGAGTATATAATTGGTGTTGTTGTTGTTGTTGTTGTTGTTCTTTTTCTTCTTCTTGATCATCATCATCATCATCATCATCATCATCATCATCATCATCATCATCATCATCATCATCATCATCATCATCATCATCATCATCATCTTCATCATCATCATCATCATCATCATCATCATCATCATCATCATCATCATCATCTTCTTCTTCTTCTTTTTTTCTACTTTATGTCTCATTCTAAACAAAGATATAGAAAGGATGAAAATATATCAAATAAGCCTACATAAATGATATTGTAATCAAATTGGATATCGTTTAGAGTGTTTTCGTTCTTTTTTTAAAAATGTTCTTTTATCTTATTTTCCTTTTTTTTTTTCTTTATTTTCTTCCTTCATCCTTTCTGATAATACAACAATTATTCCGCAATAACAATTATTATTATTATCTAAACTCGTGATTCGAATAATACCGGCAGACAGGGGATTTTGATTATTTCATTGTATAGTTCGTCCCCTATACGCTTATGTGTCCGGGGACGTTAATCTATAAAACTAAACTAAACTTTGATTATTTTTGTGTATTTACATTTGTTTTATCGATGTGGCCCTGGCTTCTTGGTGATCGTTCAGCTCAACAGCGAGTGAGGGGATAAAACTAAAACAAAAAAACTAACACAAATGCCAGATGTACAGTCACACTCTTTTATTCAACAACAAACGCACACACAAACAGGACAATGGAACTCTACACCACCCTCAACCCCTATCCGGACCCACAACCCAACAATTACCGAACAATTACCTCCCTTGTTTGACCTGAAAGCCCTAGAATCTGTACACCAAAATGCCCACAACAATAAGTAACAAATGCAATATATAACATTAAACAATTGGCAACAGTGAACAAATCAGGCAAGAAGTAAATTTAATTCCAAGTTAAGGCACTAGCCAGCAAAATTTGAAGAATAATTTAGATTATTTTGGCTGGCTTAATTAATTAACTGTTCTTTGTTCGTAGCACTCTTGTCTTTTAATTGATCTCAAAAAAAAAACAAAAAAAAAAACGAAGCAGTACGCACAGACAATAAAGTATACTGCACAGATTTCAGACGTAAGTGTGTTTATATGAGTGGATGCAAGTATGACTGAGGAGAAACCCGGGTGTGGTATGCAGAAGACCAGGCGGTATCTCCCTGTCGTCCGGGGCACACGAAGTGTACAGGCGGCGATGGACACGCAGTCCCTCAGACAGCACTCTCGACCAGCATGGAGGAGTAAGAAGCAGTGAAACCACAGACACTTCAAGTGGAAGTCATAGGTGTAGTAGAAATGGGTAGAAGTAAGCATGGTAACGTAGGCCCAATCTGGTCAACAAATAAATTGTCTTACTATTCTAACTTTATACAAAATGTAAACATTACATAAAGAAATACTCCTTCCGCCGTCCTGTTTATGTGTGCATTTCAACAATTCAATGCAATTCTTAGTTCTAATAATTTACATTTTCCCTCATAAACATCGTTATCTATGCGCATATACATCGTCGTTATAATTACATTCTCAATCAAACAATCTTACTTCATCTTCACTCTCACCTTCATCACCCCTCTCCACGTCATAGCATATTATCTCCCTTCATTCACCGTTATCTCTCTCTAGCATGCTATAATACAACGTCATCCTTCCCTCATATTCATCACCCCCCTCTCTCTCTCTCTCTCGTTTTAACATACATACTTCATCATCTCCCCTTGACCCCATTTTGGCAAAAACATCAACATTATTCATGCTACATATTTAAACAAGAAAATCATATAAAATCATGTAAAAATACTATTTAGCAAAATATATCCCTCTCCCCCTCATTCAACATCATTCATTCACGTAAGCAAGCTCGGAGTGCATAGCCACTAAGGTATAGAATTACTGGGTTCACACTCATCTTCAAGTTCTCGGCCTGTGAATACGGATACACAAACACCACACCAACACCACAACACAACACAGTACAGTACACCACAATGGTTATCCGTTTGAGAGTAGCAAGTTCGTTACTGTGCTATTGCTATGCTTTATACCTGGAGCATCTCAGTACCGGCGAGGTCATTGAGCCTTGGGAGGTCCCTAATAGAAGGATACACACCCTTAGGAAAAAACCCTACACTTATTGCTTCCTGAATAAATGGCGGTTATAATCCTTCCACTACAGTCTTTTGGATATTCTTGTCCCGACGAGGGCACAAGACCTTGTGTGGTTCGAATCGTCTGACACACTACCCTTACAGAAACAACTTTACTTTATTCCTGACACAACACTGTCACAAAGTCACTTTCTGTCCAAAAAACGTCCGCTTGCAATAGCTACCCACTCGACTCTGCTAGGCTAAATCTTTACCAGTCCACAGTACAAGGCCTCAAGTTTAGTTCAGTCCCCAATTCCCCTAACTATGCATTATCCGCTATGAGTTAACCACGTGAAAATCATACATGTACTTAGCTTACATAGGCAGAAAAGATATATGCTGATACAAAACTTTATACACTGCAGCGCTAGAGATATGCAACTCTGCATGATATAGAACTCCGGCACAACTACTCTAGCGTGCATTGAAAACTCGTGTCGTCACACATGTTCGGTTTGATAAATAGAGATTAACCACGAGAGGGCAAGGTTTGGCAAAGCAAAGCAAGGCTAAGGTAAAAAAAAGAGGCAAGCAAGGCAAGGCGTCCTTCGAGTGAAATTATAAACCGAGGTGTAGTCTATGCACGAACGCATTCCATCGCATGAACTTTAAAGATCCTGACGCTCATATCCTAGGCGGGTGAGTGCCGTCTACACAAATACATCCAGCACGCACTAAGATCCTTCTCCCCATCCCCAATCCCCCAGAATTGTGCTCAGTCGTCTGGGCGTCAGACTACGCGCCCAAATGTTGCAGGTGGGCGCCTTGGGCGGTTTGGGTTACCTCCTGAATCGACCAGCGCCTTTAGCAGCTTTTGAGCAGGGAAAGCACTATGCATAATAATATAAGATTGATTAAATAAAAATAACTAAATAACTAACTAAATAACTAAATAAATAAAAGGCAAGGCAAACGCATAATTAATGCACGCGAGCGCCTATGCCTGTGACGCGTCTCCCTTTGGTTATCTGCTTGTATCTGGACACGCGAGCGCCTATATTTATTCAGGATCGCACAAACAACTGCTTCTCTGGCAAGGTTGAAGCCCATTTGGAAAGACAGGACCACAGGCGCTTGTGATTCCAAGGTAAGGCCGCTGCATTCCACTGTCATCTTCACCGTCCTATACGTTTGCGAAACATTGACCCTCACAGCAGATCTACAACGAAGAATACAAAGCATGGAGGTGAGGTGCTACAGAAAACTTCTGGGCATTTCCTATACACAGCACATCACCAACGACGAAGTCCGACCAACCATCACACAAGCCATTGGACAACACGATGACCTGCTCACAGTGGTGAAGAAACGAAACTCCGAGGGTATGGCCAGGTCACCAGATCATCAGGCCTTGCAAAGACCATCCTGCAAGGCACGGCGCAAGGAGGTAGAAGAAGAGGGAGACCGAAAAAGAGGTGGGAGGACAACATTCGAGAATGGACTGGTTTGACACTGAGCGAAGCCATGAGGTTTGCTGAGGACAGAGAAAGATGGAGTACGCTGGTTAAACGATGGTCTGTGGTGCCCCTACGACCCCCGAGTTACAGGATAGCAAGAATAGATAACCAAAGGGAGACGCGTCACAGGCATAGGCGCTCTCGTGTCCAGATACAAGCACCTGTGTTCGGGAGGAAAATAGAAGAAGAAGAAATAGCCCTACATTACAAAAGACGGTGACAATACAAACGTACGTTTACAGCACCTCGACACTAGCACAAGGTTGTATAGCATGCTTAGTCTTGGTCATCGGAGAGGAAGATATGCCTGGTACTGTCTTACAACAGTTTTGGCACCCGACAAACTGTCGCGAGGCCTCTGGGTAGCCAAAATGTACGGCACTGAGACAGCCCTCCTAAAGGTAACCAATGATCTGTTGCTTGCCTTCGATAATGGTAACGTCTCTGTTCTCACCTTATTAGACCTCTCAGCCGCCTTTGACACAGTCGACCATCACATTCTCTTTAACACTCTTCAACACTACTTTGGAATCTCTGGCTCGGTCCTGGCTTGGTTCCACGCATATCTTTCTGACAGATCACAAGCAGTCACTGTCGATGGCTGTTTCTCCAGCACAGCAGACTTGGTGTGCGGCGTGCCTCAGGGTTCCGTTTTAGGGCCGGTGTTATTCACTCTGTACACCAAGCCACTGCTTCTCCTGCTTAGAAAGAATGCTGTTGAGAGTCAGTCATTTGCAGACGACACACAACTGTATAAATCCACCGCCCCCTCTCTCATTAATTCCACTGTTCAGACTTTGGAGAACTGCATCACAGACATTAAGTCATGGATGACACTCAACAAGCTTAAGCTTAATGACGATAAAACCGAAGCCCTCCTCATTCACAAGCACAACACCTCCTCCTCACTCTCGCCTCTCCCAACATCGCTTACAGTAGGGACAACAAACATTCAGTTCTCATCCTCAGCAAGAAATCTCGGCTACATTCTCTCCGACGACCTGTCCCTCAACAACCACATCTCCAACGTCTGTCGCTCTGCATACACGGCCATACGCCAAATCAGCTCCTTTCGCCACTATCTTACAGTCCCTGCCACCAAAACCCTAGTCTGCGCTCTCGTCCTTTCTCGTCTGGACTATTGCAACTCTCTCCTTGCTGGCTCCCCGAAACACATCATTGACAAACTACAAAAGGTTCAGAACTCGCTAGACTAGTATTCCGAGCAAAGAAACGCGATCACATCACACCTCTACTACATTCCCTTCACTGGCTTCCTGTGCAAGCACGCATAGAGTACAAACTCTCTGTTCTCTGTCACAACTTCTTCACAGATTCTTGTCCTTCCTACCTTGCTGATCTACTGTCTGTCTACTCCCCTTCACGCACTTTAAGATCTTCTGCTGACACTCGCACACTCAAGGTTCCTGTAACCCGCACTAAGACATACGGCCAACGTGCATTCGCTTACTCCGCACCTAAGCAGTGGAATTCCCTTCCCTCCCATATCCGCAACATACAATCAACACAAGCATTCAAAAAGGCCCTCAAAACCCACCTCTTCAAACTGCATTATTCAGATTGATTTGTATCCCGCTGCCATTCTCTCATCTTTTGTCTATGTCTGATCCGTAAGTGTATACACGGCTGTAAATATTTATACTGGTTTTCTTCCTGGGCCTAACCGGGCATATAAATAGCTGTGAATAGGTTTTTGCTATTCTACTTTCTGTCTTTTTTTTGTCATTTGTGTACATAGTTGTAAATAGTCTATTTTTGTCTTTTTTTGTAATTTATGTACATAGTTGTAAATTGTCTGTACCTTTACTGTCCCGTCTTTTGGTGTATTGTAGCAAAAGTGATGTTTCATCGAGTGCATGTATTTATATGTAATGACTATGTAAAGCGTGGTGAGTCTGGTCATAGGCTGGAGTACCCGCTATATAAAAATCCGTTATTATTATTATTATTATTATTATTATTATTATTATTATTATTATTATTATTATTATTATTATTATTATTATTATTATTATTATTATTTGCAAATGATAACAAGAACACTTTTAGCAAAGACTATAGGCCTGCAGCATTTTTATTTGAACCGTCACAGTCAGAAGGACAGAAGAAAACAACAGAGAACAGAACAAAACTGAAAAACAGTATTGCCAGTTTCTAAAGCTACAAGGAATATGATACAATCACGATAGACTTACAAATAACAGAATAGAAAAATGTATTCCCAATTTCTAACCTGTAGGTCATAGGATACAATTTTACTGGACTAATAATAGATGTAAAATCACAGTTGTTTGTTTTGTCCTGGCCTAAACTGGAGTTAAATGGATTGTTAATAATTAACATTTCACCATCCTTTCCATTTAAAGTATATAACCTATCAGTTAAAAAAAATTCCCCCCCCCCTTTTTTTTTTCTTAGAAGCGTACGCTGCGTGTCATTCTTAAGGCTACTACTAGTTTTTATTCTACTTTTTGCTATTTGTTCTTCTTGTTCTTGCTTTTCTTCTTATTGCTCTTGTTTTGATTTTTGTTCTTGTTATTTTTCTTTTTTTTTCTCCTTCTCCTTCTCCTATTTGTTCTAAGTGTGTTCTCCTCTTCTTCTCATCTCCTATTGTTGTCGTTTTATTTCTTGCTCTTCTTCTCATTTTCCTTCCTCCTTGTTTCTTTCTAAAGTGTGTTCGCCTCCTCCTCCTCTTAAGCATTTGTGACCCTCCCTTTCCAACTTTTCTGATCATTTAGAAACCATAAAGAAGACAAATATCCGTAACCAGGAAAGGAAGGTTACCATGACCACCAGCATGAGAGCGCCACTACTACTGGCCTTGATAGCCTTGACGGTGACCTTGGCTTCAGCTTATTCCGCGCCAGATGTTCCATCACCAAAACCAAGACCGGCTGTTAACTATCCGCCAGCAGGTAAGAATATAATGAATAAAACGTGTATAATAATGGCACTGTTCATTATCAGTCATCCAACCATCCTTCAAACAAATCATCGATGTATACATCAGTCACACTTACTAACCTCGGTGGTCTAATGGTAGTGCTTTGGCTTGCGGATCTGAACATCCCGGGTTCGAGCCCTGTCCGGGCCATTGTGTTGTGTCCCTGGGAAAGACACTTTACTCCCGTTTCCTACTCCTTCGGATGAGAGTATAAACCGAGGTCTAGTCTGTGCGTTGCATACATTCCATCATAACGGACTTTAAAGATCCTGACGCTCATGTCCTAGACGGGTGAGTGCCGGTAACAAGAACACACCCAGCATGCACTTGGTCCTTCTCCCCCCATCTCCCCCCATTTGGCTTCAGCGTCCTCAATAAGTTGAGGTTGGCAGCCCTAAACGAAAGAAGAAGAAGAACCAACAGCTAACTATCCAACCAATTAAACCTACATCTAACCATCGATGTACTAACCCAAACAGCTACCAGGAATCGGTCATCAGTCCAGGTCTACATACATAGCATCACCTTAGATTATAACAATTTGTGTAACATTGGGAAGCGTTTAACTAATTCCGGGAAATCATGATGGTTTAGAATCGTTAAAAAAAATGTCAAATGGTAGGTATGAATTCTTGAAGCGCGTCGTGCGACACTTCTTAAAGAGGAAGCGCCCCTCGATGCGCCGGGAGACACAGGCAGCGACTGCCTCATACAGGGGATGCGCCTCGTTGTTGCGGATGTGACGCAGCTTGGTGATGGAAGCGCGTTCGTGGATGCCAGGACACGACTGCACAAATACTTAAAGATACTAATTATCATAATGTTATCACTATATGCCTCAGTCACAGGCGCCCGTGTTTAAATACGATACTATACTTTTTTTTCCTTTTTTTTTGAGGGGGAGGTGGGGAACTCAGATGTATGCAGACCGAGTTTTCCTTTTTTTCTTCTTTTTTTTTTTTCATAATAAAGGGGTTTCTCAGATCTTTTTTATTGGTTCTTTTTTTCTTTTAAAAAAAATCTTTATTTTTAATATTTCTCTCTTTACCTTTCTTCTCTTATTTAATAAATACTGTAAGAGAACAAGAAAACACATTAAAAAAAACAAATCAATATTACAGAACAACGTGACTTGGTCTTCATAGCTATGTAAACAGGAACACAAACAACAACAACCCCTCAGCACCGAACCTTCCCGAAACGAAAAAGAAGGGTAAGGTAAGGGGAGAAAAAACAACAATAAAATAAAATAAAATAAAATAAAAATATTTTTTTTAAAAAAATAAATAAATAAAAATTAAAAATTAAACAAATTTAAATAAATAATAATACTAATAAAACGAAATAAAATGAAATTATAAGATTATGTCGCTACGTATTTCCTCAATACCATTTCATTGTCAAAAATACATATTGGGTTAAGTTCACCCCTTTACTCCTTGCATGAAGGAACAGTCACCTACTTAAACACCGTAAGGAGAAAGTAGGCCTGACAATTTGATCAAGCCTTGCGATCCAGTTCAGCAGAAAAGACGTTGGCATATCAAAGACATTTATCATCTGAAGCCCTCCATTCTCTCTGCTACCGCACATTACAGTTCTTTTCACTTTTTTTCAAAAGCTTTTTTGTTTGAATATTTTTTCTTCCACAAGAATCGAAAAAAGTATAGTGTTAAGCTTATTGAATATTGGTTCAGGAGCAACCAGTGCTTGCATATGGTACACGAACTGTGAAATTAAAAAGGATTTGATAATACAGAGTTTGCCCGAGATACTTAAATTAAATATCCTATCATATCCTGTCCCGTAACTCGGAGGTCGTAGGGGCACCACAGATGATCGTTTAACCAGCATACTCCATCTTTCTCTGTCCTCAGCAACCCTGATGGCTTCGCTCATATGTCAAACCAGTCCATTCTCGAACGTTGTCTTCCCACCTCTTTTTCGGTCTCCCTCTTCTTCTACCTCCTTGCACTGTGCCTTGCAGAATGGTCTTTGCAAGACCTGATGATCTGGTGACGTGGCCATACCATCGGAGTTTCCGTTTCTTCACCACTGTGAGCAGGTCATCGTGTTGTCCAATGGCTTGTGTCTGTCGGACTTCGTCGTTGGTGATGTGTTGGGTATAGGAAATGCCCAGAAGTCTTCTGTAGCACCTCATCTCCATGCTTTGTATTCTTCGTTGTAGATCTGCTGTGAGGGTCCATGCTTCGCAAGCATATAGGAAGATGGAGATAACAAGGGAGCGCAGCAGTCTTACTTTGGAATGTAAACTGATGGTCCTGTCTTTCCAAATGGGCTTCAACCTTGTCAAGGCAGCAGTTGTTTGTGCGATCCTGGAGAGGACTTCCTGTCGGGACCCATTGTCTGATACAATGGCTCCTAAATATTTGAAGCTATGCACTGTGTTGAGGGATTGGCCTTGGACTTTGATGTCCGTGTTGATGCCATTGGTGTTGTTTGTCATCATTTTGGTCTTCTCTGCACTTATTTTTATTCCATAAGCTCTGGAGGTGGTGTCAAGCCTCTGTACCAGCTGTTCAAGTTCCTATTCCTCTCCAGCCAGTCCATCAATGTCATCCGCAAAACGAAGATTGGAGATTGCTCTACCCCCTATGCTGACTGTGCATTCGTGATCTGCAAGGGCATCTGACATGATGCGCTCTAGAAAGATGTTGAAGAGTGTTGGAGAGAGTAGGCATCCTTGACACACACCGATTGTTGTTCTGAACCAGTTCCCGATGACGCTGTTATGGTAGCCTTGTCATACAGGCTTTTGATGACTTCAATAATTTTAGGGCTGATGTTGTACACTTTCATTGTTGCCCATAGAGCTGCATGCCAGACTCTGTCAAACGCCTTCTTGAAGTATATAGATGTTGTTGGTGCTGTAGGTATTTCTCACAAATTATTCTGAGGTTGAAAATCTGTTCATTGGTACTTCGCCATGCCCTGAATCCTGCTTGTTCTTCAGCTATGATTTGTTCAGCTTGGGGTTTCAACCTGTTAAGTATTATTTTCAGAGGACCTTGCGAGATGGCTGATGAGGCTGATGGTGCGGTAATTTTCACACTCCTGAAGGTTACCTTTTTTGGGGAAGAGTGATGACAAGCGACTGGGTCCATGGTGTAGGCCACTCCCCACTCTGCCAGATCTTGTTACAGATAATGGCGAGGGCACCAATCATCACTTCTCCTCCTGCTTGAAGCAGTTCCGCGGGTATGTTGTCCACGCCCGCTGACTTCCCTTTCTTCAGCGATTGCACTGCTGCCTCAACTTCTTCCCGGAGAATTGGGAGGATTTCTTCTTCTTCTCTGTTCTCGGTACATGCTAGAACTGATGGGTCTCCATTTGGTTTATGGTTGTAAAGGTCAGAGCAGTACTCTGTCCATCTGTCTAAGACTTCTTGTTCTTCTGTAAGGCATATGCCAGACTTGCTAAGTTTTGCCCATTGTTGAATAATTCTTGAAGCGGACATGTCATTTTTTAAAATAATGCCTAATGTTTTCAGTTGTTTCTTAGCCCCAATTTGGCCGAGCTGTTCCTTATTATGTTTTACTTATCGGATCCACATTCACTCAGTTTTCTTTTCATTCAACCTCAACCCAGAAATAGCTGTAAAACCTGCTACAATAAGTAAAACCTGTTCAAGATCGCTCTTGTCTGGTAAGAACATTGTTATGTCGTCTGCGTAAATAGAGATAAATGGACCTATTTATGCTTTGGGAAGTTTAATGCCTTTTACAGCATCATCGCTTCTAATTTTAATGGCCAATAATTTCAACACGAATGCCATCGGTGAAAAAGGGCAACCCTGACGTATTCCGCATTCTGCCCCCAAAACCTCCATCCTAAATAATTAATACAGCTTTCCGTATTGTTAGTTAATACCTTGATCCATCTAATAAAGGTAGACCCAAAACCAAATTTCCCGAAATCCCAAGTCATATACTCTTTGGAAATAGAGTCAAAGGCACGAGAGTAGTCTAGTGCCAGAATAATGCCGGGTTTATTATAACTATTCGTATACCCAATTGTATCATCAATAAGCCTAATACTTATATGTATTTGTTGATATTTTATAATGATGTTTATATTCTATTTTGTTTTTGTAAACGGGGGTTCGATAAATTAGAGTATAGCCTCAGCGTCTCCTGCGTGGTATGTCTTTATTGTAAAGTGCTAGTGGAGGCTGGTGGAGTGCCTTCAGTGTTACCACTAGGGTTGTTTTGGCAGATCTTTTATACGGATCAGAGGCGAGTCCTCTTACAGCGAAGATGTGGTTTTGATTTTGTGGTCCTGATTCGGCTCTTTGCAGTCCACTGGACCCTGTAAGCAATGAATAACTAACTCTAATATAAGCAGAGAGAGAGAGAGAGAGAGAGAGAGAGCGAGAGAGAGAGAGAGAGAGAGAGAGGGGGGGAGACAGAGAGATAAGGCGCCTGTGGTTTCTGTCTTTATGTTTGCAGAGGTCGAGTGTCCAAGCAATAGAGTTATTACAATGCTTCCCTCTCTGTATGTTTTCAGAGCACGACTGTGTTGATCTGCGCCCCCTGCCCTACGACAGAACCAAGTACGAGCAGCTGGTGAACGGTGTCTGGGTCTTCCGTCCTTGTGCCCCAGGCACCGCCTTCTCCACCTACCCCTGTGGCTGCTCCACCATTATCGACGCTCCACAAGACAAAGGTAGGGATGGCGTTGATATTGGTGAGGTAGAGTAGTAGCAGTAGGATGATGATGACGATGATGATGATGATGATGATGATGATGATGATGATGATGATGATGATGATGATGATGATGATGATAATGATGATGATGATGATGATGATGATGATGATGATGATGATGATGATGATGATGATGATGATGATGGTGGTGGTGGTGATGTTGCAATGTTAATGTTAATGATGATGATAAAGATAACTACGAAGATGAAGAAAAAGAAGGCTGCTGCTGATGATGATGTTGTTGATCATGATGCTAATATGAAATCTTGCGTTTATGCGTCCATCCATTAATTCATACATTCAATCATCCATAAGAGTGGATAGAATATTAAGGGCATGTAAGATCCAATTTATTCAGTGAAACAGTCGTACATCTATCAGTTAATTAATGATTAATTAATTAATGAATTAATGTGCAGTGTGCCTGCCGGAGCTCCATCTGCCGTTCATCCACGGTGTGGAGGATGAGTCAGGAAAGTACACGTACGTGGAGAACGATGGTGTGGTGGTGAAAGACGAGCTGGCTTACTTCTCTGGTAACAGCAAGCTCATTATCCCTCGCTTCTCCAACACCTTTTGGGGATCCACCGTCTATATCCACATCAGATTCAAGCCCTATGCTGTAGGTGAGTCCTCTGCTAGAAAGTGCGTTTAGTCCACAATAACAGGAAAGTCCATTTCAATAGTTTCTGGTAGACCTGAAATTGTAGAGGTATTTCTTCGCCTTGGCGGGGTATCCACAGTATCCTGAAGAAGAAGAAGAAGAAGAAGAAGAAGAAGAAGAAGAAGAAGAAGAAGAAGAAGAAGAAGACCTATGGGCCTTCTACTAGAGAGCATTCTATACATAGTCAACTTGACCTCAAGTTCCAAACTACATATTACTGAAACTTAGTCTAGCCTAGTATCATGTCACACTGAGCATCTAAGAAAGACATTTAACACAGCCTCAGCTTTATTATCACACTGAGGATCAGAGGCTTTCAATTGCGGCTTTGGTCTGAACCAGCATATTAGTTACGATCTCCGTGCCGCCTTATAATTTATAATTGCTTTCCGAAGATATGTGAAATCCATGGCCAGCATTCTGAAAATGACCTTTACTATCCCAAAACTTCGCGACAATGGGCTATTAATTTTAGACAGTTATATGTTTCCTCTACTTGTCAGTAAGTCTCCCAAGCCCAATCAGGCTTATCGCTCTTTGCATTTGATCTAGAAAAACAGTACTGTATTGTACTGTATTGTATTTCATCCTCTACCAGTCAATAATTCTCCCAAGCCCAATTATTTGCTCTTTAAATGTATTTGATCTAGGAAAGCAGCCATGATCTATATTGTATTGTATTGCTCTTTGTATTTGATCTAGAAAAACAATCATGATTTGTATTGTATTGTATTGTATTGTATTGTGTGCAGGTAACTACCACAAGAAGCAAGCCCTGGTCTCCAACAGCGACTGCTACAGCGATCCTTCACTGTCCGTGTGCGCCGACAACCAGGGTGTGGAGTTCTACGCAGATACCGAATATGGTTACGCAGCTGCCAACTTCACTGTGGGTTACGGTAACCCCAACGGTAACCCCAAGGTAAGCATAATTCGGAACTTTGTAGAACTTTGGAATGATAAAACTTAAAACTGTGTTCTTTTTATTTCATTCAACAAATAATTATTTCCAAAGATAACTACAGTGTCTCAAACTAAGTGACTTTTTTTTTTTAAAGCCAAGAGAAGTGAAAAACAAATATTATAAAGGCCTATAATTAGCTTACGTTCTTTAACTTTCACTAACAAGGGACGCTATTCCGAGATCTACACGGAAACCATGTACTCCATAAAATGCAAGTGCATAATCATGTCCCTTTGACAAGAAAATGAATTTGTGTATTTGTAATGCTGTGTGCAGCATGACGGCTTTATCAACGTCCTGTTCAAACTGAATGAGGATGAGCTGGAGGGTTACGTCAACTACCAGAGAGGAAAAGCCGTCGCCAAGGGTAAGTGTACTATCCTTAAAACACTATTGTAATCAGCCGATGTCTGGAGACAATACATTCATAGGCCTACTGCCGCAACTCATTATATAAGAGTATAAATCTCGAGCAGACAAGAGTGTTAAAAAATATCCGTCCCCTATACGCCTAATGTGTCCGGGGACGTAAATTTTACTCAAAAACAAAAAAAAAAGTGTTAAAAACGTCTGGTGATGTGTCTACAGGTAACTTGGAGACTCGGGCCTATGGCCTGGTGATCGGACAGGGCACTGGCTGTGACAACTTCGATGGCTTCATCGATTTGGTGACTGTCTACCTTTGCAAGCCAATTTAAAACCCTGAACTACATGAATAAGTCGATGTCAAAGAAGCTGGGCCAATCGCAAAGTGTACAAATCAATTTTCATAATATATAATTCCTGTTGCAATTCCAAGAAAGACAATCCATACCTGAAGGGAACCAAGAGGAGGTAATTTGATTGTCGAAGTTCATAACCTCAAAATCCATACCAGCAGTTAATTATTGCTCATTGAACCTAAACTATGATTTTTACATCTGCGGGACTTAACAAATTTAATTTATATTCCCAGGTTTTTTTCTTTTCTTTTACTTTATAATAGTTTTATTTTTATTTCATTTTATTTAATTCCTGTGTATTCACTTTATTTCAATTTAATTGTATTTCAAACATATTTTAAAATATTTGAATCTCAAGCATGACAAGTCTGATTTTATTATGTGATACCTTTCCCCCAAAATACCAAGATACCATTCATTGTTATGAGTTTCTTTGTTTTGTTAAGTTTCGATGTAGGATTTATTGGTTTTGAGGCAATAAATAAAAAATGCTATAGCAATGTTTTGGGAGAATTTGTTGTGAATATGCATCACTGATCCCAGAAAAGAAACAAAAGTGAACGTTATTGATGTGAATGATGTGGAGAGAGAGAGAGTTTGAGAGAGAGAGAGAGAGAGAGAGAGAGAGAGAGAGAGAGAGAGAGTTTGAGAAAGAGAGAGAGAGATTGAGAGAGAGAGAGAGAGAGAGAGAGAGAGAGAGAGAGAGAGAGAGAGAGAGAGAGAGAGAGAGAGAGAGAGAACACCAAAGAGAACACAAACATGTACTCACATAAACAGGATGGTAATCACTAACACACATACACACACACGCATGGACACAAAATCTGCATGACTGTCAGATACTGGCTCATGCACATACCCTTACACATGCACACAAACACAAAAACCGTTGATTTGATTGTTCTGCATTTTATTTGCAGTTTTACATACAGTTCAAAGTAGGTCAACCTTAGATGATTGCCATGGGTTTGGGAAAAAAAAAAGATTCAGCCTCCTCTCTTTCTTCAACACAAACACACACACTGACGCAATCGCATTTTCAAGTCACTCTTTCCTCTCACCATTCTACTGTTTTCCCCTTCACCTTCATTCCCCACAGGGAGTAGTCTGTGTTTTTCATCCCTCTGTCCTTCATATTCACTCACCCATGAAAATGTGAGAGAGGCCTTTTCTTTTTTCTTTCTTTTTTTCATTTTTGCACCAAAATAATGTATTTGCTATGCTAGTATAATTATAATATTACATATGTATAAATATTATATACTGTACATGTACACAAAAAACTAAATGTTATGGTTTGCAATAACATTTTTTATCGTAACAAAAGTTGTCAACAAACTGCTATACACAAAACAAACTGTATACAGTGATGTTAAAATGTGAATTTTACACACACATAAAGGAAAGCGACAAATCTACCAAATGACCATCAAAAAAAAAAGGGAAAAAAAAAAAAAAAAAAAGACAAATGCTGAATGCGCTATTGTGAAAAACTCTTTTGCTTAAATCCAAATACAGAAGCAATCAATCTAGTAACTAATGGGAAAATCATGGTTAAAACTTATACAAGATTGTTAAAATATTGACTATTATACACAACAAAAAATCTTGCTACTACAATGTTAAATTTTTCATCAGTCACAAAACTCTCAATTTGATTATATATACCGGATCCTGGAATAATGAAAACTCCAATAGTTAATTATCAAAATCAGTCTGTGGATAAATCTGAAGTGAAAAGTTTGTTATTTTCTTCTCCGTGACAAAATAAAATTATTTCTTGTGTAATCATAAAAGTCTTGACACAAACGCAGATAATACAAGTCACAAGTTTATATACTATATAGCAACGTCAACATTTTTTGTATGAACAGTCTTGATGTCACAACCATAAGTTTTTGTAGCAGTGTGGCGTGCAAGTGGGTACGATTCCAAGTGAATTCTGGGAGGTGCAGCCAAGGTTGGCAGATCTAAAGGAAGATGAGTGGAAACAAAGGCTGGAGGTTATCATGCCATTTTGAGGTTTTGCTGTTGCTCAGTGTATGATTTCCTTTGGGTCTTAATATAATCCTTGACAATGAGCTCTAACTTGACCAATCCTAACCTTTGACTCATCGTCCTCCTAATATTTAACACCAACATGCTCAGATCCGAACAGCACGCAAGGTCAGCCGCAAACACTTGTAGCTTGAAATTTAAAACATGGAAATAAATATTTGTAAAAATCTTGTAGTTCTAATTAATGTCCCTAGCCCTGTGGCTGTATGAAAGCAATCACCTAATCAACCATAAAGCTGACATTTTAACAGGAAAGGACTTGTACATTCCCTAATGCAAGTGTTACAGAACTACAACAACGACAATAATAATAATAATAATAATAATAATAATAATAATAATAATAATAATAATAATATGATGATGATGATGATGATAATAATAATATAAATAACAGCAACAAAAATAATATATTGTTTGAATGAGGTACAATTCTTATTGGAAGATCAAAGTGCTGTTTACCAAGTGAGGTCAGCAAGTGTACAAGCCTATTTTTTTTTAATATTCAAACTAATCTACTTAATATTGTTTAAAAGGTCAAAAGCAAGCCCACTATTATAATGATAATAATATTAATAATAATATAAATAAATAAATAAACAAATAAATAATTTAAATAAATAAACTGATAAATAATTAAAATAGCACATATATATAATCGTTCCCGAGTATTCAAAATAATGAATTTACGACCATGCACTACTCTGTAAACTAAAAACTTTACATTGGGAGAAAGAATAAACATGGGGAGACTGGAGCCAAACAAAATCCCTGCTAAACTTCTTCAAGAAAATAATGTTATCGGACGTGACTAGGAAAGACAACAAATAGCTGAATGTTATAGAGTGCTTTTAACACACATACAAACTACAAATTAAAACTAACTAAACTGAAATTTTTTTTTTTCTCATTGAAGAGCTAGTAAGGATAGAAAGTCACACTAGCTTTTACATTGAATCCAGTATTTCAACCATTCTAAAAATAAAATTTAATAAAGAAATGTATATGAAGAAATGTATATGACAAGGCTGGCGACTGCCTGTAAAGAATGTGTGTGCTGAGTTTCAAATAACCACACACATGTACACGTGAACACATGCAAAATGTCAAATAAGAAAAGAAAAAAGAAACAGTACAAGTTCCAGCAGCAAAAACAAAACAACCCAGTGGATTTCAACAAAGGAAGAAAACATTAAATAACATGATAATTTACTGTCAATAAATACACAACAAGAAATTATTACTATTTATCTCCGTTTCAAACTGAATGCAGCTTGGTACTACAGAAAGCTTAATTCCTGTTCACACAATTGCAATTAACTTACAGGGAAGGATGTGTACAACCATAAACAAGCCAAAACAACAGCAAAGCCGAACAGAACGTACGAATAATAGAATCATCGTCCAAGGCACATCAAAAACACAGTATGAATGAATTATTCCCCGTTCATTTTCTTCAATAATAGAAGTTCAAAAAGGCACAAGAATTGCTAACAGACCTAAACCACATAGACACTCCACCACATCAGTTCTAAGACTAGTTAGTAAGAGGAAGGAAAATGCACATAACAATATAATTATTTACCGTTCTTTAACATGTTAACATACATATACATAATGGTTCATTTGGCCAGGCTACCCACTCCCTGTGTGTTACACAAGCCTTTCTATCAACCTCTGAATAACATTTGTGAATTACTACTTGAACTAAAGAGCCAAGTGTGTTTACCATCAATCTATAACTTACAACCATGAATGAAAAAAAAACAAAACAACAAAACTACAAACATCTACTTAAAAAGAAAAGTGAGTTTCAAACTAAACAAACTTGTGATGAACCATGCTAAGTTTTACTTTAAAATGCAAATTACCTTTGTACAAGCTTCATTCTAATTTGATAAGCAAGGTTTGTAATTTCAAACTATACAATTTAACATGTCTGAGGCTATGTCCAAACATTTCTGAATAAAACGAATACTTGTAAAAGGTGAACAGTACTAAAATCTCAAAACCACCACCTCTCTCCACCCCCAGCCCTGTACGCAAAATAAACCCACTATAGATATGGAAGACTATAAAGCTTTCAATTTACAAATTAAAATAACAAATTGAACATCCGAGGTACTTAAAGGTTAACGTTAATGAGCAATTATAATTTTATAAAGAAAGAATTAACTCTAAGAGACAGTGCAACAAAAAAACTAAGTGAAACCGGTTAAAAAAAAAAAAATTTAAGCCTAAAATACTGCAGAAAATTTGACATCAAAATAAACTATTGAGTTTGCAGTGTCACAATAACTGAATAAGGGCTTGCCTAGTTAACAAACTTCACTCTGAGTCACATCACCGACAACATTCTTAGAATACCATTTGCTTGCATAATCTATTCACCATTGACACAAAGCCAACTGAATATATATCAAGCTAAATTACAATCAATACACACACACACACACACACACACACACACACACGCACACACCCACACACATATAATGAATCCCCTAAATTCAAATTCCACTTAGAAATACAATCCAATTTTTAAAAAAATCAATATCACTTTCACCTGCTCAGAAAAAATTTAATAAATAATAAACTAATAAAACAATGAAATTATTTTTAAAAAAGAAAAAAAAAATGGTGCTAAACACACTGTGAAACTTAAGTTTTAAATACTGTCAAATGTCTACATACACATTTAGAATTCTGGCAGATGTGTGTTTCCATTTCGATACAAAATAAGTATGCAAACTGGCCTCACTTCCCCAAGGAAGATTAAGCAAAGCAGCCAGTAGTAAATACAGCGCTATGCCCACAGTTCTGATAATATATTAGATAAAAAAAACAGTAATTCTACAAGAGGTGGCAGGGTTCGTACATTTAGCCTTAAAATTCAAAGACTTTTCAAAGACCTTTTAACAGAAATCAAGAGCAAATTACGAAACTACAAATGTCGAGTAACAGCATGGACATGGCAAAATTTCTTCTGGAGTTAGTCAATTTAATCAAATTCAAAACAGTACCTGCACGACTGCCTGGTGGTGAGCACGTTTTAGACTTGTAATACAAATGCCAATAAACAAATGGTCAGTCGTAAACACTATTGGTTGAACATGTGTTTTTTCCCCTTCTCTTTGTGTTTTTGTAAGTGTTCAACCCTTTGGATAGCATTCATGTTGATCTGGAGAATGAGTTAGCAACAGAAAGTAAGAAAAGCTTAAAAAAAAAAAAAAAAAAAAAAGCTAGTTTAAAAGTTAGATTGACCCTGCAGTAATAGCACATCAAACTCATTCTGTGATGTTTCTTTTTCTTGGACACCCTTTTGGATGGCATTAGACTCTGCCAATAGTCCCAAGCAGCCATGTTTCTCTACATCCAGCGCATTTTTTGTCTGCAGACTTGCGCACTGAGTCGATGTCAGACTGAAGTCTGTGTTGTTTGGCTTTCAGAAATTTTAAATATTAATGACTCTTGTGGTATGCCCATATTAATATTATATGAAGATGAGAAAGAATTGCCTACCTTTGTTATTATTTTTCTTCCATTTAAGAAATCTTTAATATATAAAACTTTTTTTTCCGGCTCTAACGATTGGATTGAACAAACACAAATAAGGAATTGTTGCAAATAAATACTTTGCCTTGACAGTTTTCCCAAACTTTCAAAGACCTAAGTCAGTTTTCAAAAACTTATAAAGACTTAAAAAGGCAATGCAATTTTTCCCAAACATTCAAAGACCTTTAAAGACCGTGCGAACGCTGACCGTGGGGACTCAGTGATTTTGTCTCAGGAAAACAGAAATCAAGGCTGCATAGTCGTCTAAGCGTGGAAACAGAAATGCTACCATGCCCATATTAATATTCCACAATCAAAATGTATGTAATATGTCAGTATGATAAACAAAAAAGTAAAACTCACATCTGGGCAAACCAAAGACAAAAAAAGAAGAAGAAAAAAACAAACAAGAAAACCAAAGTTCAACTCTGGGGAAAGAAACAGAGGAGTGGGGTGGTGGGTGGGGTGAGGGAAGGAGAGTTTTTAAATGCAATTAATATAACTGAAGATTGGAAAAGAAAACATTTGGACTTTTGAAGCCAGAGAAATGTAAAAATAATAATTCCCCATATGTTAATAATGCCATTATAACTTGTCACCTCACCTCAAGCCCTTATTGTTACAATTAAATATGAATACGTGGCTCTTCGTCTTATTCTCCCCATCCAAAGAATATTAAATGGTTCCAAATTGATGAAAACATGGTGAGTATGGGCAGAGAAGTGACGAAGCAAAAGAAATAATTTCAAACATTTAGCTTGATCAATTCTAGTAAGTTCGTGAACAATTAATTAATCAATGAGAAACAAAATACACCAAAATAACGAAGAAAAGAATGGCCAGGTCACAGACAATGTTACAGTTTTATCATTATGTAACATGCCAAATTTGGTAAATGCTATCTTTCTTCTTTTTTTTTTAAAGTCATGTTGTCATCCATCTATGAATTCATTTGTATAATAAACAATATGTACTTTATACAATGTCAATAATGCAATAATGAAACAATTATATGAATGAATAACCAAAAAAAAATACTCTAGTTTTTGTAAGACTTGTATGTAATGTTCTCTTCTTATGTTTCTGTTGCATTTCTTTTGGTATTTACTATTAGCATTATTATAAATATTGTTTCTTGTTCCTCTCTTATTTCTGTGTAATGTTAAATGTATAATTGTTTACAAACATCAGTAAAGTGCACATGTGATTGCGTGCCAGTGATTTCTATGATATTATTAATTTCATGGACACACACACAAAATTCTTATAAATCTCACATAAAAGTCAACACTAAATGATAATCTAATTAATACAATAAATCACAATAATTATGTATTATTTCCCTTCTACCCAAATACCATGTTGAATGTTTACTTAAAATTCAACCCTGTTCAAAATCTTAAAGATCCAATTGCTATTACAATAATTTCAAGATGAATGCATGCAATTTAAAATTTAAAAAAAAAAAAAAGGAAACGAAAAAGAAAACAAGCAGCAAAACAACAAATGTAGCTAATAAAATATTATACACTTGGCACGCTATTGTCGTCACTTGGTAAGGTCAAAAAGATGCGTTGTTTCCGGTAAACTGACAAAGACCTTGGTTTGAATCATGCACGCTAAAGTTTCTGTTGGCAAAGGCTCAGTTTCATTTCCGTTGCATGTGTCAATATCAGTCAAATAATAAACAGTCCTCCAGATTGCACAATCAAGAAATGAAATGTTCAGAGCGCTAATATAAATCTTTGCAGCCAGCAAAGCTTAAGATGAACTCTGTCTTGGCAGGACCAGTAACAAATGCTGCAGAAGAACTGACTGACCACACACAGATGATCAATCCACCATTTTCATTTGCCTTCCAGATCCCATCAAACTGACAGATGCCTCACCACATAAAGTGCGCAACAATGCGATACATTACATGCAATTAACTCCAGTAAGCATGAAAAGGTTGACCTACATAATACTATAACTAACGGCCCTACGTCTCTCCTCGACAGTTACCTGAAACAAAGAATTCTTCTGACCTTGCGCTAGCGACTTGTGTGAGGTCTGAAATGGGTACACAGCAAAAGTCCCAGGTAAACATGTATACAAAGTAAGTACATCAGGGGCGTTATAGTGTCTGTCATATGCGCACCAGTCACTAGGTCAACTTTTCTCGGTGGCGCGGAGGCACTACCACAGTTCAAGGTTCTTTTAAATCCACATCTTCTGTTCCACATTGCTTATCATAGCAAGTCTCAATCAACCTCTCTTTTTTTCTGTTTTGTTGTAGGAAAATCATGTACAATCAACAGACGCTGAGAAGTTCACTGCCAAGAGAAAACACTACTGCCATTTAAGGTGTAAGAAAGTAACATGTCCTCAACAAAGTGTTGCTGCAACACACCAGACTTACTATATCTCTGGTCCTATCATATTTATCTTATCTCGCACTTGTTTTCTGATCTCTGCTTCCTTATTATTGCTCTGATCTCGCAACCTATTTCCACATGTTGAAGACCAAAGCTGTATACTATTAAGTTCAGTCAGTCTTGCAAGCCCTTGTCAGTGTTGCAGTACGATGATTCAGCCTTCGCGCACTCTTCTATGGCTGTGTGTCCTTCTGGTGTTGAAGCTTGCATCAATCATGCCATTTACAGCAGAAAATATATTTTTTATATAAATAAAATAATAAAATAAAATCCACACAAAAATAGAGTTTTTGCAGCTAGCACACTGTAGCTACCTCTTTGTAATAGCAAAATAAAACTGCTGAGGTTTAAACAACTTCTTCTCCATAACAACTGGTTGCTGAAGATATCTGATGCTGTTAAAATCAAAACTGAAGACGGTAAAAGGTAGATTTGATGACCTGCAACTAAACAAAAGCTTTCACGCACTCTTTTACTATATACATACTAGAAGATGGTGAAGTGTAATGGACAGAGAACAAAATATACTGAAGACTGTGCTCTGGCACACCACAAAGCAAACGGAATATTAAACTCTTCGTTCCTATTTTCCACCGTGAAGTTTAAATACACTCTGGTATCTTGTCCATATTGATTCCAATTTCCAATAGTACACAGTGATTTTCACGAACAATTTGCGAAGAAAAGATAATGACACATAAACATGCACTGAACACTAAACTCATGGCAGCAGCGGACAAAGTGCTTCCAAATTTAAGCAGCGTTGAAGTTTACACTTCTCTCAATTTCCTGCCAATGTATTATTGGCAGCAAATATTCAAATCGTCACAAGTTTTAAAGTGTTTTGTTTTTTTAATTCAATTTCTTTTTAGCTTCTTCTTTACAATATTTAGCAGGCAGCAGGCTCAGTCAACGGTTCTTCCTGCCATTTCAATGAGGTAATTTTACGTTTCACAAAAGCAGTCACAAGTCTTGAAAAAGTTTGAACAACCAGATTTTGTGTGTGAGTGCTGTCCTCATGCAGTACAGACAAGCAGGCAATGCAGAGATACAGGAAGAGAAGAGGAGTAGGGGTTGGCAGCATTTTAAAATGGTAAGGCTGTTGTGGTGGTGGTGCAGTTGTAAAATCATAGGATTGGATACTACCATGAATAGAATAGGAGAGAAATCCCATTGACTGCTTGAAGAACATAAACATACTCTGCTGGGGTAGGGTAAGAGGAGGGATGGATGGGGGAGGGGAGAGATGGAAGCTGCTACTCTGGTATAGAGGGAAGAATGGGGGGAGGGGGAATGCTTTGGAAGAAAAAGACTTGAAAGAACTAAAGGCTTTGTAGGAGTAAAACAAAAATTAATGTCACTTATTTTTCTTCAGTTGTCTCCCCTCTCTTCAGTTGTCTCCCATTTGCCAAGACACGGTGTGCTGAAAGGGGAGAAAACATGTCAGGACACCAGGACAGGGCATGCTTGGGTTGGCAGGAAAAAGAAAGGTGTAGCTGCAGGGGGGAGGAGGGTGTGTGTGTGTGTGTGTGAAGATTGGCGAGTCATTGAAGTCCGTGTGGAGAAAGATGGAAAACAAAGAGACAAGGATGACGACACAGCGTAGTTGACTGGGCACACATCTCTCAAAAAAGGCAGAAAAGGCATCGGTCGGTTCTAAAATAGTCTGTACAGCAAAGTTTTCTGCAGCCTGTTCAGCACATAACATAGGTGAGGGCTCCAGTCTCACCAACAAGGGCTCCAGCATATCAGTTTTTTTTCAGAGTTCATCACAAAGGGTTGGGGAAGCTGGACGTGGAGTCAGGGGAGGCTGTGGCTGTGCGGCCCAGGATTCGATCCACATCGCGGCAATGCTGACGAGGACCTGGCTCTGGTGTGTACGTGAATGTCAAACCCGTTGAATAGATGATTCCATCGCTACGCACTAGTGACACAGGCACCTGAACATGAAATGATACTTGGGTTACCACACTGTGATAGAAAAAAACCAAAATAATGTAGTGCCGCTTACTACAATACCACCATACTTACTTCATTTACTGCCCTACAGTCGCCCTCTCTTCTTCTAGAATACATTTGATCATGCTGTAATATCGAGTCAGAGCTATAACAGTGATCAGTCAGACCATTAACCAATCAATGATTCAACAAGTCAGTCAACCTGTTAGTCAAAATGCCCTTCTCATTCACTAAAATAAACATATCTGCGGAAGTCTGTCCACTTAATCCAGCCTCCAGCACCAATCATCATCATCACATTTGTCATCACCCTCATCATCACCAGCATCATAATCATCATCATCACCAACACCGTCATCAAAACCATCACCGTCATCACTACCCTCGACCAACAATCGCCATCTTCAAACATCCCAAATTTACCTGCAACGGTTGTCTGACCCATCTCCAGCCGTTCCTGAAGGACGAAATATCAGGTACCACACACAGCATGCTCTCCTCTGACCTAGAAATGGCACAATATAGAAAACTTTAATATTGTAGTTCATCGACCTCAACAACTTGCCATAATTTGTTTGAATACCACCAGTGCTTTGGGCAAAAACTATAGTGTGAAAAACACATAGAAATG
Source organism: Oncomelania hupensis (assembly GCA_036898135.1). Taxonomy (NCBI): domain Eukaryota; kingdom Metazoa; phylum Mollusca; class Gastropoda; order Littorinimorpha; family Pomatiopsidae; genus Oncomelania; species Oncomelania hupensis. Next base: position 41,260,959 of record CM072517.1, on the reverse strand, counting down.
CCTAGACATTTACATTTGATATCACGCCTGGCCCATCTAGCACTCCTCTCAAACAGACTTGCACAAATATGTAAAAGTTTCGTTTCTCGGGAGAATACACAAATCACACTTGCATGATCCCCCCAAATCAAATTGTATTGCAGTTTACCTGAACATGGTTTCAGCTTCCACTTCTCCGAACCAGACTCGAAGAATGGCTGAGAAGTTTTCACCCATTAGTTCCAGCATGGCCACATCTCCACCGCCGTTCAACTGCAAATCAACACATTAGTTAATCTGCTTTATAATTTTGACCCTAAAAATAAAAGATGATCACGCTCATTTGTAGTGTCAAGAAGAAATGAGGCATTTATTTGTATAAATACATTTACAACAACACACAAACCAACAGACTTAAACATACACAGAATCCAACAATAAAAATATTTGAAAATAAACCCAACAAATCATGCACACGAGCGCTTACGCATCTGAGAACATGTCAGGCAACATGTCCTTATAATATAAGTAAAGCACTGCAGTGTTATTCAAATAGCACACAAACCAGACTCTTGACTGACAGATTGATCCAAGTGGGATAGAGGCGGTGGTGAATAAGAGGACCAGAGAGAGGGGGAGAGAGAGAGAGAGAGAGAGAGAGAGAGAGAGAGAGAGAGAGAGAGAGAGAGAGAGAGAGAGAGAGAGAGAGAGAGAGAGAGAGAGAGAGAGAGAGAGAGAGAGAGAGAGAGAGAGAGAGAGAGAGAAAGAGAGAGAAAGAAAGAGAGAGAGAGAGAGAGAGAGAGAGAGAGAGAGATACAGACTGACACCGAGACAGAGACACAAAGACAGAGACACACAGACAGACAGAGACAGAGTGAACTGCATATATGATTGTTCTGCACTTTCATGAGAAGTCTTACATACAACTCCAAAAGTAGATCAACCTTTACAAAGTGAGATTCAAAAAGAGAGAGAGAGAAAAAACACACACTCTTACATGCAAACTGTTAACGACCGGAACGGGCGTGACTGGTGTTTTGACTGGCCCCATGCCTTCGAAGAAGGTGTATTCTGCCTTGTCCGTGCTGATGATGGTCCAAGAAGCACCGTCATTGATCATCTCCTTGTTAGCTTCTTTTGGGCACGGAGTGGCCTACAAACACAATGTATACAAATGATTATCATGTATACAACTATTGAATGCAGAGCAAACTCTGAAGAAAAAGCTTGCTACCAACACTGTACACAAAACCATCATTTACATCCTCTTAACACTTTCCCTGCCAATCGACGATATATCGTCGATCTGAGCCGCCATGTTTGTGCCAATCGACGATATATCGTCGATTTCAGTATTTCGTTTCGTTCCGGTTTTTTGCGCAGTCCAATCCAAGTTTTATTTTAACCAAAGAGAAATAACTCTTTCTACTTTCGTTCTCGATCGACACGCGTGTGGTTTCTTCAAATTGATTCGTTTTTAGAGTGTTTTTTGTGCATTTTACTAAGCATTGTGATGGGCACAATCGACAGTGTGTCAAACTCTGCTAATAATCAATATAATTTCAAACTGTAAAGTGTATTTTGATCCTAAATAAATTTTCTTTCTGGTGTGTGAAGCTGATTCAGTGATTGGAATTATTCCTCCAGATTTTTTTTTTATCACTGTGGTATGTAGAAATATTTTTATTTTATGTTATAATTTCAAAAAGATCAACATGCTTTCAAAACACATATTTCAATTACATAATCAAATTAACATTTTAGTGGTTTTTTTTCTTATTCTTCACTCTTTTACTTTTAATTTGATATGAAATATGTCTATTTAACAACTATTATTGAAAGAACAGTAGCTTAAATACCTAAGGTACTGAACTTTCTTTCCGGTGCCAGAGAAATGTCTGGCACAAACGTGGAAACATGCCTGGCAGGGAAAGAGTTAACATAAGCCAATGCCACATTAAACCATTGCAACTAAAACTTGCAGCGCACTCGCTAGCTTGTGCCTCAACCCTGAAAAATCGGCAAAACAGAAATCAGCATACCTGGAACTGAATGATGCGCTCCTGGGATAGACAAAGATACATGCGTTCTGTGTCTTTGAGGTAGAAGGAGCATTTGTGGAGTTGAGACACAGGGTCGTCCGCATCTAACAAAGCTGTCTGCTTGTCCACCTTGCGAATAATCTGGTACACACAGCAAAGCACCAAAAATTAATAGTCAAGTCGTACTGCAATAAGGTTTGATGAGTCTCTACAAAGACCATCAGGTTTGCAGCTTGTAATGGTCTGGCGTTAAAAAAGAGGAAATTGTACGGGATCCATGGACCGCCTAGGTGCTGGTAGAGGGTGCAGGAGAATGACCCTCCCTCTTCCCTCCCACCATCCTACCGCTGCCACCACCGAATATGACTTGTTGCATTTTAACTCTTTGCCTGCCAATCGACGATATATCGTCGATCTGAGCCGCCATGTTTGTTCCAATCGACGATATATCGTCGATTTCAGTATTCCGTTTCGTTCCGGTTTTTTGCGCAGTCCAATCCAAGTTTTATTTTAACCAAAGAGAGATAACTCTTTCTACTTTCGTACTCGATCGACACGCGCGTGGTTTCTTCAAATTGATTCGTTTTTAGAGTGTTTTTTGTGCATTTTACTAAGCATTGTGATGGGCACAATTGACAGTGTGTCAAACTCTGCTAATAATCAATATAATTTCAAACTGTAAAGTGTATTTTGATCCTAATTTTCTTTCTGGTGTGTGAAGCTGATTCAGTGATTGGAATTATTCCTCCAGATTTTTTTTATCACTGTGGTATGTAGCAATATTTTTATTTTATTTTATCATTTCAAAAAGATCCACATGCTTTCAAAACACATATTTCAATAACATAATCAAATTTTGTGGTTTTTTTTCTTATTCTTCACTCTTTTACCTTTAATTTGATATGAAATATGTCTATTTAACAACTATTATTGAAAGAACAGTAGCTTAAATGCCTAAGGTACTGAACTTTCTTTCCGGTGCCAGAGAAATATCTGGCACAAACATGGAAACATGCCTGGCAGGCAAAGAGTTAATCGTGCATTTATGATGATGAAAAAACATATAGTGAAGGAAAGATTAGCTTGCTTACACAAAGATGAACTCTTGAAGTAGCCTGTCTTTATTAATACATAGCTTACCGTTATTATTTTGCCAACAACGTTTAACTAAATACAAGTGTGAACACACATTGATGCTCAGCTGATGGTCACTATTCACCAATAAAGTCCAAATTTAGTTAAAACTAGAAGGGCAAAGCCCATATGACTCATATGCTCCTTACGGAACTCAATATTTAACATAAAAATGAGTGCCCAGGAAAAACAAAATGAAACGGTGGCATTAAAATACAAATACCGACTTTGATCTTTCTATGCTCTTGACCTTGAGATGACATTGACCTCTGGCTCCAAATACACTTGTGTACTATCGAATAAAGTATAGCAAAAAGTTGTAATATGCCACAAAAACACACACACAAACAAATGGTGACCTTGCAAGGCCTAAAATGACCTTGACCTTCAAGGTCAACGCAAAACTGAAACATATGTGAAAGATCAATCTAAATACAATAAGTTTGGACTTTATATCTCTCATAGTTTAGGGTCAAGGTCACTTTAAAGTACCTATACAAACCAACTTTGAGTAGCTCCAGTGACCTTAACCTTGGAGTGAGATTGACAAAATTTTCATAGTATGTGTGCCTTATTGATATCTATAATGCATAAAAGAATAATAAATTCAATATTTATAGCCTAGAAAAAAAAAGTGATATTTTGTGAAAACTTGTCATTTTTTAATTAACATTTGATGACCCTGTGACCTTGTCCTTAAAGTTAAGTCATGCATTCATTGATCATTTTCAAGGTCTCATAGGTAAACACCATCTTACTAAGTTTGGTTGTGATAGCTAAAATAGGCTCAGAGTTTTTGCACAGACAGTCAGCAGCCAGCCAGCCAGACGGGTGGACATTTTGTTCAATATCATTTTTAGTATATTTAGGACTCATTTCACACAGATTTGCAAAAATCTTGATTTTTTTTTTTTTGGGATGTGGGGGGTGGGTGGTGGGTGGGAGAAGGGAGTGTGTTTGTGTGTGGTGGTGGTGTGTGGGAGAAGGGAGTGTGTTTGTGTGTGGTGGTGGGGGGTGGGAGGATAAGGAGGGGTAGGGGGAGGTTAAGGGAATACACTCATGTATGCTATGTTTGGGAGTCAAAAATCTACATGCATTCTGATGCACAACCCAAATCTTGAAACAGTATATGATTTCCGACTGACACACTGTACAAAAGGCCATTCCATTTCTAGAGATCTTCCTCAAACATTGTCCTGATCATTCTTTTCCATCCATCCTCCATGCATTTTTCACGCCTTTATCATTAACTGCATTGCCACGCTGAACAATGCATCTTGCATCCATTTTACCAGCTTCGATTCAGACACCTGCATGTGCAGTTCTGCATTTCTGTTTGACTTGAGAACACGCACAAAACATTTTTTTTCATTGGAGGAAAATTGTTGTCAAACATTTTTGTTCCGTGGAAAACAATACTGTTCTCTGCAGAAATATTTTTTCAGTAGCGGAAATTCGTTGAATTGTGAAAAATTACAAGCCCTCAGTTGACTAGAGAAAAAAAAAGCTCCATAAAACGTTTCGATTGCTCTACATGAACTATTTTTGCTTCTGGGAAATCTTTTGCTATAAGCGAGCGCTTTTAAAATGGCGCAGCACATGTTGACTGCACAATGGCCAATCACAGTGAGGTTGGCTGAAAGTGAAAGTTACTGTCAATTGCACTGACTACACCAACCATACCATCAAATATAACTACTAATTCATACCGATTGCACATAAACACAATTATTCCATCAAATAACAAGTACACAAATCATACCAGACTGCAAATGACAAAAAGTCCTCCCTTGCTATTTCACCATTGAACACATCGCCATTCCTAAATAGAAACTCCACCACTTTGGCTGCCATCTTTATTTCTTCGCAAACAACCTTTTGAGAGCACTACAGAGCGCTACAGACTGCTACAGAGCACTACAGACGGCTACAGAGTGCTCTCTGCGGACATAGAGTTGTACAGACTTTCCGCCAAAGTAGTAGTAGTAGTAGTAGTAGTAGTAGTAGTAGTAGTAGTAGTAGTAGTAGTAGTAGTAGTAGTAGTAGTAGTAGTAGTAGTAGTAGTAGTAGTAGTAGTAGTAGTAGTAGTAGTAGTAGTAGTAGTAGTAGTAGTAGTAGTAGTAGTAGTAGTAGTAGTAGTAGTAGTAGTAGTAGTAGTAGTAGTAGTAGTAGTAGTAGTAGTAGTAGTAGTAGTAGTAGTAGTAGTAGTAGTAGTAGTAGTAGTAGTAGTAGTAGTAGTAGTAGTAGTAGTAGTAGTAGTAGTAGTAGTAGTAGTAGTAGTAGTAGTAGTAGTAGTAGTAGTAGTAGTAGTAGTAGTAGTAGTAGTAGTAGTAGTAGTAGTAGTAGTAGTAGTAGTAGTAGTAGTAGTAGTAGTAGTAGTAGTAGTAGTAGTAGTAGTAGTAGTAGTAGTAGTAGTAGTAGTAGTAGTAGTAGTAGTAGTAGTAGTAGTAGTAGTAGTAGTAGTAGTAGTAGTAGTAGTAGTAGTAGTAGTAGTAGTAGTAGTAGTAGTAGTAGTAGTAGTAGTAGTAGTAGTAGTAGTAGTAGTAGTAGTAGTAGTAGTAGTAGTAGTAGTAGTAGTAGTAGTAGTAGTAGTAGTAGTAGTAGTAGTAGTAGTAGTAGTAGTAGTAGTAGTAGTAGTAGTAGTAGTAGTAGTAGTAGTAGTAGTAGTAGTAGTAGTAGTAGTAGTAGTAGTAGTAGTAGTAGTAGTAGTAGTAGTAGTAGTAGTAGTAGTAGTAGTAGTAGTAGTAGTAGTAGTAGTAGTAGTAGTAGTAGTAGTAGTAGTAGTAGTAGTAGTAGTAGTAGTAGTAGTAGTAGTAGTAGTAGTAGTAGTAGTAGTAGTAGTAGTAGTAGTAGTAGTAGTAGTAGTAGTAGTAGTAGTAGTAGTAGTAGTAGTAGTAGTAGTAGTAGTAGTAGTAGTAGTAGTAGTAGTAGTAGTAGTAGTAGTAGTAGTAGTAGTAGTAGTAGTAGTAGTAGTAGTAGTAGTAGTAGTAGTAGTAGTAGTAGTAGTAGTAGTAGTAGTAGTAGTAGTAGTAGTAGTAGTAGTAGTAGTAGTAGTAGTAGTAGTAGTAGTAGTAGTAGTAGTAGTAGTAGTAGTAGTAGTAGTAGTAGTAGTAGTAGTAGTAGTAGTAGTAGTAGTAGTAGTAGTAGTAGTAGTAGTAGTAGTAGTAGTAGTAGTAGTAGTAGTAGTAGTAGTAGTAGTAGTAGTAGTAGTAGTAGTAGTAGTAGTAGTAGTAGTAGCAGTAGTAGTAGTAGTAGTAGTAGTAGTAGTAGTAGTAGTAGCAGTAGTAGTAGTAGTAGTAGTAGTAGTAGTAGTAGTAGTAGTAGTAGTAGTAGTAGTAGTAGTAGTAGTAGTAGTATGTTGGATGCTATACGCACCATATTACTAAACCAGACTCAAAGCACGGCGATTTGTTACCAACATATACGCTCTCACTTTACAGACACTCCTACGTACACAACCAACTTGGGGCGGACCTTGTCAACTTTGGGGTAACATTACAAAGACTAATGGAACAACACAGCACATGCTAACTTAGCATTAACGGTATAGTATCTCATGGAACATATACATACTAGTCGAGGTAGTGCCATGCCAGTGACCGAACAGACGAGCTTGACAGTTGACCCATAGTGAATGTAACCATCACGAACAGTGAACTCTTCTGACTCTCCTTCATTGTCATCCACTGCACACATAGGAAACACAACATACAATATTAGCAGGATACTACTACTTTATATGTCCTGCCTTGAAGCACTACATCTTGTGATATGTGTGCACATTATACATTCTAATATTACTATTATTATTATTTTTTTTTTTTTAAAATTATTATTATTATATAACGAAAGAAAAAGATCATGATGATGATCATCACTATCACCATGAAAATCTATAATGTGTGCCTTTGGTACAAAGTGCGCTCGGTGCTTACAAAAGTACAATTCATTCTCTGCCTTTTGTACAAAGTGCACTCAGTGCTTACAAAAATACAATTCATTCTAGGACTTATATAAATTCCAATAAACACTACCTAGATTCCAAATCATACTATATTCTATATAATGTACGTGCAACCCAGTCTTAAACCAAACTGACTACTGTATTGATAATAATATAATAATACTGGATGCTATACACGCCTCATTCCTAACTCAGACTCAAAGGTGTTACGATCTGTAAACCAACACAAACGCTCACATGTTACACACATTCCTACATACACAACATATATACATTCATCACTTCAACATGGGGTGGCGTAAAAGAAAAGTCGCCATTAGAAGACGGAAATAAAAATCTACTTTTTATAGTTTGAAATTTTAAACAGATCTGCCTCCAAAACCATTGTTGAACACACTTACGTAAGTGGATGGTGAAGGCTCCCCACTGTGTGGAACTGGCATGGAAATTGTTGTTCTCCACGTGGAGGTAGCGTGTGCTGACAGTCTGAGACCGCAAGCGGTTGAACAGAGCCACTTTTGTACCCGAAGCAATGCACACTGCAGGCAAAAGCAATCAACATCAGTCTAACTATGTCCTGCACAATGTCTCCCATTAATAATGGTAGTAGAGGTAGTAGTAGTAGTAGTAGTAGTAGTAGTAGTAGTAGTAGTAGTAGTAGTAGTAGTAGTAGTAATTTGTAATAAATAATAGTAGATAATAATAGTAGTAATAATAATAGTAATTAGTAATAAATAATAGTAGATAATAGCAATACTACTACTACTATTTGTTATCATTAATTATCATAATAATAATAATAACAATAACAAATAATGTTTTTTCTCATTAATAATAATTTTTGTCCATTACAAATAATAATGCTAACAATAACAATAATATATATTTTTTTAAAGAATTAAAATTTAAAAAATGTATATTATCATTAATTAATAACAGCAATTTATATAATAATAATAATAATAATAATAATAATAATAATAATAATAATAATAATTATTATTATTATTATTATTATTATTATTATTTTATGAAGAGTAAATGCAAACAATTGTGTGTGGAGGTCAGTGACACAGTGCATAGTTTCAAATATTTAGGAGCCATTGTTTCCGACAATGGGTCCCGACAAGAAGTCCTCTCCAGGATCACACAAACAACTGCTGCCCTGACAAGGTGAAGCTCATTTGGAAAGACTGGACCATCAGTCTACATTCCAAAGTAAGACTGCTGCACTCCTTTGTCATCTCCAACTTCCTATACACTTGCGAAACATCGACCCTCACAGCAGATCTACGATGAAGAATACGAAGCATGCATGGAGATGAGGTGCTACAGAAAACTTCTGGGCATTTCCTACACCCAGCACATCACCAACGACGAAGTCTGACAGACCATCACACAAGCCATTGGACAACACGATGACATGCTCACAATGATGAAGAAAAGGAAACTCTGAGGGTATGGCCAGGTCACCAGATCATCAGGCCTTGCAAAGAACATCCTGCAAGGCACGGTGCAAGGAGCCAGAAGAAGAGGGAGATAGAAAAAGAGATACGAGGACAACATTCGAGAATGGACTGGCTTGACACTGAGCGAAGCTATGAGGGTTGCTGAGGACAGAGAAAGATGGAGTACGCTGGTTAAACGATCATCTGTGGTGTCCCAACGACCTTCGAGTTATGGGATAGGATAGGATAGGAAATGCAAACAAAAATGTTTATTTTTGTTTGCTCTAAGTACCATTTTTAAGCGTTCACTTGGACCATAAACACCACCCACATCGCTAAGTTAACAAATAATAAGAAAATATGAACCATTACCACCACAGTAGCTTAAATTATAGCTTTGTAAAGCTGTAAAATGTACATAATGCTTTTCATAGGAGAGGAGAAGGAGAAAGAGGAGAAAGAGAAAGAAGAGGAGAAGGAGGTGATGATGCAGAAAAAGAAGGAGGAGATGAAGATATTCCGACCACAAGGCGCAATCAAAACTTACAATCAGCATTTTTTAGAGATTGTTTCTTCTTGGAGGGTTTTGAGATGACCTTGATCCTTTTACTGTGGAAGACCCCAATGTCCTGACCACCGCCATAAAACATTTTCACAGACAGCATGAAGTGCTTGCGTTTGTCCGAGTCAGAAATGAACAACGTCTTTGCTGCACAGTAATTCTGCACACACACACACAAAAACAGCTTCATTGTTTACTTTATTCAACCTTGGCCGCTCATCATGGCTGTTGACATGTCATGATTTGGTGATAAATAAATGTCGACACATAAATTTGGGTACAAAAAGCAGGGTGGAGAACAACTGAATCAAGAAATCTCTGAAATCCGGCCGGCGCCCAGGGGCCAAGCCCCGGTATTCGCCCCCTGGAAGAAAATTAATTTAGGCAATTTTGAAAGTAATTTAGGGCCTCTCCTGAAAGCAAAAAGCACAAAGTAAACATCAATAGAAACAATAACAACAAAAAAAATAATGTTTTATGCACATGTCTTTCAAAAAAGTTAAGAATCTTGATTTGTAGGCCTAACAAAGTTTGAGGTCCACTACTGTTACACACAAACTCCACATTTCCAATTTTACTGGGCACACGTTTGTCTATTTTTTTAGCTGTAAACAGGTAAGAATTTTCATAATTTTAGAGATATTTAGGGGATGTTAGTAAAAACACATCTTAGGTATTAGTGACTAGTGTATAGATTTAAATGAAATAAAATGCAAAATGAACAGAAATAAATTCTCTTTTGATTATCTACCTTTTAATACTTCTCTTGTCATGTCTTGTTTTTTATTACTCCATGTGTATACAAAAAAAAAAGTTTTAAAAAGTCCAAACAAGCCCTCTCCTCTTCTTCACTTTCATGCCAGTCTGAGAGATCGTATGCATGCACACTACTGACACTAATTGTCTAATGTCAGTACCGATCTCTTCCTCCGACTCCAAGTCCATTTCTCTCACTTTAATGTCCGATAAATGGAAGGCTGTAAACTCCCCTTCATCAGTCGAAGAATCCAAACCATCCATTTTAGACACACACACAAGAAAATTTGAAAATAAAAATCGAAAAAACGAATGCATCACAGAGAAAACTTGTGGAAATGCAGTCGAATGTTTTCACAACAGAATAAACCGGAAGTCAATTGCCGGAAGTCTCGCAATCTTTCAAACAACGCGAGAATATAACCACATGGTTGATACGGACGCTTTTGGACGTTTTGCCTGTTTAGAACTTCGGCCGCTTTTGGCCGCTATGCCCAGTAAAGGGTTGCCCCTCAGCTTCTAACACTCGGAACTCAATATTTTTTTCTCGGAAATGCAAATGCCTTCCGCGGAAATCCGCGGATAATTCTCCACCCTGAAAAAGCTCTAGCTAATCTTGAGGGCTATTTAAAGTTTTAAAGCCCTCGAATCAATTAAGAATTTGGGGGCTACCCCTTCATCAACCCCCCCCCACCCCCTCTCTCCTCCCACTCTTCTCCAATTTGGTGTCAGACTTTACAATCTGAGGTCAAACTGAACGACTTTGCTGTACATTAGCACTGCATAAAGAAATAAATGATAACATCACTGTTTACACCACTGATCCTATCAACCCTCGCAAACAATTTGTCACACTGTCGGGCACTGTCATAATTCCTCCCTCACCACTCCGTACGATAGGTTATCCCAATTCCTACTCACAAAAAGCATCCTTTTCTTTACCTTTCCCTCGAGGTTAAGCTGGACCATCTCCTGGTCGGAGTTGCCAATCCCCATGAAGGCACAGACCTGCGTGTCCTGCTCCGAGGCCCCTTCTTCTTCCATCTGCTCTCTCTTCCGCTTCCAGCCATTGCCAAACAGATAAATACAAGGAGGCGGGCAGAAAAACCTGAAAATCACAAGGCTTGTTTTATACAAGGCGGTTGCAAATCACCAAAAGCTATAAAATGGTTAACGGTATCTATACTGAGAAACAACTTTTTTAGTTTTCTTCTACTGTGGCTAACTTACCTGTGCTTTGATAATGATCTATTCTCAAAAGATTTCTTGTTTGGTGCTGCCGACTCACATTTGCTGCCTGCATGCAAATCAATATCGCTGTACACAAGCTGAGTAAACCATTTACGTTAATATTTCAGTGGCGAAAATGTGGAAATCTTGATAAAGACAAAATCAGCCATTACAGGATAAGAAACATCACTTGTGTCTAAACCTAGTAAAAATTTCAACTCAAAGTATCATCCTAAACCGGATAGCCTACCACATAACACTCAATTTTAATTATTATTACTATTTTTTTTAGCTCACTGCTTGCTTTAGATTTAGTGAACAGCTACTTGCATTGCTTTACCAAGGGAAACAAAATGAAAATGAACAAGAAAACTAACTAGAAACAACTCAACTCACCTTTTTTCATTGCCGTAGGATTTCTGAGCAACTTTGGCATGCAATATCACAAGAACCTGGTCTCCACGATCACGTAAATACTTTTTCATGGCTTCCCTTGTAAGCCTTTTTTCTTGAAACAACCTGCAGCATAGATAGATGGGGCTTGTTAATGAACGTATACCACTCTTACAAATAAACTCTTATTACTAATCATTACATGTAACCCTCTAATTATTCTTATTTCTAATCATTACATGCAGCCCTCTAATTCTAAACAGTACATCAAAGTGGTGGACAAGTCTAAAAATCTCAAAATTATTGTTGAAAAACAGTTTGTCCACTCAATTAATGAATAATAAATCAATCCTATCCTATCTTATCCTATCCCGTAACTGGAAGGCCACCAAAGATGATCATTTAACCAGCGTACTCCATCTTTCTCTGTCCTCAGCAACCTTCATGGCTTCGTTCAGTGTCAAGCCAGTCCATTCTAGAATGTTGTCCTCCCACCTCTTTTTCTGTCTTTCTCTTCTTCTGCCACCTTGCATCGTGCCTTGCAGGAGGGTTTTAATAATAAATAAATAAAGCAAACAAAACAAAACAAACATACTCAGCATGGGCGGCTTCATAACTGTTAGCCTGCCGCAAGGTGGCCTGTTCCAACTCCACAAGATTGCGCATAGGGGGTGAGGGGGTGGGCAGAGGGCTTGGAGGAGTGTGCATACTGGGTGCCAGTGACCCCAGACCCAGAGGACTGGTGGTGGGCATGGCGACCAAGTCTCCGTTGACCTTGTCTGGGGGCGTGAGTGACCCATGCATCAGATGGTTCTGATGCCCCGCATCTGAATGCAAGCGAAACAAAGAATCTGTTATAAAAGTGCATTTCCTATCAAAAAAGGAATTCCATTACTTCGACAATGCAAAGATATGGCACAATCAAACATGAAAACTATGACAATACTTTTAAAATATATTTTATTAACTGCTGACATATTCTGTGAGTATGCTAAATTCACTTGGCTTTGCATGAAGACCATATATCCTGAACCATGTACCATGTTTTTTTGTGTGTAAAACACACTTAGGTTAAAAATAAAAAAATAAATAAAAACGACCACTACTGCTGACACTTGCTCATGTGCAGAGCCAACAGTTGGGTCAGCAATAAAGACCATTACACAACCATGCAATGATAAGCCACAGGTGTGGAATTGATGCTATAGGCGACAGCGAGAATCTTATCAACAAAAACAGTACCGAATATCAAACTCATGCTTCCTATCCTATCCTATCCTATTTCAAAAGTCGTTGGGGCGCCACAGAAGATTGTTTAAGCAGCGTACTCCATCGTTCTCTATCCACAGCAACTCTCATGGCTGGCTTCGCTCAGTGTCAAGCCAATCCATTCTCGAATGTTGTCCTCCCACCTCTTTTTTTTATCTCCCTCTTCTTCTGGCTCTTGGAGTGTAGACTGATGGTCATATCTTTCAAAATGGGCTTCAACCTTGTCAGGGCAGCAGTTGTTTTTGAGATCCTGGAGCTTACTTTACATTAAATTCAATGTCTCTTTCTGAAGCTTATCAACAATACATCTAGTCTTAGAACATATTCCCCAAATAGACATAAAAATAATAAGCAATAAATTGAAAACTTTTCTCTAAACTCAATAAAAGTGAAGCCAAAGGAAACTGAAACAACCTAAACTTCTCCAAAATACCACTTCAAAACTAACGACAAATTTAAAATTAAATAAATGAACAAATACATTTTTCAAAAGCACAACCAATGACATCACAACATTTAAACAACAACAAAAGCAAATATTTATCAGACAAAACAAACATTCAAAACAATCAAACAAATGCTAACAAGTGTTAATTTCTGGAAATGGACAAGTCTCGAACCATCCCTACTGTTAACATTAAATCACGTTGCTTTGTTGTGCAAATGGGAACACTAATAATCTTGAACACGATCTGTTTTTAATATTATATTCTGTATACTTTGAACACGCATAACCACACAAGAGTATGATGAAAATGTTACAATAATCGCAAAATACCAAAATAATGAGAAGATGGACCAGCGTGATAGTAGTCCCACCCAGGGTAACCAGCACACTCCATCGCCAACAATGAAGAACTAATATGTTACTGGAGCAAGAATCAGGCAATGCACACATCAGATCACAGTGGCACTGTGCAAGGTGATAAGGCAAGTATCCATGGAAACAAAACACACAGCATTAAAAAAAAAACACTGCAAAGTGCTGAAGAAGAAGGAGAAGAAGAAGAAACCAAACAAGCTGAGGCTAATGTTCTACAATACTAGCAAATATCCCACAATAGCCACTGTAAATACAGGCGCATGTTTGTAGAGGATTGTAAAAGGCCGCCTAGCGATTTCCTCAATCAGTGGCGGAGAAGGGCGCCCGAGTCAATATGGAGGCTGCCCAAGAAAGCAAACGTTGCCAGAGATTTCAAAGTGGGAACGACACCATCTGAGGCTCCGTTGTTTCCCCGATCGATGCAGCTCTTGCCCCGCACTGAATGCGATGAATAATGGTGAGAAAGGCCAGGCGGGTGCTTCAACTAGCCACTTAGCTACAGGGTAAGTTCACTCCATACGCACTTGCTATCCTTTTCTCTCAACACAAACAATTCATCTAGTGCACAGCCAAGCGGGAGAGCAAAAAGAGCAAAACTTTCAAAGAAAATCAATATTGATTGAGTTTAGGAACAAGTCTTCAAAACATTCTGTTAATTTTAGTGATAAGATTTCAGTGTCTCCTGCCAAACACTATACATGAAATCAGCTTCCATATGGACATCCAAACCCCACCACCAAGACAAGACATCTAATAATACCTTCTTCCATAAAATGAACTAAGGGCCCAAAGCCCAAGTCATCATGCTCTGACATCATTCTGGAACCAATCCCATGATACTGGCTTTAAAAAAAAAAAAAGGCAATCACGGTGATGTTTCACAAGACAAAACATTGGTGGCCATTGTTGGCCAGGTTTCGATTTGGGCTGACAAACACAGCCCCCCCCTCACCTTCTCCCATCCCTTATCTGTGCTGGCAGTGGCCTGCATGGAGATGTGGGTTTATCAGCAGTTATTGATAACCACCGGCAGCCACATGTTGGAATTCACAATTTTCCCACACCTCTTAGGCACAAGTGAGTCCCGACCAATCAGCTTTCAGCTTTCCCTTCCTCACTGTCCCTCTTCTCCTCTTTCTCTCCTGCGCTAAGATAATGTTGTCTTTCCCTTTCTTTCTAGTACACAGAAAGGGACAAGGAGAAACTATCTGTGTTTTGAGATTCTGCCTTTTAAAAGTACTTTTATACTTCGCATACTCATTTTGCCAATATATATATGTCAGAAAGGTCCAATACTATTTTCAAGGTATAGTCTAGATATAAATTCACAAAACTTAAATTGTTCTATAGTCCACAAGCCTCCACTTACTTGAATTAATAACAAAGAAACTACAGAAATAAAACCAAATCAAACCCAGCATAGGCTGCCCAGCACTCTCCTCCCCTCGTGAACAGCAGCATTGTCTCACCGTTCCCACATAGTGAAAACTCAACCTCCAGAAAAATCTACTTTCTCTAAACCAGCAGGACACCCATTTTCTTCTTTCAAGTCACAAACCCAGTTCTAACAATCTGAAAATAAGAATTGTGTTTTCCAAAGCCCAGTTTGTCTCTCTGTCCCCCCCCCCCTCCCCTCTCTCCTCATCTCTCCCCCACCACACACAACATCTGCAATGCATTGATTTTCAAAGCAAGAAACACATCTCCCTGCCTTTTGCCTCCGGACAAGAAGGGAGATCATTTTTGCTCCCTCCTGTCGCCTCCTGGCAGTATTGAGAGAACAACAAAAAAAAAAGAAAAAAAAAAGGAGAAAAAGAAAGGAATGCAGCAAGGGACAAAGCAGAGAGCATCTCCATGTGTGGGAAACTGCTAATGGTGACAATTATTGCGCAATAACTGAAGGATTGTTGGGGATAATTGACCACTTTCGGTGACACAGTCAATTATTCCTGGCATGTGCGCGTATACAAAGGAGGAAGGGGAGGAGGAATATCACTAATTAACTGCACGGAAGGCTGTATAGTCAAATACATTATCATGCCAATTTTATGAATGCACGGGCTGAACTGGCCAAGATTAGTAGCAATTGAAGAAGCAATCTATTCCGATGTTCAATGAAGAGCTGTACAATATTCCAACAAGAATTTTTTTTAAAATTTCTGATAATTATGGGGGTGGCTCCGTTGATAGTGAGCTGGTTTCCTGTTCTGAAGGTCATTGTTCAAATCCTGCTTGCGTCCAATTTACTCAACTTAGATGCGAGATTTTTCAGGACACTGAGGGTTTTCTCCGGCTGCTCTGGTTTCCTCCCTCCCTCCCTTCAATAACAGTATAGGATGCAGTCAATCAAAACTTTCAAACAAAAACAAAAAAGATTTATATACCGACTTTTGTAATGGCGATCTCCTTAGATCACTGCACGTTGAGTCTAATTGAAGAAAAGGCAAGTGACGGCGTCCTGTATTATTATTGTATTCTTGTTATCTGATTTTTTTTCTCTCTCTTCTGCATGCAAAATTCTGTTTTAGACCTAATGGCTGGGGATTAATAAATGGAATAAACTTGATATAAAATTGACCAAAACAGCTCCCATTAGAGAGTACTAAAACAGTAATATAGTGAAGGAATGACCAACTGTGTTGAATGTCTACACCCACCATGGCGATATAAGCTAGTTAGTTATTCATTACTTATAGGATCCAGCGGACTGCAAAGAGCAGAATCAAGACCTCAAAATCAGGACCACAACTTGGTTGAAAGAGGACTCACCCCTGATCCGTATAAAAGATCTGCTAAAACCTAGTGGCAACACTGAAGGCACTCCACCAGCTGGTCACTTTATAATAAAGGCATCCCACACAGGGGACGCTGAGGCTATACTCTTAATTTATCGAACCCCCATTTACAAAAACAAAATAGAATTCAAACATCATTATAAAATGTCAACAAAACACATACATATAAAATGCCTACATTGCTAAATGATAATATCATAGGAAGCCCTAATGACCATTTGGCAGAAAGCATCCAATATTCCCAAGCTGACCCAACAGACCTCATACACAAATGAGTTTTGGAAAAGTTTTCTAGAAAAAAGGTAGTTGACTGGTCTAGCGAAGAAGATAGTATAGTAGATTTATAGAACAGAGTAGGAATGAGAAAGAACAAAGGAGAAAGACAGCGAGCGACAGTGGGAATTTAAAGCACTAAATTTCCAGAAAGTGTGGATACTATTTATATAGAAACTCCCTGCACCCTCACAAGAGGCCCATGGCGATATGGCAGACAAATATTCATCCCATAAAAGAGGGTGTAGAGACCTAAATTAACACTGAACCACCAGACCAATTATACTGCTAATAGTAATATTGACAGTGAAAAAATGGCCACTTTTATATCTGCCCACTACGAGATTCGAACCTGGATCATTGGTGTGCCAAGCGAATGCCCTACCATTGAGCCATAGTGGTGGGATAAGTAAATGTAATATAGTACGTACACCTCCAAACACGGTCAAATAAGACTGAAGTTTCAAGGGGTTGGTTAGTCTGAGAAACTTATCAAATATGCATAGGGACCCGCTAGAAGGGGTTGGAGAGATCCCTCTCCTCTTGGAATTTTGCGATCAATGTGTACTTTGTGCACGCGCAAATACCTTTCACCTTCTCCCAAATAAATAACCTCATTCCACACCTTTAAGTTATTAGTATTTCTCTCCCCTCACCACCCCTCTTTCCCCCAGTACTTCCACCTTTGACTATTTGTGTATTCTTTACAGTTCTTTGTGTGTGTGTGGACTTCGTTATTGATGTTGGCAAGTGAAGCAGCCCTCCACCCCCACCACCCCCCCCCCCCCCCCACCCAATCACCCTCTCGCTCCTCACAAAACATTTTCTTTATAGTACGCGGGGATACAATACAGTGCAAGTGAGCAAATAAGGCTCCAAACTGTTAAATTATTTAATCACAGTAACAAATTCTAAAGGAAACCAAGTACCAACATTCTAAAATTATGATTCTACCCTTTGACATACAGTTGTTGTTTTTTTGGTGACACTTAAAAAATAATAAACATTTAAAGTGTACATTCAAGGAGATGATACAAAAAAGTTCACTGTGGGGATGAAGACAAAAATATAATAAGAGTGTTGTCATTCAGTATGAATATTACCAAATGGCTGGCTTAATTTGCTAGGACACATTAGACTAAAAGAAAAGAACTCCCTAAGGGCTGGGCTAGCTACAGCCAAAGTGAGAGAGTACAGAAGTGAGAGCTCAGGGCAGAATAAAGAACAAATAACTGATCAAAGGAGCAATGGGGATGGGATATGGAACAAATGAGAGAGAGAGAGAGAGAGAGAGAGAGAGAGAGAGAGAGAGAGAGAGAGAGAGAGAGAGAGAGAGAGAGAGAGAGAGAGAGACAGAGACAGAGACAGAGACAGAGAGAGAGAGAGAAACTTTTGTATAAGGGGAAATAATTGCTCCATTATTGTGGTAATTACCGGCCCTAGCTGTGACCTTTTACAGCGGGCACCCCGTGAAGCCTGAGACTAAAAACAACTGTTGGTGACTGTATTGGGGACACCATTATGCCCTTCATAGGGCCGTTCACAGAGCTGGCCACACTCAAGTAACTTTCCTTTTACAACCTTGTATCAAAGTAGTTTACACACCGTGCGTGCAATTGGAAGTTTATAAAAAGAGATTATAAACTTAAACTTTAGGCGCCTACCAACTCAACTTTTATCAAAAAAACTTTATCAGACAAAATATTCTACATAATTATTGTGTGTGCAATTAGAAACAAATAATTGAGAATCAATAGAAATTGTTCGAGCCAACGAAAATAACTTTTATACTGAAACTTAAATTTCTGACAAAGTATTCTACTCAATTATTACATATCCTGTTGGAAATAAATACTTTGTAATCAACAGTGATTATGCAAGACTGCTACCCTTATATACAAGTAGATATTGGATTGGATCCTAAGTAATGACTTAGAAACTTGATTCGGTCAAATGTATTACGAAAGCATTATGTAAGCTATTATTGGAGATGCCATACAGAACCAATAATAATTACTGAAGTAGGCTTTCACTTAGTTCATGATCTGCGGTTTTACAATAATATTCATGCTGTGTTGTAGTTTTTTAAGTAACAAGAAACCCTAATATCTGTATAAATTACAGGGTTCGAGAAAAATGTTATTGTATTAAAATCTGGTGGTTTGGGGGAAAACCACATATTGCAGAAATAATACTCACTTCCGAAAGGTCCGTAATATTTCTATATTACGGACCTTTCGGAAGTGAGTATTTTGTTGTGAAAGTGATTCCGCGCTACTTTCATTTTTCGTGGTTGCCGCGAGGAGGTTTCATATGCAAAGCAATGACGAACTTGACCTACATTCCAGTACTTTGCTTCAAACTATGTTCTAAGTCTCAAAACAAGTGCAGATCCCCATTTTTATATATAAAATGATTGATAGAGGACAGCTAGCATTCAAAATTCACAATAATGAGAAACTTGTATATGTACTTAACAGTCAAGGAATGCTAATTTTGACAAAGACAAGACAAAACCATACAACGCAAATCTTCGAGCATTTTAAAAATGGTTGAGTAAGGTTCCTTTTCACAAAATCACATCATTTTGGATGTCAGACAATCGATGTAATAAACAAAATGTACCCACAAAGTCAACTTAGTGGGAAAGACCTTTTCCACAAAACAACAGAGAAAGATTTAGTTAACTTTCACCTTTGCATACTAATGAGAGCATAAACTGTTGACGTCACTGACAGAAAGCAGTGCAGAATCACATTCACAACGAAAATCACTGGTTTTCGAAAGGTCCCTAATAAATTATATAAAATATTTAAGTCGAGAATGGGAAAGCAAAGACCCATGGATAGGATCATTACATTACATTACATAATTATTGCTTTAGGTCCAGCGGACTCTTCCGAGCCAAATCAGGACCGGACAACTCCCAATCCGCATAAAAGATCTGTTGAAACAACCCTAGTGGGAAAACTGAATGCCCTCCACCAGCCAGTCACTTTACAATAAAGACATCCCACGCAGGGGACGGCTGAGGCTTCACCCCAACTTATCGAACCCCCGTTTACAAAAACAAAATAGAATACAAACATCATTATAAATTATCAACAAAACACATACATATAAAATGCCTACATTGCTAAATAATAACATCATAGGAAGCCCTAGTGACCACCTGGCAGAAAGCGTCCAATATTCCCAAGCTGATCCAACAGACCTCATACACAAACAAGGAGTCTTGTCCCGGAAGAGTTTTCAAGAAAAAAGGTAGGAGACTGGTCTAGCGAAGAAGACGATAGTATAGCAGATTGATAGAACAGAGCAGGAATGAGAAAGAGCAAATGAGAAAGACAGCGACAGTGGGAATTTAAAGCACTAAATTTCCAGAAAGTGGGGATACTATTTATACTGAAACCCCCGGGACCCCAACGGGGGAATGCATAGGATCAGAAAAGGCAGATTGATCAGGTTTAAAACTGACATGAATCTTTAACACTACTGGCACTGCAATACCCATATGTCAATGGCTTTTGGAGACCTTTAGAAAATTGCTAGGAGTTATTTATTATTATTATTTATTATGTAATCGTTCTTATATAGCGCTTTTCCAGCTCAAGAGCTGCTCAAGGCGCTGGCCGATACAGGATCTAACTCGAACCGCCTGAGACGCCCACCCGCAGCCTTTGGGCGCATGGTCTGACGCCCGAACAACTGAGCATAATCCTGGGCAGCCAGGGATGGGGGAGAAGGACCTAGGTGCATGCTGGGTGTGTTCTTGTCACCGGCACTCACCCGTCTAGGACATGAGCGTCAAGATCTTTAAAGTTCGTTATGATGGAATGTATGCGACACAGACTAGACCTCAGTTTATACTCTCATCCGAAGGAGTAGGAAATGGGAGTAAAGTGTCTTTCCCAAGGACACAACACAATGCCCCGGCCTGGGCTCGAACCCGGGACCATAAGATCCGCAAGCCAAAGCTCTACCATTAGGCCAACGTGCCTCCCTAGTTGTGCCTCCAGAGTTGAGCATGCAACATATACACAAAGCCACGATGGATCAGAATCACAAAGAATAATAGTAGGGATCTTTCGGAAGCGAGTGATTTTTCTTGTGAAAGTTATTCTGCACTACCTTCTGTCTGTGAAGCCAGCAGTTTATGCTCTCATTAGTGTGCAAAGGTGACAGTTCACAAAATCTTTCTTGGTGGTTTCGTGGAAAAGGACTTTCCCACGAAGTTGAATTTGTAGATATATTTGTTTATTTACATCTCTTGTATGACATCAGAGGTGCCAACCCCCTAATCTTCTTGTCAGTATTTCCAGACCCGTTTGTCAGTATTTTTTAACACTTGTCAGTATTTTTTTTCTCACAAAACCCAGCCTATGACATTATAAAGTAATGACAGGCTTCCCTCTGAAACAGCAGGCTATTTTCAGTCCTCTAAAATCACCATGAAAATCAGCTTGTTGAACACCACACTTGTTTTACTCTAAAATCACCATGAAAATCAGCTTGTTGAACACAGCGACGTTCAGTGAGTGCAGGAGTACTATTATGAGACCAGAAACAGGTACAGAAGCACCGCTGGCAAAGATAATCGATCGGCAACTTCTCCTCCGTAGTTTTATAAAAGCTATCGTATTTCCGTATTTAATTCACTTTGCCGGAATTAAATATGGTCAATCCGTACTGGTTGGCACCTCTGTGGCATCCAAAATGATGTGATTTTGTGAAACAGAAAGGGACTTTACTTAACCATTTTAGATGGTAAAATGGGGATCTGCCCTTGTTTTAAGACTTAAAACATAGTTTGAAGTGAGGTACTGTAAGTAGGTAAAGTTCGTCATTGCGTGGCGTATGAAGCCACCTCGCGGAAACCATGAACAGAAGAAAAAGTAGTGTGGGATCACTTTCACAATGAAATTACTCACTTCTGAAAGATCCATAGCAAAAGTAAGGCTAAACAAGCATAACCATAGCAACAACGAAAAAAACAAACTTTTCTTTATATACACAACACAAAACAGGCGATTCTAGATATAAAGCTTCCTATCCTATCCTATCCTATCCCATAACTCGGAGGTCGTAGGGGCACAACAGATGATCGTTTAACCAGCGTACTTCATCTTTCCCTGTCGATATAAAGCTAAGACAATCAAATAGGGACTCCAAATGTAGTGTAAAAATGCAGTTGAACATAACACTGTAGGAAAAAGGATTGTTGTCTTGCAGTTGAACACTGGTCACTGATCAACAAATGGTAGCAGCACAATGAGCTCAACATAAGATCATGGATGCTAAGAGGAAGAGGAAAAAAACAAAGGATAAAAAAAAAATAACTGACAACAAACAGCGCAATAATACCAACACTGTACACTGTCTATAGCAGAACAAGAAAGCCCAACAAAACACAAGATGACTTGACTAACGAAAAAAAAAAATAAAAGTAGCAAAAATAAAAGCAAGCAACATGACATGAAAAACATCCGACAATATGCATAGTGTAAAAATGACCATCACTCACACACAAGATGATTACCATGCGAGTGATCGGGGATACCGACAGTCACGCCCCCTGGTCCTCGGGCATAGTGTCGTCCCATTAGGTCTCCCTGTTGGATATACTGGTGTCGCTGGTCCTCCTTGACCCCTGTTATACATACCCACATGTGCAATTGCTGAATTTCTTTCATTTTAAATTCAATGACAAAAAAGGTATACGGGTTTTGTGTGCGTTCAGTTTTGAATTCAACTACATTAATTTTGTATTGAGCAATTCATGCATAATGTTTCCCTGTTGAGCATTCGGAGTTTGTTTAGTTTTTACCCTCTGGTCACACAAAACTTGAATTGTCTTTCATTTTAAAAATAGAACTTCACCTTCCACAAGTCTGCAAGCTGCACTGCATTAAAAATTTACCAGTAATATTAATAATCCAGGGATGCACAGAGTGAACAAATAGGGTTTGGGGGTGGGGGTAACATACAGAAACTAAAAAGCATAAATGAAAATCAGTTGGAAAGGTGTCAACATGTAAGACACACACAAAAATGAATGAAAACAAAATTCATACAAACTTACAAGATTTTTTAAGTGGTCAAAAAAATTAAATTTTTTTAAAAAGGAACCTAATGGAAGAGACTAACACATTAACAAAGAGCACATCATCACCGAAATAAATTCACAACAAATTTGGAAATTACTGCTATACTGACCTAGCGCCATCTTGTGGCCGGACAGGTCGACGGGCGAGGACTCCAAGTGCGCCATTCCGCTCTTCAGGCCGTGGGGGTGGTGCTGGGCACTGTGGGGGTAGGGCTGGGGGTAGTGCAGTGGGGGATCCAGATCGGCACGGTGCATGGAGCAACCGGCCTGCGAGACGACAAAGTTGGGCCCACCTTGTATGGAGAAAGGTAGAGCATGGTGCGTCAGGGTCTGACCGCCATTGTAGCCGCTCAAGTCATATTCCAACTGCACACAAACCAATCCCCGCAAAATTGCAAGTCTTATGTGACGACTGCATTATCAGTGATCATTCCTTGGATCATAAAGACATGGACAGATCTATGCTGAAATTACTAGTACTAAAAATCAAGTGAGTATTACTGTATGAAAGTGGTATACGACCCTTTCCACTGAAAGCTGATCCTGGTGCTCTTATGATCTATGGGGATGATGATGATGATGATGATGATGATGATGATGATGATGATGATGATGATGATGATGATGATGATGATATGTTTACTCAGTTTTAATCTCTAGAATTTATTTTTTTGTTCTTTATTAGTTAATTAATTAATTAATTTCGTTATAATTTTATTTATTTTATTTACCATTGACTCTTGATGTTAATCTCTAAAACTCTTCAAACATTATTATAAAAAGTAATGGATAAACTGTCAACATCAACATCAGCACCAAACTCCTACAAAGTGGCCACATGTACATAAAACCTTCCGATCACTTTAAAATTTTATTGTAGCATACTTTCATGGACCATAGCGTATTATTGGACACATGCCAATAATGGTGACAACAACAATGACAATCATTAAATAACAGTCATGGGTAGCCTGGCAGTTGTACTATACCTATACCATCTAACTGTGTTAGAATGCACAAGAAAACACCAACAAAACTCACGAATATTGAAACAGCTAGATGTTTAACTCCTACCAAGTTATCTTGCCATCTATCATCATTATACTAACATTCCAAGCAATTCAGTTAGCCATATCCAATCCTATCCCGTAACTAGAAGGTCGTTGGGGCACCACGGATGATCGTTTAACCAGCGTACTCCATCTTTCTCTGTTCTCAAGCAACCCTAATGGCTTCGCTCAGTGTCAAGCCAGTCCATTCTCGAATGTTGTTCTCCCACCTCTTTTTCTGTCTCCCTCGTCCTCTGCCTCCTTGCACCATGCAGTTAGTCAGCCCACTGCAGTGGGAAAATCTCAATCGTACCGACAACTAGAGGAGAAGGGCACAGAAAGACTATAACACTAGGCAGAGCTGGTCTCTTTTATGTAGTTTTTCACTCTCTGCAGTCCCTCCTCTTCTTCTTCTTTTTTTTTTTGGACCCTAATGTTCCAGTTCACTTGGCTAGAAATGAGGCATGAAGGATAAGTTTTAGATACACTCTTTAACTTTCTTTCTTCTTCTGGGTCGCCCTCTTTTTTAGGCAACTCTCCCATCCTCTGTCACAAAAGTCTCATAGTCATATTAAGCTGCCAAGTTCTATTCTCAACATTCCTCAAACTAGTTTTCCACAAACCTTCCCCCTCCCACCCCAAACCTCTATCTCTTTTTCTCTTTCTTTGAAGTAGAACTATATAGACTTGTAAGCACAAAGCATCAGATACTATCAACGATTCTCTATTGTCGTAATGATAATGTATTGGTCGCGCTAACATACTAGTTTTTGCTTCCCTGTACAAAAAGACACACGGGAATAGTTTAATAACTGTCATAAAACTTTTACGTCCATGGACAAAAGACTGTGCATTAGCAAACTACTGCACGCAACCAAAATATTGCCATCAAAGCAACACCTGTAATGTAAATAAAATAGTAGCATTTTTGATCACCCTGCTAGTGTATCACAATAAATTATAAGCAATAAGGTGAAGTACATAGTATCTAACGCTAAATAAAACGTATACAATGGTAATCCACAAAGAAGTCAGCATAGCAGATATAAATAAATACTACTCTAACTCCACCCACTGGTTCTGTTTTGTTTCTCAAGCCAAAGCAATCACTCAGCAAAGGTCCCGACAAGGAAAGGAGGGACCCAGGGTCACAGAGTAGAATTAGTGTGGGAAATAAAAGGGAAAGAGCTTTAATTTCTGGTTTTAAGAAATCCTACTGGTGGTTCTGGATCCTGATACTTCTTAGGTCTGAGCACGTGTGTGTGTGTGTGCGTGTGTTTGTGTGTGTGTGTGAGAGAGGGAGAGAGAGAGAGAAAGAGAGAGAGAGAGAGAGAGAGAGAGAAAGAGAGAGAGAGAGAGAGAGAGAGAGAGGTGATTAAGTACCGGTTAATGGGGAGTGAAGCTGATACCCGAGGGGTGGGAACTTCTGACATTCTGTGCAGGGTAAAGAAAGAAGTGGGATGAGGGTTATTAGGGGAGAGTGTGTGTTGGAGGGGAGGGGAGGCGAAGGGGGAGAATGGAAAAAGGGGTCGAAGGAAAAGCCACCCTTTGGCTTGGCTGCAGATGCTGGTGGTTGGAGGCCCACGTAGCAGGTGTCAGAAAAATAGGAGGAGAGATCAGACGGAAGGTATGACGGCCTACTAGCGCCAAAACCGAGAGTAACCATTATCACGAGATAATTGAAATTAACACGTGTTCTGTGTAATTTACAAAGATACCGATAATCCACAGTGTTAATTAATAATTATCAACATTTGCCACGTCTTCCAAGTGCCAAAACCTGATAATTACTATATCATGAGATAATTACAAATATCATAGGATAATTACAATCAGGGATGTTGCTAGGAAATTTTTTCTTCGGCGATTTGGCCAAAACAGCCGTGAAACTTTCGGCTTTTTACAGAAAGTTTCGGCTCTCTCTTCCAAAGCAGTCTCACAAGTTTTTTGACTAGATTCACTACGTTAACGTGCACCCTCCACCTCCATATATTAAAGGTGTTCTGTGGATGCATATCTTTGTAATAAAACATGATTTTAAGAGTAGAATAAGAACATTGAAAAGAAATTTTATTTTCTTAAATTTTAGACACACAAAAACAATAAAAAGTTTAGACTGTCCCTTGACAGACCACAATACTGTCAGAGTTTCTGGGTTTAACCTTAGTAATTATGGAATCCTCACCTAAACTGCAACCGTACAACACAGGAATATCGCAAAAATGGACAAAATTGAGCCGATTCACCCGTGAAAACTTCGGCTCGGTGAGCCGACATGACGGATAGTTTATCGGCTTTTTAATAAAAATTTAGGCTAAAAGCCGAAGATCCGACCCAAACGACATCCCTGTACAATTATCAAGGATTAATTACAATTACTGTATCATTGAAAAATTACAAATAGCTTCACGTGATCATGTTTAGTTTTCAGTTTTGGCTCTAGCAATCCCTTTGGAAATGGGCCAAAACCGAAAATTGTAATTTTGACTTGATAATTACAATTTTCACACGTTATTGTAAATATGGCGTTGCTATTTGTAATTATCACATGATATGTGTAATTATCAGGTTTTGGAGCGAGTAGCCTGTCATAATGTGAATTACACAGAACACGTTTTAATTACTATTATCACTAATACCTGTAAATGCTAGTAAGCCGCCTTAGCCAGAATTAAGCATGATCACATAAGAATTGTAATTATAAAAATTGTAACTATGAAGTGAAAATTGTAATTATTATGTGATAATTACAATTTTCGGTTTCGCCGCATTTCCAGGGGGATTGCTAGAGCCAAAACTGACATTAAACAGGATCACACGAAGATATTTATAATTTTTCAATGGTAATAGTAATTATCCATTGATAAATGTAATTATCCATGATATTTGTAATTATCTCATGATATTTGTAATTATCAGGTTTTGGCGCTAGTAGGCCGTCATAACCAGGGTTACGTAGTTATTGGAGTGGTAGTTGAATCTACCCTTTTTTGGTTGGAGGAAAGTAAGATTTTATCTCATTATTTCAAGGTTTTTAAAGGGTGGGGAAAAAGAGAGGGGGAAAAAAAGTAGACGCGGAAACTGCTGATAGTGGGTCTAGCGGTAGCTGATGCCAATCAAAGCCCACTAATTTGCAGAGAAAGGATGAGATGTGGAGTCGGTCATTAACCCACACACCGTAGCTGACTCTAGACGAGGCCTTCTCCCTATCTCCATAGATATGTAGCAAAGGCCCTGAGAGAGGGAGAAGGTGTCGTCCAGTCTCGGCAACGCTATGTGTCACTAACTAGCTGTATTGGGAAGAAAACTGTGACCCTTGGAATTAGGAATTGCCTTAGTCAAACCTAGCGAAGACCAGCTAATTTTGAAGTCGTCTTACATTCAAATACCACTCATGCTACGGTTCCCACTATTTCTCTGGTCTTTATTAAACATGGATGGCTATATTATAAAATCAATTTTGTCATTTTCAGATCCCTGTTGTTTGAAACAACCAAACTGTTCGGAAAAATCAGACTTATGACAGTAATGCGATCTGTGAAGAGGGAAATGGTGTCCGTCAGAATCGTGACGACCGCAATCACAAAAATGCATCCCACAAACTCAACATTCATTCAAAATCAATAAAAACTAAGGCTATAGACTCTTTTTTTTTTCTGTCTTTATTCTGCACAAACCAACCAAATCGTCCATAGACACAGTATATATGTGAAGGAATACGACGTGCTCCAATCTTTCAACCTGTCTCTAATTCTAAACCAATATATAGTAAACCGCGTCAGAATAAAGAAATAGGAGGATGTCAAGGAAATTCACTGTGGTAACAAGTGCCATTGATCAGCTACCAAGTATGGAAATTATCCCTCCAAATATAATATAGTTGGGGCAACTAACCTGCATAATCATATAGTTGCCCTATGCATTAAAAATATGGTTCTTGCTGTTAAACTGAGCACAGTTTTGGTACCGCGTTCGGGTAGCTCTGCCCCCAACTTATGTTCTGACTGTGCAGAGGCTGAGGGTGGGGCAGAGCCGGGCCGTACTAGTATATTACACTGATGTACTCTGTATGACTATGAGGGCACCGAGTATGTCAACCAGCTGATCAAGATCTCTCCACTTCCCAGTTTAATTTGCCACTTAGCTCAACCTGCCGCCGCGGCTGAGCCAAACTAAGACTGGGCTCTGGATATAGGAAGCATCTTTGACAAGTGTGACCTCATTCTCACAGCCTCTGACCTCAAACAGGCAGTCAACCCTTGACCCCTCACCCTCAGCATCTTTATCATTCCAACCACCTTGATGCCGATGCCCTCTGCCCCTTCGCTTAACCACCGACCTAGTAGCTATCCAGAGAGAGGATCAACAATTTGACTGTCAGCGTGGAACAACAGCCGCCAACGTACAGTGTGAGAAAAAGCACACCCACCCACTTTAAGTGATTTATTTGACAAACCATCTTCATAAAACGTATGTTAGCACTTATATTCTTCTCTTTTAGTTTACCGTACCCTAGAGATATTTCAAAGAAATGAAAAACTCAAACGCTGAGTCTGGGGTATTCCATTCCTCCTCCCTCCCCCTGAACTTTCACACTAGATAGTATGATCATAGAAAGATTATATTAATCCCCATTATTGGTGTGAAAGCTCTCAAATAAGCACTCAAGTGCCTAAAAAAGTCAATCAGTTCCTCAATAACATTACCTCACGAGTGTAGGCAAATAAAACCCTTCAATTTGCTTTTTTCACATTTCTACCTGTGTAAAGACTTAAGGTCTGCAGCATAATAAAAATAAATAAATTATAAAGCCGATTGCGCACCAGTGTTAAGATTCTCAGTGTCTGCTGTAGATT
The DNA here is from genome assembly GCA_036898135.1 of Oncomelania hupensis. NCBI lineage: Eukaryota > Metazoa > Mollusca > Gastropoda > Littorinimorpha > Pomatiopsidae > Oncomelania > Oncomelania hupensis. The sequence continues at coordinate 41,232,280 of CM072517.1, read as the reverse complement.
TGATAACAGCTGATGTTTTGTGATAACCTTCTGACAGTAACCTCTGCTTTCTGCTATCATGACAGCATTATTTCATCTTAGGTGGATGGGAAAAATACATATACTTCTACATTCACACTCCTGACTCTTCCTTCTTGCCCCACCCTCCCAAACCCCTCTCCACACATCAGTACCCCACACCTCAAAAGATGAGATTTGTTCCTTCACACACCCAACCACCAACCCACTACACCCTCCCCTTCCCCCCTCCCCTTCCCCCCCCCCCCCCTCTTCCCAAACTCAAACAAATCATAATCATGCGTAAAGCAATCAGTCAATTATGAATTCATTCATTGAAATTGTCATGTTGATATGTTGCAGGGAGTTCTGAATGATTAAGCAGTAAAGCTAGTTATGGGTCTGTGCTATAATACCTACCTCCATCTCCCCAATCCACTTTGCGCTTTCTCTTTAATTCCTTACTAATACTGAATAAACAAATCATTAAATGTAACAAGTAACAGTGCATCTATTTGCTGTTGTAATTTTTGAAAACAAAATTTTCCCATGGCCATGGGTGAACTTACGTTTGATATATATCTATTCCTTATCTTACAAATAATGAAATTAGTGATAAAGCAAATCAACATTAATCTCTTCTCGTGGGAAGTTTGACCTGGTTTATCTGTATATAATTATAACGTTCCTCCAATCTATGGCCAGCTTGATCAGTTCATCTCTTGACAGTGTTGTTGGGTAATCATCATGATCATGAGATGGGTATCAGTGTTAATAATAATAATAATAATAATAACAACAACAACATAATAATAATAATAATAATAATAAAGACAGACCCGGACAGACGGGCAGAGCCAAAAACAACAGATCCCTAGCTACCATTCAATAATAATAATAATTCCTAATAATAAACATCTTTAAATTTGTACATTTTTATCACGTTCACACAGAACTTCCTATGCTATAGACCAAACTCGGCAGTTTCAGTACTTTCAGTTGTTCTTCATGCTTAAGTTCCTTGATCTCTGGTACCATGCGAGTAGCCCTTCACATTTTTATTAGATTTCTTTCTTGTGGTGTGGAACCCAAAAGCTTTACCATACTTCAGGTGAAACCGCACAAGCCCTCTGAATAAATGGCTGAACATACTACATGTACTAGCATCCACACTGTTTGAAGGATCTTTTGATGTCACCAAGGACACTATTTTGCTTTGTCTGCTTCCTTCTCTCAGCATATTTATGTGGACCCCCAAATCCATCTCGAATTTGGGAGTTTTTGAGCTTAACGTCGCATTTCCACTCTTTATGGTGTATTTCTGATCTTAAAATCCCCCCCCCCCCCTCCCGCTCCACTGCTATGGTCACACCTGCATTGTTCCTATCTCCCATCTTGAACACACACACACCCTTCATAAGTTGAACGTCCATCGCTTTCCCTCCTCCTTCGCCTTGGTTCACATTATATCATATCATGATTATGATAAGGGCTGCAAAGATTTTTGATGGGAAGAATTTATGGTGTGTGAAGATAACGGAATGACATGGGTGAGGTCATTTCTAAATTTAAAAAAAAAAAGAAAAAAAAGATAATGCCTTGTAGCAGCAAACTAGAGAAAACTTTGGCAGGCAACTGTCTCAACCGTTTCAGAGGCGGTCGAAATAGACTTGGGGTGGCACACGAGCCAAGTTTTCTGTTCCTCACAGGCCCATGATCACTGAAGACGCTCCCATAGTAGAAACAGCTGTCTGGTCAGGATGGCTAACAAATACAACTGAGACACAGTATCAAAACCATAGTGCACACTAGTAAGAGAGAGGCAGTGTGAAAGTTAGGATTGTGAATGCTGGTGTGCTGCTTCGGAATTACTTCATCTTTACACTACAGCTGCTCTGTCCTTAACCTTATTAAAGTTTGGTATCTATCGGGTGACATTTAAACACCAGTTGGATTCGCTTTTTCACACTTTAAAAAAAGATAATGATGTGAGAGTTCTTTCTTGATAGATCCACATTTAAACACCAGTTGGATTCTCTTTTTCACACTTTAAAAAAGATAATGATGTGAGTTCTTTTCTGATAGATCCACCTTAATTCCACTTTTTTTTTTAACCAACGTCACCCTGGTGGAAAACAGGTTGATAGTGATACTGATACAAAATACAAAGAAAATGTGTTTGGTTTTTTTTTCATATTAAGAACAATAAAAGAATGTGAAGAGAAAAAGAGAGAGAGGAGAGAGAGGGAGTTGAACCGTTTTACACACACACATACTTGTTTAGAGGGTTGTTATGACACTCATGAGACGCCATATACGTTGTGTTGACAATGGGTCATTTTTGTCCCCGTTCTTAGTACTTTTAAGTGTTATAACGCTAACCCTAACTCTAACGAATCATTGTTTTGATGTCTGCACAACAGGGGTCCGTAAAAAACACATATGTAGATTCTCAAGTGTATGTCACAAGAACGCCATCTAAATCACATACATGCACACGCACACACACATCATTTAAAGCAGAACAGTAACAAAGCCTGTAAAACAGCCAAGCAAGGGGTTGATTAAAAATTATTTTCTTGATGTTGATGAAGGCTGAAATTCTAGACTCGCCATCAGCTGCTCGCTAGCTCATAGCTGCTCGCTAGCTCCTCTTTGCTATCAAAGATAGTAGTTCGACTTCAATGACCAGCCATCCTAACTATTTGTACTAGCCAGTCATCCTGACATGAATTGTGCAACAGAAATAATAAGTCAAATAATATATACCTAATTTATTTTATTATTGTGCACGCCATTGTATCTTACTTTTCTTTAATATCATATGGGGTATAGAATTTCTGGTTTTCTGTGCTGTGCGCACACTTGCAATCACGATTTTTTTGGATCAAGTAGTGTTGCTAGCTACTCTGACTGAAGACCAGCCTCAAATATTAGCGTTGAGTAACACTGCTGGTGACAATGAAGAGACCCTGAAGGACCAAGTGAAGAAACAATGCCGACTCACTCATCGGTCGTCTCTGCCTCACAGCTGATAAGCCAACACAAGCCGTCTGCAGTTCAAACAAAGGCCACAGACGGCCGCATAGAAAAAGTTCTCACGGGTCCCCCTTCCCTTCCCAGCCACTGACAGAGCTCCAGGGCTTGGCGACGAAATCCAAATAAAAACCCTCCTCTCCCCAAAAAAGCGTTTTTAATCGGTAATCAATAAGCATCATAATAATTTCAAAGACAGTTAAATAAATTCCAAGGGTTTGTCAAGGCAAAGAAACCTGGCTAAAATTCCCACTAAAAATTTCAAATCGAAACCCACCTGCTGCGCGTACATTTGATCCATGTCTTCTTCATTCATGTTAATACACACGCTAACTAGAAATTACACATTCACTAAACTTTACAGTCACAAGTTGATGCGCGTAGGCCTACTAAACCAAGCGAAAAAATATACACAAAAACATCATGAAAAGGTAATCCGCTGACTACAGACTGTCGTCTTCTGAGCAAAGTAGGAGCGATTTGTGTGTGCGCACCACCAGTCAGTGTTCACACTTCGAAATGCACACTCGTGGGAAAAAACATTTGCATCCGACATCGTGAGAACAATACGGAGACACGCTGTTCGGTTAGCTGCTGTCACTGCTCGCGCGTCCGCCAGAACAAAATAAAAGTACAATAACAAACATTGTAGACAAAATTATAAAAAACTACGAAATGTTTAACTAAAACAAATAAGTTCCTTTAGATCTGTTAGAATTTACTAATATAGTGTACTCTAAACGCAGATAAATAAGTGTTTTCTAAGTTATTACAGGGAGTAGAACGCGATCAATGGAACAGCCACTTTCCCAGCTTTCGGCAAAGCTCATTGGTGACTTCCTTATACGGAAAGCAGGTGTTCCCACGGCACACAAGTCGGCGTTCAGGGATGTTATGGAGCAGTGCATGCGTTTATCGAGGTCAAAGCAGAAAACTTAAAAGCACCACACGACAAAAATGCACATCACGTGAAATATATCAGACTCGATAAAAGACCTGCAGAGCATCATTCTAAAACGCTATAGCATGCGATAAACTATTGCAATCTACCCCTTAGCACTTTCATTCATCTGCAGAAACTGCCCATTGTAAAGAATGCCAACCACTTCAATTTCCAAAGCTGACACAGCCAAGTCGCAGTCACCCAAATCTCACAATACACACAGTTATTACACAACCGGCGAACACCCGACCAAATTATTGCACAAAACAGGCAATGGACGATAAAAAATATTGTTTAAAGCATCAAGCAACAAAAACTAATCTAACTTTTCTGGGACTGCAAATGTGAAACTCGAACATCGAATCAACATTTTGGACGCAATGACGCACGATCGTGTGCACAGGATTTGACTTATGTAACCTGGAGGAGTAGGGCGGGTGCATGTGCTAATTGATTAGAACAATTTCGTCTGAAAGAAATATGGGCAAATAGGAAAGAATGCAAAAAGTGTAAACTTTACCCGTACTCTCCAGTCTCAAAGTTGTCAAGATGGCGAACCAAACAACTGCACATGCGCTTGTTTTGGTGGAAAGGTAACTTCCGCTTTTACGGTGAGCAGAAAGAACACAAGAGTGATAGACGAATCAGACCACAGCCAATTTTTTGTGCGATTGATGGACTGAACTCTTTCACACTATGATATAAGTCACGGATCAGCATTAGTGTAACACCAGAACAACGGGAAATTATTTGTGCGAACACAAAGCAAGTGTGAAATATGGACAGCTCAGCTGGTACTGACTCACGTCACTCAGAGAGGAATGAAAACAACACATCCAAATCTACAGAAATGGACAGTGAGAAAAACAAATCGGCCAACAGCCCTGAACAGTCAGGATCTGGTATGACATAAACTTTTTAATTTTATTGCAGTGAATTACGTTGTTATACGATTATGAATAAATAAGCCTAGAACAGTAGAAGGAGTGATAATCAACAATTTAGTGAAGAATGTTGAACTCTTCTTAAGTCCTTATTATTATTTTTTTAAATTATTGACTGTGTTCTGCCTAATTAGGTAGGTATCAAGTTCTTTACACCTAATCTTAGCTGACATAATCTATTTAACAAGGTTTGTTTATGTTACATGTGTGAGTGGTTGATCAATACTATAATTAATTGTTTGTATTTTTCATCTGCTGTTTTACTTTGTTTTAGCATGATGGCTTGATGGTATAATTTGGAAGTGCCAGTCAGACAAATTTATCCAGTCTAAAATTAAAATGTAAGGAACTGAACTGTGCATTGTCATGTTGTTTTTTTCATCATTGATTTTGATTGTTTGCACATGTGTTTTGTTTGTTACAGCTACAGACAGTGGGGTGGAGGTGACCAGTCCATCCACACAGTCCCCAGACAGTGCCAGTAGCAGTCCTCAAGCCTCTTTGCAAACTGAATTACATAGTGAAACATCTGGCCAGTCTACTAGTCCTTTTCCCAACTTGGCAAGCTTCGTGCCAGACATGAAATTAGTTAGTGAGTTTGAGCAGACATTGACTGCTAGTGAGAGTAATGATATGAAGAATTCCATTGAGCCTAGTGAATCTGTGTCTCCCGGGAATGGAGGAACTGTGAGTGCACAGGATGATGAAGTGACCAAGTCATACGATGGTGAAAAACTTGTGTCTTCTACTAGTGTTGCCAGTCAAGATGACAGTGGTACTGGAAACAAGAATGATGATGAAACTGCTAGTGATGATGGTGCAGCTGCAATGGATGAAAACTCCTCAGCTAAGCCATCTAGTTTAAACACAGTTGCTGTTGCTGGGACCTCTGCTGACCCTTCTGCTGGTGCCTCAGGGTCTTCTGCTAAAGATGACGAAGAACTGCAAGGAGCAGTGGGAGGTGTGGCAAAGCAGAATTCTACCTCAAGCCCAAGTCACGATGGTGAAGTTTCCAGCACATACTACGTCAAGTGGATTACCTTTAACAAAACGCGAGTACCGATCATCACGCAGAATGAAAATGGACCCTGCCCCCTGCTGGCACTCATGAATATCCTGTTGCTGAAGGGGAAAATCCAGCTGACACCCATCGTGGAGATGGTTACCTCCAAACAGCTAATGGATCAGCTTGGGGAGTATGTTTTGACCAATACACCAAAGGTATTACTATCTTTGTTGTATATAAACACTAATTATAATAGCACGTGTATAGTCTCTTATTCTTCTTGAGCTTACTTTGAATGCTACAAATGCGCTAACAAAAGTTCTACAGCTTTGGCGAGCACATTGCAGGCTTGTACTTTGTTGTTGTTGTTTTATTCCATTTAAATTGCAGGAGGCTTGCGCCTATTTACACTAAACGCTAAAAGCAGAATACGACAACACAGTTATCAATACAAACACATTAATATGCATGTGTATACAACTGCATTCAACTAATCTTTTGTGCCATGTGCACAGTGTCAGCTTTATATCGCTCATTGTAAATTATAAATTTATGTACATACAGTTACTAATTAATAACATTTACACCAGAAAACACCTAATAATCATAACAATATTCCGGGCAGGCACTAAGAGAAAGAGGAAAAGAAGAAAAAGAGAGAGAGAGGGGGGGGGGGAAGGGGAGTACTTATAACTGAAAGATTCAGTAGAAGTGAGAAATTGGTGGATGTAATGGAAGGAAACGAATAATGGGAAGATTAGAAATGAGAGTGAAGGAGTTAGGAGTGCTAAAAAAAATTCGAAGGAGAGAGAGAGTGTGGGTGGGTGTGTGAGTACGTGTGCCCTGCGCTCCGGTCGAATTGTTTTGTCATTTAAAGGCAAACAGACAATCCTAAATAATCCAACATGAATTCATACACAGCTAAGACATCGCTACTCAAATCCTTAACCACTCCTAACTTACACGCGCTGTAGCTTTCAGATATAATTATTTAGATTTTAAAATAAAATACCTATTCATAAAACCATACGACTCAATATACATACACATTAAACATGTTTGATTGTACACATAACATTTGTAGTTGAGTACATTTTCCGCATATTATCGTTTAATAAACCAAAACCAAAACACACACGCACTCACGCACGTATCCACTCATGGATACATGCCTAAACACACACGCGACAAGCACTCACTTGTACTTTTTTTAGTCTGTTTTGAATTTGAAGCAGATATATATAGCTCCGTACATTTAAAAAAAATATACTGTTGCAAAAAAACAATAAGTTTCCTAGATACACGTATAAACTATATATATTTTTTGACATTTTGTACATGTTTTTGTTGAAGTTTACTGTAATAGATCTGTACAAGTACTTTCTACCAAAGGGAGGTAATTATGAGCGGTCTAAAGTATGAAAAACTGAAACCGAAAAACATCCAACTAAAACAATACATTTTCTAAATTGTGTGTTTGATAATCCTCGCAATCCAGATGGATGCAAAAGAAAATCCAACGATTATGTTTGTAAAATAAATTTTATTGATTTTGTGTGCAGAACTTGGATGCCGCCCACTTGGCTAACTATGAACAGAACGTGCAAGACGCCATCAGCCTGATGCATAAACTTCAGACAGGTCTTGATGTCAATGTCAGATTTACAGGGTATGCAAGTACATTTTTACTAATTTTAGTTTATAAATGTTATAGTCCAATTGAGTATTTTGAATACTATAAATATAATGCTGATATATTTTTACTTTGAATATATATATGTTATACGGTATTTATCAATAATGGATTAAGCCTTGATGCCTGAATTTTGATGTGTAACTCGAATTCGTTTATCCACGCAACCTGTTCACTAAGCAACAAGGCAGGAGTCGTAGTATAAAGTTTTCCAACTTTATTCCACAAACATCAACAACTGCATCCTAAAAGCAGACAGTGCATTACTTATATAGCCTCTCTGCAATCAAGAACATATTTGAACATTCCAGCATGATGCAATAACACTTAATCAAAATAAAACTCTTCACCTGAACTATGCACTGCCTTACGTCACATAATGTTTACAAATCTACATTATTCGACCAGCTTTAACCCAAAAGGTCTAGAAGTTTCGATCTATAATGAACAAGTACTTCCAGAAAATTCTCAACAATATTGACTGATGAAAATTATTAACATTATACAAAGCTTCCTCTAGCAACAGCGCAAAATCAAATCAAAGGTAAATAATGGTCATGCCACACGAGCGTCAAATCTTGAATCCAATTAATGAAATCACGACAAAATCCCTTGATTGTCGTGTGGCACCCTGTGCATCGCGAATCCAGATTCTTTGAATTGGCTCCGATTGCCGACTTTCAACATGTTCTAATTCCGCGAGTCTCGATTGTGTGATTCGGACCTTTTGGCCAATGAGAAGCAGAATACGAATCACGTGATCACAACACATGTGCAGCAAAACTTCAAGACCAATAACCCTCAAGTTTGACTCGATGTGCGACTTTCGTGTGGCACTGCGCGATTCAAGTCAAAATGAAATTCCGACTTCGAAGTCGAAAATTGCTCTGATTCGCGTCAAGTCCAGTAGATTTGACGCTCGTGTGGCATGGGCTTAACCGCTGTGATTGCATGCTTTGCAAAACAAAATGATCGCAACTATCATGCGCATCTCATTCGTAACATAACCCCCTACACAAGAAGAAATTTACTTAATTTCTGTAAACAACATTGAGACGCAATGCACAGAGTCCAGAAACTTATTTTAGTCTTTCTTGGTACTGTAAATTCGTTCATCTGCTCGGAACCGATGCCCTCGTCCATTACGGTTGTCATCAGTCCAGGTTCAAAGACAGTGATCTTGTAGACTTTCCCGGAGTTGGTGCACCCTCCCTTGCTTACTTTTTCAGCGAATGTCAGATGAAGTCGACATTTTCAGTTCTCGGAATGCACGGTCAAGTTGGCTTCTGTTAGACGGTGAAACAGCTCCCTCAAGATCTTGAGATGCTCCTTCCAGGTTTGGTGTGGACTAGCAGGTTCTCCCAGTAACACAAGACATCCATCTCTTTTAGCATCTTCCTCATCCCTCTCTTCAGCATAGCACTGCTGTTGACCATGCAAAGGGCATCCTTAGGCTCTTGTATGTCCCATCAGGAGTTATAAAAACAGTCTTTGGTATGTCCTGTTGACGCACAGGAACTTGCCAATAATCTTTGCTGAGGTCAATCTTTAAGAAGAATTTGCTCCCGGATAATTGACGAAGCAGGTCTGCTGCAGTAGGCATTGGCTCAGGGTTGAAGGAGATGATCTTGTTAACCTTCCTGTAGTCAATGCATACTCTGTTGCTCCCGTCCTTCTTCTTCACGACCATGACGGGGAAATTAGACACCCTGATGATGTCCATCTTCAGCATCTCATCGATGTCTTTCTTCAATGATTCGCAGGCTTTGAAACGGATCGAAAAAGGTTTGGATCGAACGGGAGTGTCAGAAGTAAGATGGACTTCATGTTCGACCATAGTTATGGAGCCTGGAACATCACTGAAATTATGGGAAGAACTCGCCCATAAAGCACTTGAGCTCCATCTTTTGACCCTCAGTCAGGCTTGGTCCTAGCTTAACATCATCTATGCCTTCTTTGCTGTGGAAGTCTCCAAGTTCCAACAGTTCTTCGCTGTCAAAGCTACCGTTGATCTCAGCTGTTGTTGCTGAGTGTACAGTCTCTGGTACAGCTAAAAGCGATTGGGGTGGTATATCTTGGGATGTTGGCCGACCTTAATTTTGTAGTCGTTAATCCCTACCACGTCCTCCACCTTGTACGGGCTTTTCCACTGCACCAGCAACTTATTGTGATTGGTAGGTAGCAGCATCAGCACTTTGTTGCCAGATTTTAACTTCCTGTTCACAGCCCTACGATCATAGTAGTGCTTTCCACAATCCTGGGACTTCTTCAGGTTTTCTCTGGCTATCTTGAGAGTCTGCTCCAGCTTCTCCCATAGCTTAAACACCTACTGGTAGCTGTTCTTCACCGCTGGGGTGTCTACTTCCTTCCTCCAAAGTTCTTTCAGAATGTGCATGGTTCTTCCGTATAACAGCTCTAATGAAGAAAAGCCGGTGGACTCCTGCGTTACTTCTCGGTAGGCGAACAGTAAGGCATTGATGTAGTGATTCCACTGCCTCAGCTGCTTATTGCACAGTTTCTTCAGGTTGGACTTTAGTGTAGCATAAAACTTCTCGATGTGCCCGTGCACATTGGATGATAGGGTGTCGTAGTCAAGTGCCGGATGCTCAGCAGTCTGTTGACCTCCTCCATGAGGGTCTGTCAGGATTTCTTCTGCCACAGTTTCAGTGTCAATCTTCTTCAGAAGCACTGCTTCTGGGTACCGAGTCGCATAGTCCACTAAGGTCAGTACCCACCAGTGACCTTCTTCACTCAAAATTTTATTTCGCAAATTAAGTCTAAAACCTCTTGAAAGGTCGGTCAATCAGGGGCATCCTCTGCACATGGACTTTAGGGACCCTTACTCGAGATATGGTCTTCGGGCAAATGTCACATGATCAGCAGAAGCGGCTGATGTAGACCTGCATTAAATCCTGGCCGGAAGAACACTGCCTAGATTCTGTCTGATGTCTTCTTAATTCCCAAGTGACCTCCCATGATGGAGTCGTGAACTACTTCCATCACTTGTGTCACGCTACGCAGTTTGCAGTCGCGCGCCTATGTATATAGTTTAATCATCAGCCTGTACATAGAGGTTAAAAGTTACGGTAGTCAAGGGGAGAGAATCAGAATAAATTAATTTAGTTTATAATTAATAAAAGTAGCGAACGTATTGCGCCCGTGCAGAACGTACTATGTTAGAAAAACAGCATAGTTGGCTATTTTGTTATTGAGAAGATTAATTGCTGCCATGCGATATTCTATGTGTGAAATGCGTGCTCTAATCGCGAACGGTGCAGGGAATGAATTATGATGAAAAGAAGTATATTCTGGAAGATTCTTAGCTGATCGTATAAAACCCCTTGCACTGTATATTTTGATAGGAGCAGCAACAGTTGCATATCGTTTTTGTAGCCAGAATCAACGGATCCAAGTTGGGTCAAGGTGCCAGTTAGTGACTTGTCTGTGGGTCGTACAGATCAGACCGTCAACGAAAAAGAGCCTATTAACGGAAGAGGAGGATTGTTTTGGGAACACTTTGGAAGTGTTTGTTTAACTAAAACTTTTCTAAGCTGTTTAGAATACCTACTGTGTATTCTCGGTGAAATCTGAGTTATCTACGTATAACGTCGGGTGACCTGTGACTCCGTCTAGGACTTCTTATGCCTGTGTAATCACCTTGCCTAACCATCTGTGCCTGTGTGTTTGTCCCGTCGTTCGTGTGTCTTTGTCAACAGGCCGGAGAATCCACTGGTAGCCGTAAGTTTTTACCTCAATCTCTCAGTTGGCCATAGCGTTCGGGGGTTTGGGTTATGCATGCAGTGTGAATGAATAGTTAATTATGTTTTCTTAATTCTATTGTTTCATATTGTTTGCTGCATAAATACCTAGAGAGAGAGAGAGTTTTCTAAAATGTATTATAAATTAAATAATTATAAATTGATATAAAAGAATTCGCTGTTATGTAGCGAAGAGATGACAGAAAGGAGGTGATTGTGAATTTATATGCGCGATGACAGGGAGGATGAGTAAGGATGTGGAAAGGGAGACAACCATTCCGATAGCGGGGTGCTTGTGCAGTATCTTGTAATATAATTATTAATGGTTGCGTATTCTTGTATGTATTGTTGTAGATGTACCAACAAATACAACACCAAAACCCTAGAGCAGACCATTGATGGTGTGCTGAAACCTTGCTGGTGTGAAGCTTGTGTGCCTCGGCCTATTACGCCGCGTTTTCCGTGTGTCAACCTCGGTTGCGAAGGTTCTGGTATTCGCCCAGGGAACTTTATTTCGTTTATAAAGCACACGCACACACACTCCACCACACACAACAAATAACTATAACCAACGATAATCTGTTGTGAGGAACGATAATTGATTTACATGTGATAAATTATAAATTACAGCACACTGGAATATATTTAATCTGAATTGATTGATAAACGTTGTTGAGTAATATTACATACTAGATTAAGTAGCCCTGTGATTGTATAGTTTTGTCTGGGGGAATTATTTCGCCAGATATTATTTAATTAATAATTTAGATTAATTTCTTACAAATTATATTTGGCACAAAAGATAAATTTTCTATTCATTTTATATAATATAAAAAACTTGTTGTATCTATTTGAAGTTTAAGTGGAACAAAGTTTGAACATTTATAAGGATTTAAAGCAGTTGCTTACTGTGTATTTATTTTCGTTGTCAGTAAGCTGTTTCAGCCATAATTATTATAAATTTCTTGTACATTTGTAGTTAGTCATTTTCCATTTTTGATTTAATTATCATTATTATTTTGAGCGAATTGTTTATGTATTAGTTTGGGGTTATATTAGTGGGATTGAGGGTTGGTTGGTTGGGAGGCGGGATAAAGGGAATTAATTTTTAGTGCGAATGAGTGTGTGAAATAAAGAAATTGTCTTGTTACTTCTGGTTTTGTCTTTTAGAGTTTATTTAGGTGTTGGGTTTTTTTCTCGTGTGAAAGAGCACACATGTCGAACCACTGTTGAGGCAGTTGGGACGTGACATTTTGGTGGCAGCGGTGGGATAGATCTAGGATAGGTTAGGGGGGAATAGTTTGGGTAGATTTATTGTTATTTGTTTAGATACCAGAAGTCAGTGTTTGTTTCTTTGTCGTCTTGTGTGTCGGATGAGTGGCCAGTGGGTGGTTGGTCGGGAGTGAGGTTGCGCTGCGCAAAAGGGTTCACACCCCGAGCGTGTGTGCACAAACGGGGGGTTGAGGTAAACAACTTTGTCGTCGAGGCCTAGTCGATAAGGGACTTCTCCGGCTCCTGTTACTGTTTACTTGTCATTTGTTCGACTGTTTGTATACGTGTTAATCGTTATTTGTTTCATTTGTTATTCACCCATTTTTTCCCATTTTCATTCTTAGTCCGCGACTGTATGCTGACGAGGGCTGCGACTCGGAGAGCAGCTGAGCAGGCGCGAGCGATGGACCAGTACACGGAGGCCGACGCAGCCGCTTCGCGTCAGGCGCCGATGGACGAGGAAACCACAGTGAGTACGCCTTTCGCTCATAGTACTCGCATGGCAGCTGATCTTACTCCTACTGCAGTTAAGGCCGGTGCAGGAACAAGTAGCGTTGGCATGGAGGTATACCTTAGATACAAGGAGCTAGGCGCTAGCATGGGGCTGAAGGGAGCAGGTCTAGCCAGTTTTGTAGTAGACGGGGCGAAGAGGGAGCAAGAAGCTGCTAGATTAGCGGAGGAGTCTGCTAGGTTGGCGAGAGAGATGGAATTAGAGCGAAGGGACAGAGCTAAAGAAACAGCTAGGCTCGAGAGGAAGATGGAACGAGAAGAGAAGAGGAGAGCAGAAGAGTTAGCTTTGGCAGAGAAGAAGATGGAACGGGAGCGTAAAGAAAGAGCAGAAGAGATGGCTCGAGCGGAGAAGAGGAGGGCGGAAGATTTAGCCATAGTAGAAAGAAGGCTAGAACAGGAGAGGAAGGACAAAGCTAGGGAACTGAAGCTCTTAGAAAAGAAAATAGAAGCCGAACGGGAAAACGTTGAGTTGCGTCTGCAAGAAGAACGTACAGCTAGAGAGCAGGCTCGGGAGGACGACAGAGAAAGGCTTAGGCAACAGTTGGAGCAAGAGAAAGAACTAGAAGCCCAACGTAGGAGGGATAGAGTTCAGCCTGATAGCTACAAGATCAAGGTCCAACCATTTGATGGTAAAGAGGATATTGAGAGCTATCTCCAGCACTTTGAGCAAATAGCTAGAACTCAGAAATGGAGGGAAGAGACGTGGTCGGCTAGGTTGTCACCGTTGTTGTCAGGGGAGGCAAGAGAGACTTATCTGAAGTTAACTCCAGAGCAGATAGTCGATTTCGAAGTGGTCAGGGGGGCTCTTCTGAAACGTTTTAGGAGAGATGCTGACTACTACCGCAAGCAGTTCAGGGGGAGTAGGAAAGAAGGCACAGAGACTTTTCCGCAGTACTTGAGTAGAGTACAGGTTTTAGTGAAGAGGTGGTTTTCTTTGGCTAAGAAGGATATAGATGATGCGGGCGTAGTGCTTGATGTCTTTCTGACTGAACAGTTGTTGTCAGTGATGAACCCTGAGTTAGAGCTGTTTGTGAGGGAGAGGCAGCCTGAGAACGGAGAGCAAGCAGCTGAGATTGCCCAGTTACATGTAGATGCGAAACGGACAGTGAGTAACAGGCCAGTGTTCGGTAGCGTGCCATACAAGGGGGGTAATCGTGCTGTCGGTCAACCTGTAGGGGCAGCGAGGAGTGGTCCCAGTGGCAACAAGGGTGAAGAGGATAAGAGGAGGGAACCTAGTGGGGAGAAACGTCCTTGGAAGTGTTTCAGGTGCGGGAAGCTAGGTCACGTAGCGAAGGAGTGCCGTAGTCCAAAACAGTTGCTACGTATCACTGTCAGTCCGGATTCAGGACCGATTCACTCGGAAATGACTAAGGCTAGCCTTAATACCATTCAGCCGTACAACCCGTGGAGCATGGGAACAGTCAGAGGTCAGCCCGTGAAGATTCTGAGAGATACTGGTGCCGAGGTGGGGGCAGTAGCAGCCAAGTGGGTGCGCCCTGAGGATATGACCGGTAGAGAGATCGAGGTCATGTTCGCTGATCAGGTCAAGTCAGGGAAGTATCCTACAGCGTACGTAGAAGTAGACTCAGCTTTTGTGAAGGGTACAGTAGAATTGATCGTCATCGAGCAAGTTGTACCTGATGTCATTCTTGGCAACTGGGTTACCTTCAAGGGAGGCTATCGAAGTCCCGTGGCTGTAGATGGGTTAGAGTGTGCGATAGCCGCCGTTCAGACCAGGGCACAGGCCAAGGCAGAAGGGAAGCAGGAGAAAGCACTGCCGATTCCGAAGCCATTCCAACTCGATGTGACGCCCGATCAGTTGGCCAAGTTGCAGGAAGAAGATCCCACTTTAGCTAGAGCTAGAGAGTGCGAGAAGCAAGGGACGAAACTCAAGTCAGGCAAAGCGATGGTTAGCTTCTGCAAAAAGAAGGGTATTTTGTATAGACTGCACCATCAGGGAGAAGAGGAGCTAACGCAGCTAGTCGTGCCTAGCAAGCTCAGAGGAGAGGTGATGCGCCTGGCGCACGACCCTCCGATGGCCGGACACTTAGGTGGAAAGAGGACACGTGAGAGGATATGGGGGGTGTTCTATTGGCCAGGAATGTGCGGGGACGTTAGGCGATTCTGCGAATCGTGTCCCGAATGCCAGAAAACAGTTCCCAGGGGTAGGGTAGCAAAAGTTCCGCTGCAGAAACTACCTCTAGTCGACGAACCGTTTCAGAGAGTTGCAGTCGATGTTGTGGGGCCTTTAAAACCTTTGCGTCATTCGAAGGTGGAAACTATCAGGACAGAGATTGGGACTATGTTGGTCATAGGAGCAATCGAGCGGGCAGTTTCACCAGTCAGTTCGCCGATTGGGTCAGTAAAGAAGAAAGACAAAGCAGTCAGATTTCGATTCGGGGGTAGGAAGCGTTTCAGGCGCAAGTTGAAGTATTTGCGACACATCGTGGGAGAAGGCAAAGTGCAGCCGGAACAAGGAAAGATGGACAAGATCCAGAATGCACCACGTCCTACTACCAAGAAACAGGTCAGGTCATTCCTTGGATTAGCAGGATATTATCGGAAGTTTGTGCCGAATTTTGCTGCGATAGCGGTGCCGCTGACCGACTTAACCAAGGGAGGCAAGTCCGGTCCCGTACAGTGGTCCGACGCTTGCGAAGTAGCGTTCCAGACGCTCAAAGACCGCATATGTTCCAAACCTGTATGCTGTATGCCAGACATGGAGAAACCATTAGTGCTACAGACTGACGCATCAGAGATTGGAATAGGGGCGATTCTGTGCCAAGACCAAGGTTTGGGTTTACAGCCAATCACATGTGCCAGCAAGAAGCTAAACCAAGCAGAGAGGAACTATTCCACCATAGAGAAGGAATGTTTAGCATTGGTTTGGGGCGTACAAAAGTTCAAGCAGTACCTGTACGATCGGACAGTCATTGTGCAGACCGACCACAGACCTTTGCAATACCTGCAGCAAGCAAAGACTACGAATTGTAGACTCATGAGGTGGGCACTTCAACTCCAACCTTTCGATTTGATAGTGGAGAGTATTCCAGGGAAGGAAAATGTACCAGCTGATTTCTTGAGCAGAACTGAGTAGCGTGGTTGTTAAGAACTAAAACTGTTAGTTTTCGTCTTGGTGGGGTGCTGTGTCACGCTACGCAGTTTGCAGTCGCGCGCCTATGTATATAGTTTAATCATCAGCCTGTACATAGAGGTTAAAAGTTACGGTAGTCAAGGGGAGAGAATCAGAATAAATTAATTTAGTTTATAATTAATAAAAGTAGCGAACGTATTGCGCCCGTGCAGAACGTACTATGTTAGAAAAACAGCATAGTTGGCTATTTTGTTATTGAGAAGATTAATTGCTGCCATGCGATATTCTATGTGTGAAATGCGTGCTCTAATCGCGAACGGTGCAGGGAATGAATTATGATGAAAAGAAGTATATTCTGGAAGATTCTTAGCTGATCGTATAAAACCCCTTGCACTGTATATTTTGATAGGAGCAGCAACAGTTGCATATCGTTTTTGTAGCCAGAATCAACGGATCCAAGTTGGGTCAAGGTGCCAGTTAGTGACTTGTCTGTGGGTCGTACAGATCAGACCGTCAACGAAAAAGAGCCTATTAACGGAAGAGGAGGATTGTTTTGGGAACACTTTGGAAGTGTTTGTTTAACTAAAACTTTTCTAAGCTGTTTAGAATACCTACTGTGTATTCTCGGTGAAATCTGAGTTATCTACGTATAACGTCGGGTGACCTGTGACTCCGTCTAGGACTTCTTATGCCTGTGTAATCACCTTGCCTAACCATCTGTGCCTGTGTGTTTGTCCCGTCGTTCGTGTGTCTTTGTCAACAGGCCGGAGAATCCACTGGTAGCCGTAAGTTTTTACCTCAATCTCTCAGTTGGCCATAGCGTTCGGGGGTTTGGGTTATGCATGCAGTGTGAATGAATAGTTAATTATGTTTTCTTAATTCTATTGTTTCATATTGTTTGCTGCATAAATACCTAGAGAGAGAGAGAGTTTTCTAAAATGTATTATAAATTAAATAATTATAAATTGATATAAAAGAATTCGCTGTTATGTAGCGAAGAGATGACAGAAAGGAGGTGATTGTGAATTTATATGCGCGATGACAGGGAGGATGAGTAAGGATGTGGAAAGGGAGACAACCATTCCGATAGCGGGGTGCTTGTGCAGTATCTTGTAATATAATTATTAATGGTTGCGTATTCTTGTATGTATTGTTGTAGATGTACCAACAAATACAACACCAAAACCCTAGAGCAGACCATTGATGGTGTGCTGAAACCTTGCTGGTGTGAAGCTTGTGTGCCTCGGCCTATTACGCCGCGTTTTCCGTGTGTCAACCTCGGTTGCGAAGGTTCTGGTATTCGCCCAGGGAACTTTATTTCGTTTATAAAGCACACGCACACACACTCCACCACACACAACAAATAACTATAACCAACGATAATCTGTTGTGAGGAACGATAATTGATTTACATGTGATAAATTATAAATTACAGCACACTGGAATATATTTAATCTGAATTGATTGATAAACGTTGTTGAGTAATATTACATACTAGATTAAGTAGCCCTGTGATTGTATAGTTTTGTCTGGGGGAATTATTTCGCCAGATATTATTTAATTAATAATTTAGATTAATTTCTTACAAATTATATTTGGCACAAAAGATAAATTTTCTATTCATTTTATATAATATAAAAAACTTGTTGTATCTATTTGAAGTTTAAGTGGAACAAAGTTTGAACATTTATAAGGATTTAAAGCAGTTGCTTACTGTGTATTTATTTTCGTTGTCAGTAAGCTGTTTCAGCCATAATTATTATAAATTTCTTGTACATTTGTAGTTAGTCATTTTCCATTTTTGATTTAATTATCATTATTATTTTGAGCGAATTGTTTATGTATTAGTTTGGGGTTATATTAGTGGGATTGAGGGTTGGTTGGTTGGGAGGCGGGATAAAGGGAGTTAATTTTTAGTGCGAATGAGTGTGTGAAATAAAGAAATTGTCTTGTTACTTCTGGTTTTGTCTTTTAGAGTTTATTTAGGTGTTGGGTTTTTTTCTCGTGTGAAAGAGCACACATGTCGAACCACTGTTGAGGCAGTTGGGACGTGACAACTTGGCGCCTTAGGGGTAAAGTTACAAGACTTGAAGTAGTGGTTTTCCCCCCCTGGACCATCAGGTGCTGGAAGATTCTGTACAGGATCTAGACTTTCACCTCGAAATATACTGTGCCACTGCTCTTGGTCACGTGATCTTGGCGGTTTCTGTACTTGTTTAAAGTACTATCAGCTTCCTGGAGCTGGATTAGCTTATCTCTGTCCACGATGGCAGCTTTGGAGCTGTCGGCGACCTTTAGTGGCGTAGTCATCTTATCTCTCCTGGCCTGGGCGCTGGTTGTGACATTACCGATGATCTCTGGTCAGCAGGGCTGAGTCAGAGTAGCCACATTATCCCATAGCAGCTCTGTAAGGTCTCCATTGGGAAATGGAAATGGATCCTCCTCCTCAACCTCGATGTGTCAGTGTTCCCGATCATCAAATTGTACAGCGGATTTTTCAGGCAAACTGCTTCTACTTCGCCATTGTAGAAAGGGGTGCTGACATGAATCTTTGCAACTGGCGCTTTCACACATTTGCTGTCAGCCATATGTGTCCATTTTGAATTGCCAGTGAACTATTTTTTAGCGATTAGATCTTCTCTGACGATGACCTCACTGCATCCTGAGTCTCTTAGGACTGTTACTTCATGATTTTCGACGCGTTCCTTGGAAACAGGCATGTTCTGGATGATCACAGTTGTGCTGGTGACGATGGATGGATTTCCCTGGATTTTTCTACAAGGAGTAGTTGGCCGTCGGCCATGCACTCTTTCACATGCACCCAGTCTCACTCGAAAGAATGACGCTCCTGCCGTACACTTGATGGTCAGAGCTACTGGTTTGCCGTCGGTTGAAGAAACGCCTCTGTCGACTGCCCACTGCTGCATTGTCCGTATTGCTCTGATATCTGCTACTTTTGTTTTGAGGACTGCTAACAGCTCTGTGGTCTGTGGCATTGCAGGTGGAACAGCCTCTTGATTGCCCATCTCTGGAAGGTGGCTTTGAGTTCGTCTGTCCCTGACTCATCCGGTTTCTCTGGTTCTGGTTACCATGATTTCCAGCCTTCTGAAAATGTTTCATCGCCTTGGGTGGCCCCAGGGTCTTCCCGTGAGTGATAAAATATCTTTCAGCAGCCTCGGTCACATCTGTCAGCTTCTGCAGCTTTTGTAATTTTAAGTGGGTCGTCAGTTCCTTGTGACAGGCATTGATGAATTGCTCCTTCATGATCAGGTCATGGAGATTGTCGTAAGTTTTCCCTTCACCCGATAATTCCACCCTGTTGTGTAAGTATGACGACAGACACTCCACAAATTGCTTTGGCATCTTGTCTGACAAAGGCCGGCATTCACAGAAGCATTTACAGTAGCCCTTCTTTGTAAAGCTGTAGCAATAAGGCCTCTTTCAAGAAGTCGTAGTTTTGGGGGTCATCATTTGACATTGTAATGTAAACTTCAAGTGCGTGCACTGTCAGAAGTGCACTGAGTCAAATTGCCCAGTCTTGAGGTTGCCAGTTAGCTTTTGGCGATTCTTTCAAATCTCGCCAAATAACTGTCGATCTGGTCCTTCCCGTCGACAAATGCTGACAATTTTGGAACCTTGTGGTCGCTAACAACATGTGGCGCGTGCTGCTCGTATTGGATGCATGCCATTTCTAACTTGTATCGGCGCTCAGCTTCCCTTTCCTCTCTTTCTTCACGCCTGCACTGCTCTTCTAGTTCTCTTTCTCCTTGGCGACATGGCTCTTTTAGTTCTCTTTCTTCTCGGCGAAGCTGAACTTCTCTTTTTTGACGCCGCTCTTCTTATACTCTTTCTTGTATTCTCTCCTGAGACTTGACCTATTCCGTCAGATGCTTGCCTTTTAGATTCACTTGCCCGCCAGAATCTGGCCATCTTTATACTTTTCTGGAAAGTTCTTGACTGCTGCCTTTTTCTAGACTATTCTAGAACAGCACACTCTCTGCAGTAGTGCTGATGCTTGTCTGTTGTCACGTCGTTGATGCAGGCCCCACATCTTGTGACACTGCATCACACTAGTGTTGAAGTTTATGCTCCTGTGCTGAAGTACGCGCGACATCTGTTCATCGCTCTCTGTAATAATGGCAATGTAGCTCCGAGACTGTCCCTCGACGTAGTCTTGCAGCAGCCATATCGTCCCGGTCTGTTGTTCGCTCATGAATCAACTCTTCGGCGACTACATGCTTTTGCAGTCAACCCGAAACTTTCTAGTATGTTGGTCCCTCATGATGCAAGTTGTTGGTGGCTACCCTGATTAAACTTTGTTTTTTTTATTGTACCTCACATCAGCTCCATTTGTCAGGTATTGTAATTTTTATATCAGGATGCTGGGCAGACTTCATACCATGATTAATCGGAAGACAGCAGATGCTGTGGCAGTTACCCTCATCCTCTCCTGTTTAGACTATTGCAATAGTTGCCTTTAGAGAATACTGAAAAGCCAGCGCATTCAAAATACAGCTGCTCGAATGGTGCTTTAGGAAAAAAATGTGAGCACAGTACTCCTCAGCTTCGTTCCCGCCATTGGTTACCATTTGGAAAAAGGCTTGATTATAAAGTTCCAAGATTTGCTTATCAATGCATAAACAACTTAGCGCCTGCATATCTCACGGAATCCAAGCCCCGAAGTAGAATTCGTTCTGAAACACAGTGCTGACTTGAGCTTCCCAGTGTCTGTACACCCCCGTTGGGGTGCCGGGGGTTTCAGTATAAATAGTATCCCCACTTTCTGGAAATTTTGTGCTTTAAATTCCCACTGTCGCTGTCTTTCTCATTTGTTCTTTCTCATTCCTGCTCTGTTCTATGCTATACTACTTCTTCGCTATACCAGTCACCTACCTTTTTTCTTGAAAACTCTTCTGGGACAAGGCTCCTTATTTGTGTGTGAGGTCTGTTGGATCAGCTTGGGAATATTGGACGCTTTTTGCCAGGTGGTCACTAGGGCTTCCTATGATGTTATTATTTAGCAATATAGGCATTTTATATGTATGTGTTTTGTTGATGATTTATAATGATGTTTGTATTCTATTTTGTTTTTGTAAACGGGGGTTCGATAAATTAGAGTATAGCCTCAGCGTCCCCTGCGTGGGATGTCTTTATTGTAAAGTGACTGGCTGGTGGAGAGTATTCAGTTTTACTACTAGGGTTGTTTCAGCAGATCTTTTATGCGGATCAGGGGTTGTCCGGTCCTGATTTGGCTCGGAAGAGTCCGCTGGACCTAAAGCAATAACCATGTAATGTAATGTAGTGTCTGTACAGGCAACAAAAATGCAGCACCGAACCTGTGGAATTCTCTTCCAGTAAACTTGAAGAAGAGTTCGCCTTTTGGAGGCTTCAGGAAAGAATTAAGAACCAACCTGTTTCAATAGGTCCCCCACCTCCCGCTCCCCTATGATCCCCTGATGGCTGGGACACTTTTTGTGCGCATTGAGCATGACTTTGTGACATTGCAAGGCAACAACATCATCATATGAATAATGTTTCATTCGTACAAATTGAGATGGTCTGATAAATTATTTTTCATCAACTAGAAATAAACCTGTATACCTCGAGCAGAAGAATAATACAAACAAACAAAATAAAAACACAGGGACATGAGTTTAAAAAAATTGTTTTTAAATTTTGCACTCAGATAAACCACATGCTGACAGACAGTAGACAAACAGGTAAAGGAATGAAATATTTTCACGCTTGGGCAGTGTGACACATGAGAGTGTATCATCAGTGACTATGTGGAATTAAAATCAACCTTACCATGAATAGAAATGAGAATGCCCACTTTCATATGCAATCCACTCACACGCATACACAAACACATGCATGCACACACACACTTAGACAATCGACAGAAAGTATTTTTACGCTTGTGTATTTTGACCAAGTGCATGTCGCAGCGTACCATCTTTGATTTGCTGGAAATCAGCCTGTATCATGGACGGTTGCTGTACCACTCTCTCATCTCCCCACCAGGGAAACGCACACTTGTGCACAAAGCAACCTCCATCGTCACCCACCCCACCCACACAAAAAAAGAAGAAGAAAAATAATGCACATTTTGAATAATTAAAAATAATTGTGCTTGTGCAGTGTATCAGACTTTGAATACACGTCGGAGTGCATTATTTTTGACTTGCTGGAGATCAGCTTATACCATGGCTGGCTCCTGGACCCCCAAGATGCAGACAGTGTGGCTGCTGTAGGCAAGGATAGCTACAACCAGCTGGTGGAGAAAATCATTCACTATAAGCAATCAGAAAAGGATGATCAAGTTAGGGAAGGTGTGTATCACTTCGATGTGTGTATGTGTCTCTTTTTTTTGTGTTGTTTTGTTTTGAAGTGTTTTATTAAATTATGAAAGATGCATTTTGTGTGTGTGTGTTATCATCATCAGAATTAACATTGTCATCGTCACCCTCATTGTCGTTGTCATCATTTGACCAAGGAACATCCTGAATATTACTGCTTTTCTGGCATCATCATCATCATCATCATCATCATCATCATCATCATCATCATCATCATCATCATCATCATTTTCATCACATCATCATCATCATCCACAGTTCCAAAGTGCCTCAAGCGCTGTTTATTTTTACTATGCTGTGTATTCATGTGAACAGCAACAAATAATAGCTGAATGCAT
Source organism: Oncomelania hupensis (assembly GCA_036898135.1). Classification (NCBI taxonomy): domain Eukaryota; kingdom Metazoa; phylum Mollusca; class Gastropoda; order Littorinimorpha; family Pomatiopsidae; genus Oncomelania; species Oncomelania hupensis. The sequence continues at coordinate 41,209,330 of CM072517.1, read as the reverse complement.
TTTCAGATGATAAGACTAATATTAATGCTAAAGCATGTATGCATGAGACAGTCCTGCCAAACACCCCCGTTGGGGTGCCAGGGGTTTCAGTATAAATAGTATCCCCACTTTCTGGAAATTTAGTGCTTTAAATTCCCACTGTCGCTGTCTTTCTCATTTGCTCTTTCTCATTCTTGCTCTGTTCTATCAATCTGCTATACTATCGTCTTCTTCGCTAGACCAGTCTCCTACCTTTTTTTTGAAAACTCTTCCGGGACAAGACTCCTTGTTTGTGTATGAGGTCTGTTGGATCAGCTTGGGAATATTGGACGCTTTCTGCCAGGTGGTCACTAGGGCTTTCTATGATGTTATTATTTAGCAATATAGGCATTTTATATGTATATGTTTTGTTGATAATTTATAATGATGTTTGTATTCTATTTTGTTTTAGTAAACGGGGGTTCGATAAGTTGGGGTGAAGCCTCAGCCGTCCCCTGCGTGGGATGTCTTTATTGTAAAGTGACTGGCTGATGGAGAGCTTTTGGTTTTACCACTAAGGTTGTTTCAGCAGATCTTTTATGTGGATCGGGTGTTGTCTGGTCCTGATTTTGCTCGGAAGAGTCCGCTGGACCTAAAGCAATAATAATGTAATGTAGTCCTGCCAAACAAGATTTGTTTTCCCCAAAACTGCTATTTATAATCCATCTGGTTTCATCCTCCATTTTAATTAAATCAAATTGACTGCTCCTGTATAGAGCTTTTACCAGCCCAAGAAGCTCATTTTAGTAGGGCTGCAAAATTATTCTATTGTCTAAACTTTATGCCGTAAGGAATCTGCCATATACGTTTTAGGATTTTGATTTATAGGTACATAAAGTTAGATTTGGAATCAAGTGCTGGAGCCAGTGGAGCCAATTTATTCTAACCATCATCCTGTACAAACTTTTTTTATTCCAGCCTTGATAGCTGAGCAGTTTCTGGATCGTACGGCTTCACAGCTGACGTACCACGGGCTGTGTGAGTTGAGCTCAACCGTCAAGGACCAAGAACTGTGTGTCTTCTTCCGCAACAATCATTTCAGCACCCTCTACAAGCACAACGTGAGTCCTTGAACCTGTTGCTATTTTATTTCTCTGCTTTTGTTTATGGGCTCTTGCTTCGGTTCCACCTTGACTTCTCCTATCACATTGCATTGTATCACAATAATTATCAGTATCATTTGGCATATTGACAAAATGATAATTATAAATGATAATTATTTTTAGTGTTAGTGTTAATTTGTATGATGTGGTTTTATAGTGATTTTATAATGCCGTTCTTGGCCTTTCTCAGAGGGACAGATTAAGAATAGAATGTAGAATATAAATTGTGTCTTGTGCTACTCCTAAATTCTGTAATAAATCTAGGTTGCATTATGTGTCTGCCTAAATGTTAGGGTGTCGGATGTTAGGGTTAACGAGTCTTATCATTAGACAAGACAGGATGGATATTTGGCCAAGCTTGTGTTAAACCAGTGCCCACCGGCTCCCGGTTTGATAGAGAAGGAAGGATAGAAAGTATAATTTGCTGAACTATGAGAAGAATTCACTGCAAATCAATTGGAGTGTATTATAGGACTAATTTTCAGACCTGAATTGGCAAGAAAACCTGCACTATTGTAAGTGTCTCCATTTTAGAGGTGTGTATTCAATAGATGCGGTTTAGTTGGTCCTTCTTTTGGCTAAGCAGGTGAGAGGTTAGACCTGCCGGAAATAAAAGGGACAAATTGGACAGGCAGAGAATTTAAGCTGTCAGAGATTATTGAATGGTTTGGAAATTGGTTCTCCAGTTGTATGTACCTCTGTGTGTCAAACACTGTAAGCTGAGAGACAGAGTACATAGAAAGAGCATGAACTTGCCAGTAATATGTGAGCTACTCAGGGGACTGAATTGCACTCGAGTTGAAGGACTTTACCAAATGTGGTATACTTTAACTACAACAATCAAACAAACAGAATGCTAATGCAGATCTTGCAGGTTAGTTTTATTTCTTTTAAGTTTAATTTAATGTGCAAACAGTCAAATAAACAATAGATATCCTAGTACAAATCTTGCTGATTCTTTTTTATTTATTTAAATAATTAAATGCCATTTTCTGTCTTCCTCCAGTCTGGCCAACAGACTTTCACAGAAAAACAGAACAGATGCACCTGTACAGATGGGTTCCACATAATTTTATTCATTGAAATTACACAAGTGTTTAATACTGATAGTCTAAAGCACAGTGAATGATTGTACTGTAGCATTTTATTTGTGAGCACGTGATACATGTATGTGTGATGTCTGTGTGAGTGCATTGTAGATGTTACGTGAGAGATCACTTCAGCCATTTTGTTCAGTAGTAATGTTGTTGAGTGGTGCATAACAGAAATAAAGCTTATTGTAATACTGGCTGTAGTATCAAAAACTTGCCAACAATAAAACAAGGAATGTTCAAATAAGTTGTTAAGTTGGTGTCGCCTTTTCACAGCAGAAGATATGCCCAGCCAACAAAGTTCATTGCAACCCAAATGCAAATAGATGTGAAGGAATTTGAAGGCTTGTGTATTGAAGACATGGCACCGTTCGGCTCATTGTGCTCAGCCGTAGAGTTGGTTTCCGATGAGGAAGAAGAAAAATGTGTAGGTTCCTTGTGTGCGGCACCTTTGTCTGTCCTGGAGGTTGAGAAAGAAGGAGGAAGTTTGGTTGGCGACTGTTTCACTTTCTTGTCTTGAAGAACCGCCACTGAAACGGATGTTGGATATCGTTCATTAATACAGTTAAGAATAATGGCAATACTAATTGTAAAAATACAAATTAAAACACATGAACACCCAAGCAAAGGTAAAACTGCTAGGATTTGGGTTTTCTAAAATGCCTTTAGGGTGTTAAACAGTTACAGCATTTGATCGCTGGTTAGTTCTGTGTTGAATGTTCCTCAAAATTTTAATGTCTTCACCATAGTCATATTAGACAGTGTTGAAGCAATATAAGAAGTGTTAAACGCTATTGGGAGAAAATTTTTAAAAGTTTTAGGTGCAGAAAGACTAGTCAAAGAGAACCAGTACTTCCTATATAGATTTTATACACAAGGCTCCCAGGAACTGTAAGTTTTAAAGGTCCATGGATCCTTTATTTTTAAGCAAGGTTCATGCAAGCACTTCAGTTTTGCATCCCTAGTACCCAAGCGCCGCTACATGAGAATTGCATTGTTTTAAATTTTTGGACAAAAACCCTGCAATCAAAAGAATATGCATAGACGCAAACGTTTGTTGTTAGTGTGACCTCTCTATAACAATACCAATTAAGCTGTGTTGGTGGCAAACAGTTAGTATGACATAAGCCTATACACAAAAATAGGTTAATGCTAACCAGATACTCATGAACAGGAAGGCAGGGAAGTAAGATGCAGTCTTCATCCCAAACTTGTATTAGTGGGAGAATATCTTTGTTTGCTAACTTCTGCGTTACTGACCTGTGACGTCCATATCAAGGCCTTCGAGCGGCGGTTGACTCACGATGTGATTCTCGTTGTCATAATCCTCATCTTGAACATCGTCCATGCGACCTTTCTGGTTGTTTCTCCATGTCTCCTTCACTTTGCAAAAGAAAGGGGCTTCCGCATACCTGTGTTTGATGGTGTCGTAGGCAACCAGGTCATCACCTTGGCAATCCATTACCTTAGGGCCTATGCACTCAGAATATTTCTGTAGTGCTCTGCAACAAGAGGATGAAAAGGGTTATACATTTGAGATGAGAATGGCAGTGGCACTACTGATAATGGTGATGAATAATAGAACAGCTGCACAACTTAAAGCAACTACCTGACTATTTACTATCCATTTGAATTCTATGACAATTTTTCAAGAACAAAAAAAAAGTCCTTGATTCACTGTTTGTTTTCCTGATGGGCTGAATGAAAAAGGAACTACTGGGGATTAAACACCAAAGTGTAAAGTGTGTCTGAAAAATGCATTCTGATTGACCACATTGTCAGCGGTTGCGTTAATAATGGGACCAAAAACTTATGATTTTTAATTGTAATCTTCCATCCTCGCTTACCTGCAGAGGATGGATGTGTTGTTCTGAGTGCTGGCAGCAACCAAACCGGAACGTTCCTCTTGGCAAGACAGCATCACCATCCCGACATCATCTGCGCTGCAATCTTTGCATTCAGCTGTCGGCAGAAAGGAAGAGAAAAAGCAATCAAGTAACGAGGAAATAACATTACACATTAGGGCAGGGCAACCACAAACCACACTCTTTACTCCAAGTCTTTCTTCACGATATTTCAGATGTTAAAAGAGCACAAGTAGGTTTTTTCTCTTTCCTCTTATAATGGATCTATATATGGTATATTTTACTGGCTGTAAATTAAGGAGGGGGAAAGTGGAAACTGCTCTTTTATGGTTGAATGTTATACTAACACAAGACTGATTCTTGTTATAATTTGAAAACTGTTGAACAAATGGTGTTTATACTGTTCTGTATCAGCTCCATAAAGCCCTAGCTTAACTGCGCGAGACAAACCCGAACCTTGTCTCGGCGAGACACCCGAACCATCCTTGCCCTTAACTAGGCTCAGTGAGCAATCCGAGACAGGATCGGCGAGAACATCGAGACGTGTCTTGCCGTGTCGCGGGCCGGCCTTTCGTCTTGCCGTTCGTGCGCAGCAAACCTGCCCGAGACACTATTTTGATTTGCTGATAAATCTATCAATGTTAATGACAACTGATCTAAAGAAATACTACAACACTTAAAATAAGTAGGTGCACCAAATCCAAACTTAATTTAGACTAGAGAACAGTGAAAATACTGAATCAGTAAAAATAATAAATCATTGAATAGCCACTGTGCTGTTCAGCCAACTCTTGCACCAGTGCATGAAATGCACCTTGCTGGTGCCTTTGCAACACATAGGGAAGTGTTGCCTTTTGCTTTCTTTCTCTTTCTGCTGCCCCTTCGTTCTCGCTTAGGACATACAGTGCTAGAACAACGCCAAAATCTTCTGCAGTTTTCAATTCACGATCGAAGGCCGCCATTGTTGCTAACGTAACTTTGTCAGGTATGTCAGTTTCGACGCAGCTAAAAATGGACCCATTTCAGAAACGAAAGAGCTCGCCGTGACGCCCGATCTCCTGTCTCGTCTCGGCTGGTCTCGGGGAGACCCAATTAAGAATGAAACCGCATTTTTGACCTTTGGTTCGCCGAGAAAAGGTTCGGGTTTGTCTCGCCCAGTTAAGCTTAGGCTTAAGCAGTCATGCTGTGTGGATAAATCAAGTTAGCCCTAATCAGCGTCTGGTCTCGCAATAAAGTTGGTGACTGTGAATGTATACAAATACATGTTATATTTTTTATTTTGGGTTTTAGTTTATTTTTAGTAGTAGTCACAAACTACCTAATCAGTGAGTTTGAAAAAAGTAATCACTAACCTCTGTAAATCAGAGAGAAGTTGCACAACACAAAGAGACACCACCAGGGAACCATTGCAATTATTTCCAAAGGAAAACTTCCAATCAACTCGGTGTAAGAATTCACAGTCACAGTCATGGAACACTTCACTTTTGTAAGCTGGCGTTAAGTTGAATCATTAACACAGAGTAGGTTCAAAATATATGTTGAGCATCGTTTGAATATCCTCACAAGAACTATTGAACTTAACTAGGAATGTGAAACGAATTGAAACAATTTTTTTTTTAAATAAGAGAAGATCGTTGCATCAAAACTAAAGAAAACAATTGTCAGAGATGATGAAACTGTGTCATGGCTTGAGTAATCAGAAATATAAATTTTTCAGAATTGTGTATACAATCATGTGTATTTTTTATAAAATATTTTCTACAAAAAACATTGAGAGACTGGGTACTTCATAAAGTTGTTCGCATATTTATTTTTTATTTTGTTATTTTTATTTATTGATTTATTTTGGTACTCACAGAAATGTGAGCCTATCTCTAAATTTTCATTGTAGCTTCCTACCGTCTTAGTTAAAAACTGGAAACTTGTCTGAGTTAAAAACTGGAAACTTTCCGCTGCACATCCCAGAGATAACAACCCACAGGTAACCACCACCAACCGATGTGGCAAGAAAGTGGTGAAAAAGGAGAGAAGAGATATGCAGAGAGACGCGTTGATCCGCTAGCTGGAATGTAGCAAGATGGGGGCAATACTTTTTCCACCAACCCGCGGACGCTTGACAGTCCTCTGCCAATGGGATAACGTTTGAGATGCTGTTTCTCTCCTCCTTCATCACTTCCCCTTCCACTCCACTAAAAAGAGAAGAAAGATCAAATAAATTGTGTGTGTGTGTGTGTGTGTGGGGGGGGGGGGGTTAAAAGGGGAGGGAGAGTGTCTTAAGTGCATGCACCAAAGTTTTCTTCACTTTTTTTTCTGTCTTTTTTTTTTTCTTTTCAAAAGCAGGAACAATGGCATTGCCACTTACTTAGTTATTCCATGAGACTCGGATAGATTTGTATTAGTCAAGTTTACACACACATACAAACAAATGAAGATTTACATTTTATTTGAGTAGGTTTTGTGGGATTGTTCATTTTTAAGAGCATTGTAAACGACAGAGGATACGGAGCACACACACATATATAATTGTGCTTTGACTCTTTCCACACACACACACAATTTATCTTTATTTAAAAAAAAACACAATGCTGTGGATGTGTGTGTTTTGTTTGTGTGTATGTGGGCGTTTGAGTGGGTGATATTTTTACTTTTTATTTAAAAGTTTTTTTGTTTTTTTTTAAAGTCTCTTGTGATTTTTATTTCAACCGTTTCATTATGATCATACCGTACGCTACACTGTTGTTAAAAAATAATGTCTACTTGTGAATGTATGGGGACAATACAAGGTCGTATTCATATTCGTGTTCATAGTAGCTATCCTTGTGTACAAATTGTCACATATCTTTGATGCAACTGCAAGTACAGTCATTCCATATAGCTTAGGGAGTTAGCATAGCGAACAAAAGAACACCCAAGAGAGCTTTTTTTTTTTAAATCAGAGATTGCAAATGGAGAGGTCGAGGGAGAAAAGTAGCGGCCCCGGTGCGCTAGTATGAGACACATGAAAAAGCTGGGAAAGGAGTGAGGGGTGAAGAGGGGTGACACGTACATAGCACCACCTTATAGTAGTACTGCTGTTGTAACTCCTTATGTTATTGAAGTAATTCTGGGCAACAAGTTATGAACGGTTAGAAATCTATCAGTTACAGGCTTTGTCGTAGATTTCCTGCTGTCTCTGTAACTAAAGTGATGCGAGTGAAGCTGGGAAGGGTCAGTATGCAGAAGATTAGTCCTGCATGTTTGCTTGCGCTTTCTCTGCAGTTTGCTGCTCTTTCTCTGCAGTTTGCCGCTCTTTCTGTCCATTTGCTGCTCTTGCATGCTGGCCAGCCTTTGGCCCAGTTGTCAGGGCTGGGACTGTTTACGCAAGCATCACAGACAAACAGGGCAGTTGGTGTCGCTCCAAACACCAGCCAGGATGTGAATGTTTCCATGGTGGTTTTGTTGGCAACCCTCTTGCTGGACCATGGGGAAGAGAGCTAAGTTAGAGCTGTGTGTGTGCGTGATGATGGGGGTTGTGTGAGCAGGGAGGTTAATGGGGTTGTGTAGAAAAGCAACACTTTTGTCAAATACTTAACACACAATCAGTCATTGTGGGTGTGTGTGTGTATGTGTGTTGTGTATGTTTTGACTTGATCTTTCATGTTTTGCTTACGCTTTGTTTAATTAAGTATGTATGTATTTTTATTTATTATTATTTATTTATTTTTCTTCTGTAAAGAACTGTTAGTTCTAGTGAGGAAAGGCGCTGTACAAATGTTAATAATAATAATTATTATTACTTGTGTTTTACATCACAGGCTGCCCCTGCCATTTTAATGAATGTCGGTAAATGAATGTTTCGCTTCAGGCTGTCCCTGAGTTGCCTAATGACTGTGTGAATGAATTTAAAATTGTCTGCCTCATGAATGCGTGTGAATGAATGTAAAATTGTCTGCCTCATGGGTGTGTTTGTGTAAAGGAATTTAAAATGATCTGCTTCAAGAGTGTGAGTGAATTAATTTTAAAAGTATCTGTCTCACAAATGTGTGAATGACTTTAAACCTGTTGGGCATAATTATGTTACCTAATTCATCCTATACCCTTGTCCTTCGAGGTACTTCCACTCTCTGTGAGTTCTGTTTACTCATTCCAGTCTAAAGTACTGGTCAAATTATTATTCTTTTTATTGATTCTTTCTGTTTTGTTAATGGCTGGAAATAATGTTTCTGATGTAATCTTTTAAACAACTAAAATTTGTTAAGTTTTATGTCTTAATTCTAAAAGGGTACAGCAAAACTGATTCAGACTAAGTACACCATTGTGATACAGTTACTAGCTTGTTAATTTATTCTTGATGTTATCAGTCCATTTGGGCTATTATCAAAATAGAATGATGTATAACTAGAAGTATGTAGTGTCATCAACATGAAGATGATGACAGTACTATGATGGTGCAAACGTTAATGGCGATGATGCCAATGACAAAGATACTAATAAAGGTAAAGTTGATCAATCATTAATGGCAATGCTGTTGACAACGATGAAGCCCATGACGATGGTACTGCTGCTCAAAGAAAATAATGGATCATCGACACCCTTCTTTCGTTGTTTTAGAGTGAGCTGTTTCTGCTGGTGACGGACCAGGGCTTTCTGACGGAGAGTAACGTGGTGTGGGAAACGTTGTCGAACGTGGATGGCGATTGTCACTTTGTCGATGCCAACTTCTGCACCTACACCAAACCCCCACCGCCCTCTGACCCAATCCCTGCCAGCCCCTATACCACAGGCGACGAGCAGATCAACTCAGAGTGAGTGTCTCTCAACATTCCAACTTGTCATTTTTATGAAGTTGTAAAACTATTGAACGCTGCTGTCATTGGGATAAATATTGATGTGTGTTCCAGGGTCTGTATTTACCAGAATATTCCTGGTATGTTACCAGTTGAATTTTGATATTATGAGTTTATAAACACGGGATAACCAAGTATGGCGTACCATATTTTCCCAACCCTATCAATTTCATTTTTCAACACCGACAAAATTCTTAAACACTAGCGATACCAAGTGCCAGTTTAGTTTTATTAGTATTTGTACTGTGGGATGTCTGCCAGTGACGTCATACCTATTTTGAAACAGTCTAACACAGTCCTAGACCCTTGTTTATGTATCTTATCTGCATTCTATCAATTAGTGGTCCTGCTCTCTCTCTTTCTTCACCTCCTGTAATAATTCCTTTGTGAAGTAATTAAAGATGTGTTATACTGTACTGTTTTGAATTGTATTTTAATCTGGACATTGCTTACCATTCTTTGCTTTTGCTGTGGAAGGGCAGAGAAGGGAGATGAAGATGAACGCATTGAAATGAATTTAATAGAAATTTAGTGACTCTAGGGCTGAAATAGGAATAAAATGAGATGAACTATTTTATCAAATCACTATCAAGTAAGTGTACAAATAAAGAAACGTGAAAATGAAAAAGAGAAGGCAGTCATTTTTAGTATGTTCATTATTTATATAAGTCAGACCTCCCAGAAATAGGTTTGGTTTCGGTAAGGGTTGTGGATATTTTCTTCCTCAAACTTCCTTAGTTTAGGCTTTGTTCATAGGTCTTTGGTGTCTTTTATTGCTTATGCCTTTACCCAGACAGCCTGGCCTGAGGTTCTGTTCTTAGCCAACTTTTTTTTTTCAAACGCAAAGTTGAAGTCCTGTGACAATGTTTTTGAAGATTGCTTGACAATGAACAGGACAATTCGGAAAATGGAATATTTGAAATTGAATGTGAGGGGGCCTCAGTGCGCAGGAATTGTAGAAGAAAGAAATAACGTGGGTAAGGGGTTTGTTCAAGTTTTGAGGTATTTGCTCGCCAATATCTGGCCTAATGTGTGCCGTGGGCTTTGCTCAAGCACGCTGCGGGGTTTGAAATGGGTGTTTGTACAAGGAACAGCATCTCAGGGGCAGCGGTAGGCCTGCAGCACTGGTAGAGAGAAGCTCAACCTTGTGCCTACAACTCAGAGTGGAACTAGAAAAGGAAAGCATACGCCGTCTTGTCAGACAATGCCTATTGATTATTACCATTAGTTTTTGTTTCTGTTTGCTTCACATAAGCGCAGGCATGCATCCTTTATTTATTTTGACATTCTTTTTCTCTGCCCCTATTTTTCACATTCTCTGTACACATTTTATCTCTCTGTCTCCGTCTGTCTGTTTGTCTGTCTGTCTCTCTCTCTCTCCTAACATTGGGTGACTATTATTTTTCAAGGGAGATGAGAGTTAGGGATGGGTGGGAGTGTGTGATTTTATCAATCTTTAGCTCCTAGTCCAGCCTGATCATTACAGCAGAAAAGACCATCTGCATGATGACCTTTCCACCGTCAAATTTCATTTGAATAGCGTGGGTGCATGTTTATATATGCCAGAAGCCAGAATTATGACTTTATAATAATTATGCGCTCCAGCAGGCATAGTGCCGTAAGAAAATTCAGGTCCTGGAACAGGCAGGTTATACTAGTAAAATATACTAAGGGGAAAAACATCAGGCAGACTTTTGAAACCCCATTATGCACTTAGGGAATAGATGTTACGCATTTAGTGGCTGTCCTGTTGTGTTACTTTGATTGATTGATTTGATTTGATATAAATTAAATGTATACAGCTATCAGGTAGCCCTGTCGCTACAACAGCAAGACCAGCAATTGATAGCGGAACAGGAGGCAGCCTGGGGACAGTATCAGAAGGAGCTAGGCACCGGAGGTCCACCCAGCTCTGAGTGAGTACACAGATGTGTGAACTTTGAACCACTTGAAATACCAAACCCCACATTGTGATTGCCGCTCGTCCCTTTTGCAAACATGTCCAAGCTTTTTCAATGCTGTGGCTATGGTTCGTGTGTTTTACAAGCTAAGGTTTATCGGTGACTGGTTTCTCTGCTAACAAAATTGAGTAAAGGCCGAATAGCATATTGCAGCTTCTAGTCACCTCTTCGATGTCCACGATGTTTCATCCCTGTGGTGATGATCTTGATTCTGTTGTGTGTTTCAGTGATTGCCAAATTTTCTAACAAAATAATGTTTAATGATTTGCGTAAAAACTTACCTATTTGTACCATTACATTGGTTTATTTCATTTAATGTGTTCTCACCAAATTGATTTTAGACTGAAAATATTGTTTTTACTAATTATAGCAGTGAGTCTCTCAGCCTTCAGTAGTGATGGATTAGGGTGACATGTCATTCCATGTTTCAGCCATACATGGGGATATGAGGGAACACGATAGCAGACCAGGCAGCAAAAAAAAGCATTAGATTATGATATACCATCTCAAATTGTTCAGTTTGTTCCTTATTCTGACCTTCACAGCTTGACTAGATCTTACTGTCGAAAAAAAAAGCAAGATTGCTGGTCCGTCAAAACTAACAACAAACGTTTTCAAATTTTACAAGACCTCTATGATTCGTTGCCAAACTCCACTCCCACGCGGAAAGACGTAACTGTGCTGACCCGACTGCACATTGGACGCACTTATGTGACCCACGTTTTTCTTCTCAGAGGGGAGAAATCACCTTGGTGTCATGGCTGTGATCAGATATTTTTCGTTCGACATTTTTTAACTGAGTGCTGCGATTTGATTGAAGAAAGAGAACATATTTTTAATACATCAGATTTAAAGAAGATTTTTTTAGAGAGGTTGCCTGTGAAAGTTTGTTTGAATATTTAAGAGAGACAGGCTTGTTTTTTATGATTTGAACCACTTTATAATATTTTTAGATAACGTTTCTCTGGTCCTGATTTGGCTCGGAAGAGTCCGCTGGACCTAAAGCAGTAATCATGTAATGTATTGTAATGTTTCAGCCATGAGCTGGCAGTGCGTCTGCAAGAAGAAGAAGACAGGCAGGCCGCCGCTGCTATCAACCAACAGCGGCAGCAGCAAGCTCAAGGTCAAGGTCAGCCTATGCCTCCAGGGGCTGACCGGAACCCAAGAGAAGAGAGGAGGGACCGCAAGGAAGGCAAAGATGTGAGTAAAAAGCGGCAAAAAAAGTCAGAACGGAAATTTTGGTATTAGTTATGTGCTCTAGTATTATTGAATAGATTTTGGATGAAGATGATGTGATGCTGCTGAAATAATCCAAGCAAGATAAATATAACAAAACCCAAGTAGATGCTTGTTACCTACACAAGCATGACTACTCCATATTGTAAGAAGATTTTTTATATATATATATTGTCTTGTTGCATATTACTCAAAAGATCTGAGATAATGAGATGAATGCATGTGAAAGTGGTAGACAATGAACTGCACTGACCCCATTTCACGGGTAATGCATTAGACCGATAAAAAAAATGAACAAACATCATAGGTCTTTTTTGTATTTGAAGTGTATTATTTTCACACAGATACTCTTAAGGAAATACCCACCAACAAACATGTAGTGATTTAAATCGGTCGTACAGAATGTATTAGAATAGGAACTGATACAAAATCAAATTTAATAGAATAGGGTCTGATACAAAATGTAATAGAATAAGAATTGATACAAAATAATAGAATAAGAGCTGATACAAAAGGTAATGGAATAAGAACTGTTACAAAATGTAATAAAATAGAAACTGATAATTCAATGTCCCAAAGGAAGATTCATCTAGAGTCTGCAACTACCTTTTTCCATCTGCAAAGAGCGCAGGTTACCTTTTTGCAATGCATGCTCTGTGGGTTCGGGCAAATAGAATAGACCCAACGTTTCCCGGCGTGTCGTAAGAGGCGACTAACAGGGGTGATGTTAGCACGGCATCACTGGGCGAAAGTCTTCTACACAGAAGTCACCGGCCAGGGCGGAGGAACCTCACGTTACTACAGGTTCAACGACCACGTGCTCAGGGCCAAGGCGAGCCACACTGTATTCGTGGATTTCGGCTGTGGCCAACAGCCTGGAGAGGATTGGGCCCTGCCAGGTCTTTTTTGCCCAAGACACAACACATGATGAGGCTATCCACTAATTCCATGCCGGATCGGTCGTCGCCCGGCTACACAAGGACCGCGCCTTCCGTTGGCCACCAGGACGGAGGTGAAAAGTATGCTACTGATGGACAAACTAGCAAGATCCGCACGAGAAACAACATCGTCATAGGAACCTGGAATGTCAGGACCCTAACTGCGGAAGGAAAATTAGAAGAACTGGCCCACGAGCTGGACCACTATCGATGGAACGTTCTAGGTATCAGCGAACTGCGCTGGAAAGGCCTAGGTGAAACAACGACTGACAAAGGCCACAAGCTCTATTTCAGCGGTAGAGATGACAGGCACGAACACGGCGTTGGATTCTTGGTCCACAAGAACATTCTAGCCACTGTCATGGGTTGCCGCCCAGTCTCCAGTAGACTCATTACCATCCGTCTGAGAGCAACCCCTTTCAACATTACCATCATCCAGGCCTATGCCCCAACATCAGACTATGAAGACAGCGAAGTGGAGGATTTTTATGAAAATATACAGGCGGTCCTTGACCAAGTGCCGAAGAAGGACATAGTCATAGTGCAAGGCGACTGGAATGCCAAGGTTGGCCAAGATGCGCACCACAACTGGGGAGACACATGCGGACCCCACTGCAACAACGAGACAAATGACAGGGGTCTGAGGCTATTGGAGTTTGCCAGATACAACAATCTGGTACTGGCAAACACGCTTGGTCTCCACAAAAAATCCAGACGATGGACATGGCACAGTCCCGGCGGGGAACATCACAACCAGATCGACTACATCATGGTCAAGAAACGCTTCAGATCAAGCATCAACATTGGCAGGACACGCACTTTTCCAGGAGCAGACATTGGAAGTGACCACGATCTCGTGATGATGTCTTTCCAGCTCCATTTGAAGAGAGTAAATACAGCAAAGTGCACTAGGCTGAAGTTCGACCTGGACAAACTGCAAGACCCGGAGGTGGCAAAAATATTTCAGGCCACAATTGGAGGGAAATTTGCACCACTGCTTATTTTGGGGGCAGGCGAAGTAGATGTCAACACCATGACCAATACCTTCAACTCAGCTGTAACAGATGCCGCCACTGAGATCCTTGGCAAGCACCGACCAAAGAAGAAGCCGTGGATCACACCTGAACTTTTGGATCTGTGTGATAAACGAAGAGAGTTAAAAAAGAAAAAGAACACCTCACAGGGAGCTGATGTCTACCGAAAAATCAACAATGACATCCGAAAAGGCATGCGCACAGCAAAGGAGAACTGGATAGAAGATCAATGCCAGGAAATAGAGAACAATCTGAACAAGAACAACAGCAAGAAGGCCTACCAGACTGTGAAGCGGCTGACAAGTGTTAAACAGCCCAAAGTCTCCACTATCCAAAGCAAGTCTGGCATTTGCCTTACAGAAGAACAAGAAGTCTTGGACAGATGGACAGAGTACTGCTCTGACCTTTACAACCATACACCAAATGGAGACCCATCAGTTCTAGCATGTCCCGAGAGCAGAGAAGAAGAAGAAATCCTCCCAATTCTCCGGGAAGAAGTTGAGGCAGCAGTGCAATCGCTGAAGAAAGGGAAGTCAGCGGGAGTGGACAACATACCAGCGGAACTGCTACAAGCAGGAGGAGAAGCGATGACTGATGCTCTCACCATTATCTGCAACAAGATCTGGCAGAGTGGGGAATGGCCTACACCATGGACCCAGTCGCTTGTCATCACTCTTCCCAAAAAAGGTAACCTTCAGGAGTGTGAAAATTACCGCACCATCAGCCTCATCAGCCATCCCAGCAAGGTCCTCCTGAAAATAATACTCAACAGGTTGAAACCACAAGCTGAACAAATCATAGCTGAAGAACAAGCAGGATTCATGGCAGGGCGAAGTACCACTGAACAGATTTTCAACCTCAGAATAATCTGTGAGAAATACCTACAGCACCAACAACATCTATATCATGTGTTCATAGACTTCAAGAAGGCATTTGACCGAGTCTGGCATGCAGCTCTATGGGCAACCATGAAAGTGTACAACATCAGCCCTAAAATTATAGAAGTCATCAAAAGCCTGTATGACAAGGCTACCAGTGCAGTCCTCCATAACAGCGTCATCGGGAACTGGTTCAGAACAACAATCGGTGTGCGTCAAGGATGCCTACTCTCTCCAACACTCTTCAACATCTTCCTAGAGCGCATCATGTCAGATGCTCTTGCAGATCACGAAGGCACAGTCAGTATAGGGGGCAGAGCAATCTCCAATCTTCGTTTTGCGGATGATATTGATGGATTGGCTGGAGAGGAACAAGAACTTGAACAGCTTGTACAGAGGCTTGACACCACCTCCAGAGCTTATGGAATGGAAATAAGTGCGGAGAAGACCAAAATGATGACCAACAACACCAATGGCATCAACACGGACATCAAAGTACAAGGCCAATCCCTCAACACAGTGCACAGATTCAAATATTTAGGAGCCATTGTGTCAGACAATGGGTCTCGACAGGAAGTCCTCTCCAGGATCGCACAAACAACTGCTGCCCTGACAAGGTTGAAGCCCATTTGGAAAGACAGAACCATCAGTCTACATTCCAAAGTAAGACTGCTGCGCTCTCTGGTCATCTCCATCTTCCTATATGCTTGCGAAGCATGGACCCTCACAGCAGATCTCCAACGAAGAATACAAAGCATGGAGATGAGGTGCTACAGAAGACTTCTGTGCATTTCCTATACCCAACACATCACCAACGTTGAAGTCCGACAGACCATCACACAAGCCATTGGACAACACGATGACCTGCTCACAGTGGTGAAGAAACGGAAACTCCGATGGTATGGCCACGTCACCAGATCATCAGGCCTTGCAAAGACCATTCTGCAAGGCACAGTGCAAGGAGGTAGAAGAAGGGGGAGACCGAAAAAGAGGTGGGAGGACAACATTCGAGAATGGACTGGTTTGACACTGAGCGAAGCCATGAGGGCTGCTGAGGACAGAGAAAGATGGAGTATGCTGGTTAAGCGATCATCTGTGGTGCCCCTACGACCTTCGGGTTATGGGACAGGATAGGATAGGATAGGATAGGAAAGCCAAAGGGCTCAGGTTAGATCGAGTGTAGACCTAGAATTTACCTAGAAACTCTGTGAACACTCTGTGTATGTAAAACATTTCTGTCTTTGCAGGGAGTGACCTGCAAAAGAAAAGTGAGTCAGTTTGCTGATGCTGCCAGGACTGATTTCATACCTTTTTTTCCTTCTTTTTTTTCAGTGTTGTTCCTTTTGACGCATGTTGTGCAGAACTTTGCTGATTGCATCATCAATGTTGAATTTAAAAAACATTAAATGTCAGCATTTTAAATGTTCTTTTGTTTTTTTGGAAAACTGTGTTAATAAGTAGTTGCTATGTGTTAATAAGTATTTGTATACCTGTTTCGTAGTTTTGTTACAGCGGCTAACCGGAGTTGAGAGAGCCTTGTTACGTTTGAGCTATAATCATCGTTAGATGGCTGAACAAGTTTGCCTAGCCTTAGGGCTTTGTTTTGTGATGTGGTCGTTTGTTTTTTGTGGGGGGAAGGGTAAGGGGGGCATATTTGTTTGTTACTGTTTTCACTAATATAGTTTTGTAAATAGTTCTTTTATACTAACCGTGCACTGCACTCTTTAACTGTAAGGATCAATGGTACTGCCAGCATATTTATTGCATCATCAGACCTCAATGAAGTTAAAATAAACAACCTTCCTCCCTGATTGCAAGTGACAGTATAAAGAGACTGGATGTCTTTTGGATCTGTGTACACAATTATCTGAGAGCTTTCACCACAATAATGTAGATTAATTGTCGCAAATACTGGTGTTACCGGGTGATCACTACTTATGAAGGACCTCCTTGACTTTCATGACTTACCCCAGAACGTGGTTTTATTTCAATAAAAAAAACTACATGTAAGGTACACCATTTCTTTCCAACACTTCACAAACACATAACACGTTTTTCCAAGTTCAATTATTTTATTATATTCCGTTTTTTTTTTTCTCGAGATCGAAATGATATTTTGACGATACTTTCCGTCGTGGTTACCGAAATAAGTTTTTGTTTCTTCACTTATCTCAAATTTTCGTCCTCGTTGTAATCGTTGGCAAATGAAGAAACCGGGTTTAAGTTGAGTTGGAGGAAAAGTTCATCAGAGCTGGAACTTAACGTCGATGTCGCCGTTAGATCTAATGGCTGTCCATGAACCACCAGTGACCTCTGTAGCCATCGTTGACGTACAGTCCCATCGTAGAATCAGTCACCCCAATCATGAACAAGACATCAGAGAAGAATCCAGTGCAGTCTCGAAGATGAGATAGTCACGGAAACCCAAAACAAAAAACACCTGCCGAACAAAACTAGCCTTAGATGTTTGCATGAAAAATATTTTCATACAAACCTAAACTTATCCAGGTCCGGCTCCGCTTGGAAAAACACATTATGATTAATCAACACACCAGTCCTCTGAAAACAAAATGCATTCAATTGAACAAACTATCTTACTCTGGAAAACAAATGCATTCAATGAACAAACCATCTTCTCTGGAAAACAAATGCATTAAATGAACAAACTATTTTTCTCCTCTGGAAAGCAAATGTATTCAATAAACAAGCTATCTTACTTCTCTGGAAAACAAATATATTCAATGAACAAATTATCTCACTTATCAATCTCCTAGGGAAATTATCTTGAATGAAGAAAAATCAAAATATTTACCCTGCGGTGCCAGAATTCAGCTAAAACTGATCAAACGCTGAGGAACAACTGATTCCTAGCCCAGCCACGTCAGACATCATTCAGCATCAAGCTAAACTGTTGTTGGCATCCCATAGATCAAGTTGCCCCAAAACTTGGGTAAAATCCTCTCTGTCCAGTCTAGATTTTCCTCCCAACTGATCTTCCAACAGTTTTTCTAACCGATTTTGCCTCAATTCCATTTCACCTAGGCTACCACACTTTTACCACTACTAAAATAGCCAATGAAAACATCACAACGCAAAAAGTAACTATCACCTCAAATATTATATTTTATAAAATTAATAGTTTACAACCTCTTTGCTTTCCCTAAAATTTTATTATTAGAACTAATCACCATCTTTCACACAAAAGAATTATCAATAAAATTCGTCCATTTTATTCTTTCCAAGAATACACAAAATGGCGATTGATTGACAAGTAGCAAAACTGACGTCATATTCCTAACTTTGCCACAGGCACTCAATACAAAAATTTGCACTTGGAAAATAAAACACTCGCGAGCTTTTCGTTTCGCGACATTAATAAACTCTCCTATGATCACACTATCTAGTTTACAAGTTTGAAAAAAAATCTCCCTAAACCATTGCACGTAACACTTGAACTATTGTGAGCTCTAGAAACAAATGTTGCAAATTTTATTTGCATCCTACGTAATCCTATTGTTAGATAATCTTTTTTGTTTCTCTGTTGGTCTATACTTACAATACGAATAAATGATCTAAATTTTAAAAATTTAAAATAATTTTTAAAAAATCGGTTTTACAGCCTTGTAACTTTAAAAGCATAAAACTAATTTCCTTTTTGTCTTCTATTACGGACCTCTTTTGCCTTCCACCACATGTTTGGGTGATGTATGAATGTTTGCTGTATATGTTGGCGCGTGTGTAGCATGTTAGCATGTATGCTGGTAACATATCACTGCATTTTGATTCTGATTTAGACCATCCGCAACCTCCAGTATAGTTGACTTCAGCTGACTTGCTTGTAGTCCACCATAGTTGACATGTCAAGATCATGTCAAATGGTCTCAAAAACAAACACCATGTTTCCCTTGAAGCTTTGTTAATTTGACTTGACTCCACAATGTTGATGAAAGGTGACAATGACGGCCCATGCACAAGTCAACTATGACTGTGTAGGAGTTTGTATTATATTCTCTCCTCAAAACCCATTATATTGAAACAAATTATTTGTTGTGATTAATAATGACCACGTTTAAGAAACAAAAAAAGTGATCTAGCACATCCATTTGGTTATTTTTAGCTTGGGCACTTCACTATCCCTGGACAATATAATTATTTTCTAAATACTAGAGAGGCGAGTTACACAAAATTTCATTGTGTGTTTGATACTGACTGCTCATTAATTGTTGTGCCTAATTATTTTAACCTGCACGTGACATGTTTGTTTGTTCATTCACGCACAGATATCTTTCCCTATTGTGTATTAGACTAATTAAACTTTTGTTTTTTGAAAGATATGATTTCTATTTGATGCTTCTTGATTGATTCCAATGTGTTTTCTTTTTCTGCTTCAGTGCGTGATATTGTGACGACGATGTCAGAGGCACCTGTGGTTTTCCGTCGTTTTTTTCCAGACTTCCTACCCTCACCTTTTTGTCAGTCTTGTGCTGGCATTCTACCCACATCCAACCACACAGCGAGGCAACAGTTTATTACCAACAAAGGATACTTGACTGCAACAGATACTTCTGATCCAAGAGCTGTGATGTGGGAATGATGGCAAATAGTGATTCTGGGCATACAGCTTTTATCCATGTTGGTTGCTATCCAGTGTGTGCATTTAAAAAAAACAAAAAAAAACTTTCAGTATGAATATCTTGCTCACTTCTTTCTTATCAGCATTGGACTTCCTCGTCAAAAGAAAATTGTATTTTTCCATTCTTTTTATCATTCTTCGGCGTGGATGTATATAATAATAATCTTTGTTTTTCTAAATTTTTTAATGTAATTTTTTAATTTATAAATTACACTTTCATTGGTTGTATGGTTATTTTTTGTGTGATGGAAGCATTTTTAAACAAACATCATATACAACATGTTTATAAAAGGTATATTGAGAGGTCAGTGTTAGAGATTATGGCAAAGTTATGGCAAGATTGTATATGAGTACCAAAGGCTTTTTTGTTTTACAAGATTATTGAGACATGTTCTCACACCTGTCACTATTAGTAGAATAGGCCAGTATGTAACAATATCTACCCCTGGCTCCAGAAAAAGAGATCTATCAAACATAGGTTGTATGTAAGCATATGTCTCAATAGTCTCTGACACTCCGATTGTGTCATTTCTCAGGCAAACTGCACTGACTATATGATAGTGTGCATATTTTCTTCCCACATTGTGTGGCAAAAGGTTGTTCTCCCATCACTTAGTGCTCGGCACTTGGCTCGCTTGGCTCACTTGGCTCGGAAGAGTCCGCTGGACCTAAAGCAATAATCATGCAATGTAATCACTTAGTGCCAGAATTGTATTTACCCTGGAAAACACCTACTGATCTAGACATGAAGAATATGTTGTACTGGCCTTTACAACTGCTACCTTGTTCTAATTCTAAGAATTTTGTGTAACCAACTTAAGCCATATTTTTTTTATAAAATAAAGAGTTCTCTGTGAGTCATATATCAAATCCAACTGAGCATAGATATGGGGATATTGTGATTTTCAGTATTAAATGGTCTGCTTCAACTTCATGAACTTTCAAGACAATGATCTGTTGATCAGTTCTGTCAGCACTGAAGATACATGTAGACACACAAGAGTATAAATATATGAGCTCAGCATGCTCAGTATATACTCTGACAATTTAGAATAAGAATCTTTTCATTAATTATTGCATTTGCTAAGATATTCTTCATCTTACCAACCCTGAAGGGTTCACTGCAAAAATTAACAGCTCTCCACCATTATTGTTTTCAATTGAAATGTGCTTTTAGGTTGACCAATGAAGTAGTATAGCTTTCCTTTCTTCATTAACGGTCCATAATTTTTTGAAAAATAATTTTGGTATAAGAACGTTATGAAAGAGCAAAGGCAGTTCAGATCGCTTTCCAAAATTATGTTTGAACTTGACCCCCAGTTGGGACTTAGCTCAGAAATACAGCACAAAAGAAGTACTTATTATCACTCAAGTAGCAGTTTATTTGTTTTTAAAATGTCCAGTCGTTGGTTTGTAGTTTCAAAGCCAAAGTTATATTTTGGGGGGTCATTTTTTGGTTATTTCTGCGTTATTACAATGTATTTCTAAATTGTCTTTTCTGTAGCCTTTGGCTTTGTAAATATTTAATATGTTTCCCTTTTCCTTAATTACTTTGTTGGGTAAGCTGCTATTATGAATAAGATTTTCTGAAGTCTTCCGTACTTTAAAATAAAAATTAAAAAGTCTCAGATGACTTGAAATTTGGGTCATTATTGTTATCAATGAAACTATATTTTCACAGTTGTGCTTGAAAATACAGACTGTTGGTAATTTCTTCCTTTATCAAGTGTAATCTTGTGTTGTTAGTTGTAAACACTTTGTTTTACAATGCTTTGCTGAAATATGCTTTTGTACAATGACAACTTTTGAAAATTTTTTGTTGCACTACCTTTATTTATATGTAAAACTGATTGGAGGGTGGATTCTACTTAAAGTGGATCTCACCTTTATTTTAACAGCAAATTTTAACAGTAGTCACGTTTGTGGTACCTGTTGGTGAAAGTATTTTTACTGTTATGGTGGCTGACAACCGTCTCTATATAATGCCGCTAGCGAGACCAGGATGTATGCACCTGTGGTTAAACGCGAAACCGGAACTCAAATGGCTAGACAGGCTTTCCCGTTTGTGACAGAGAAAGAATACAAGATGGGTCGTATATGTGGTGTATGTGGGTTTGGAATTTTATCCAGTTTCAAGATGTGGTATTAGCATGCACTGACTGCTATTACAAAAGGCAATGAGTCAATTTCTATCAAGACCACCAGTGATTGTCAAGCTTTGTGACGTTGGAGTGGAAATTCCTTTTTTCCCCGCTGCGTTTTCAATCACACTCATCAATCTCCAAATACTTGAACATTGCTTGGGGTTTATGCTGGCCCAAGCGAGGTTCTAAAGAAAAGGGGTACGTATTTAGCCTATAGTTTGGGTATACACTTCAACCCTCAAAAGGCATTCTTGACAGGTTAGAACCTCTTTAACTAAGTTTTTATTCTTTGGGACGATTAAATGAATTTTTGTTCTTTTATTGAAAGTGAAAATAAGTTAGATTCCTTTTGATTAATTTTATGTTATATGTTGTTTTTTTCATGTATGCCACTACCATTCTATGGAGAAAAAAAAGCACTGTGTGAAATTTTCCAGCTTGAAAGAAGAGAAAAAATATGAAACGCAAAGGAAAGATGTTGATATGTCAGGTGCTGTGATTTTTTAATTACATTTTTTGTTTGTTTGTTTAACACCAAATTGTGATTTTTAAATTATTTGCGTTAGATGTACAGCAGTTTGATTTTTGCTGTAAAGTTGTAAAATTATACTTTTTTTTTTTTAAAGACACTGTATGACATCAGCAGTTTGATTGTAATTGTCTGAATGTTATCTCGAATTGTTGGTTCTGTTTCCTGTAAATTATGTTTTGTTGACATTTTCAGTATATAGTCGTTTTGGCTTTATAATGTTAATTATTTTCCTAGTTGATTTATTTTATTTGAATGGTTGTATGTATTTTTCATCAATTTTATTTGCAAATTTAGTAATTATAGGACTATGTGGAGTATGATGTGGGGTAAAATGTGTTTTTAATTTGTTTAGTTTTTGAGCATGTTTATCCAATCATGGCTAAATTTGTTTTGGCTTGGATTTTGTACATAAGAGGGGTGTTTAGCACCATCTTTTTAATCACCCCCTGTGGGGGTTCCGGGGGGTTTCTGTAAAAATAGTATCCCCACTTTATAGAAATTTAGTGCTTTAAATTCCCACTGTCGCTGTCTTTCTCATTCCTACTCTGTCCTAGCAATCTACTCTACTATCTTCTTTTTCGCTAGGCCGGTCACCTACCTTTTTTTCTTGAAAACTCTTCCGGGACAAAACTCCTCATTTGTGTGAGAGGTCTGTTGGATCAGCATGGGAATATTGGACGCTTTCTGCCAAATGGTCACTAGGGCTTCCTAAGATATTATTATTTAGCAATGTAGACATTTTATATGTATGTGTTTTGTTGATATTTTATAATGATGTTTGTATTCTATTTTGTTTTTGTAAACGAGGGTTCAATAAATTAGAGTATAGCCTCTGTGTCCCCTTCGTGGGATGCCTTAATTGTACAGTGACCGGTTTGTGGAGTGCCTTCAGTGTTACCACTGGGGTTGCTTCATCAGATCTTTTATGCAGATCAGGGGCGAGTCCTCTTTCAGCCAAGTAGTGGTCTTGATTTTGTGGTCCTGATTCGGCTCTTTGCAGTCATCTGGACCCTGTAAGCAATGAATTACTAATTATCTATCTATCTTTTAAATCCAAACAACGTTGTGTGATCCTGAATAAACTGCCCATTGCGTATATGTATAAATGTTTTAAGTGAAAAGTTAGAATATATTTGAGCAGCAACATTGTTGTAGTGCACTCACTGACACCACAGTGCAGGTTCACAAACAACAACAACAATAAAAACTTGTCTTTGGGGGTTTGTTCTGAATAAATTATAATTTTATTTATTTTAAAAAAAGAGTCCATCATTAGGGTGTTATTTTAACAGAAATAATTTTTGTTTATAAATAAATATTTCAACTTGCTGGTGCAATTCAATTGACATTTAGTATTATGAGAAACATTGTTTAACTGATGAAGTTTTAGTCATTTTTACTCCTTTATTCAAGTTTTAACTTAAATAATAATGTAAAAAAAAATATTAATGGAAAAGTTCAAATTGTTTCTTATTATTTCTACATCCCTCGTTTTCAAAGAAGAATCACATTGTCAATAATTTGACAAACTGAAAGCACAAATTGCAACAAACATTTTTGTATTGTTGTATTGCTGGAAGAAGGATGAATGCATGTTCAGATTTTATTCTCGCATGTTGAGTGAAAAAAAATCCTATATGTTTTCTTGACACCAGCATGTTTCCTGTTTATAAATACCATTCAAACTGTTGGTTTTTTTTTCAAACAAGTCTTTGGATAAGCATGTATTTTATAAAATGAAGAGCACGCTGTTTTATGAAATGGCAGAGAACTGACTGACTAGAATTTGTCTTTAAAATAAAAGTTTTATTATTTAGATCAAATTAGACTTTTTAGAGAATTTAGTTTTCTCCCTCCTTCAATTTTTTAAAATGTTTAGTCCGGCCTACTTTAGTAAGAACTATAGATGTTGATACAAAGCGGTGCCTCACAACATTCTTGGAATATCGCAAATTATGAAAGATATATAGAATAGGTTTTTACACTAGACTCTTCTTACAAGAACTTCTGCAATGAATTGTTCTTAACCCATTATTGGGGTCCTGGGGTTTTCTGTATAAAAAGAATCCCCGCTTTGTGGAAATTTAATACTTTAAATTACCACTGTTTCTGTCATTCTCATTTGTTCTTTCTCATTCCTTATCTGTTCTATCAATCTACTATCTTCTTTGCTAGATCATTCACATACCATTTTTCTTTAAAACTTTCCAAAAAAACTCCTCATTTGTGTATTGGGTCTGTTGGGTCAGCTTGGGAATATCGGAAGCTTTCTGCCAAATGGTCACAGGGCTTTTCTAAGGTCTTTTTATTTAGCAATTTAGGCATTTTATATAATTAACTAACACGCAGATGGAGAAGCGATGATTGACGCCTTCACCATTATCTGTAACGAAGTCTGGCAGGGTGGGGAGTTGCCTACACCATGGACCCAGTCGCTTGTCATCACTCTTCCCATAAAGAGTAACCTTCAGGAGTGTGAAAACTACCACACCATCAGCCTCATTAGCCATCCCAGCAAAGTCCTCCTGAAAATGATACTCAACAGGTTGAAACCCCATGCTAAACAAATCATAGCTGAAGAACATGCAGGATTGATGCAGGCGAAGTACCACTGAGCAAATTTTAAACCTCAGAATAATCTGCGAGAAATACCTATAGCACCACCACCATCTATATCATGTGTTTGTAGACTTCAAGAAAACATTTGACCGAGTCTGGCAGGCAGCTATGTGGGCAACCATGAGAGTGTAAAATATCAGCCCTAACATTGTCGAAGTCAACAAAAGCCTGTAGGACAATTCTACCAGTGCAGTCCCCCAAACAGCATCATCAGGGACTGGTTCAGAACAACAATCAAGTGCGTCAAGGAAGCCTAATCTCTCCAACACTCTTCAACATCTTCATGGAGCGCATCATGTCAGATACCCTTGCTGATCACATAGGCACAGTCAGCATAGAGGGTAGAGCAATCTCCAACCTCCTTTTTGCGGATGACATTGATGGATTGGCTGGAGAGGAACAAGAACTTGAACAGCTGGTAGCTTGACACCACCTCCAGAGCCTTTGGAATGGAAATTATAAGTGCAGAGAAGACCAAAATGATGACCAATAACATCAATAGCATCAACACAGACATCAAAGTCCAAGGCCAATCCCTCAACACGGTGCATAGCTTCAAATATTTAGGAGCCACTGTATCAGACAATGATTCCCGACAAGAAGTTCTCTCCAGGATCGCACAAACTGCTGCTCTAACAAGGTTGAAGCCCATTTGAAAAGACAGGACCATCAGTCTACAAGACCAAGGTAAGGCTGGTGCCTCCCTTGTCACCTCCATATTTCTTATATATATGCTTGCGAAATATGGACCCTCACAGTAGACCTAAAAAAAGGAATAAAAAGCATGGAGATGAGATGCTACAGAAGATTTCTGACATTTCCTATATTTAGCACATCACCAACGACGAAGTCCTACAGACCATCACACAAGCCATTGGACAACACTATGACATACTGTGATGAAGAAACAGAAACTCCGATGGTATGGCCACGTCACCAGAGCATTAGACCTTGCAACGACCATCCTGCAATGTGGTGCAAGGAGGCCAAAGAAGAGGGAGACACAAAAAAAAGGTGAGAGTCGAGAATGGACTGGCTTGACACTGAGCAAAGCCATGATGGTTGCTGAGGACAGAGAAAAATGGAGTACACTGATTAAACGATCATCTGTGATGCCTCAACAACTTTCAAGTTACGCGATAGGATAGGAACTAACTAATTAAATTGCAGAATGTTCCATGTAACTTGTAAGATAAAAGCCAACATTATAGTACTAAGTCTGTTAGAAAAATAGCCTTCACAAAATGGCAAGTCTAATTAGTTAGTTATTCATTGCTTACAGGGTCCAGCGGACTGCAAAGAGCCGAATCGGGACCACAAAATCAAGACCCCAACTTGGCTGAAAGAGGACTAACCTCTGTGGTATCACTGAAGGCACTCCACCAGCCGGTCACTTTATACGCATCGGATGCTAAGGCTATACTCTAATTTATCGAAGCCACGTTTACAAAAACCAAATAGAATACAAACATTATTATAAAATATCAACATGTACATATAAAGTGCCTAAATTGTTAAAAAAATAATATAACAGGAAGCCCCAGTGACCATTTGGCAGAAAGCATCTAATATTCCCAAGCTGATCCAACAGAACTGACCTTACACATAAATGAGGAGTTTTGTCTTGGAAGAGTTTGCAAGAAAAAAGGTAGGCTACTGTTCTAGCGAAGAAGATAGTATAGTAGATTGATTGTTCAGATTAGGAATGAGAAAGACGGTGAGAATTTAAAGCACTAAATTTCCAGAAAGTAAGGATACTATTTATACAAACAAAAAACAAAACGGCAACCCCACGGGGCAAGTAAGTCTGTTACTGTTTGAAAACTAGCCTTTACAAGATCATGAAGATGGCAAGGCAATATTATTCATCACTCCAGGTCAGTTAAAATGTGTAACTCTTACATTTGACTGAAAGGATGGTTACTGACAGAAGCTCTGCAAAGTAGAAAGTTTAAATCAGTTTTACATCTGAGATTGTGTGTAGTCTAATCTACAGCAGTATTTGAACAATATTTATTATCATGCGTATTTTTCATCTCCCTTTAGAATTATACTAGTTCTTCAATATTGATACTAGTTAGAACTTTTTGTGCTTTTTATTCAGTTATCAAGTTTTATATTTCTAATAATGATAGTTGCCATCTTTGCATTTCAGTGACGAGGGTTAACAAAGAGGTGTTGTTTTTTTTCATTATGGCTATGATTTAAATTATTGCATCAACCTTTTACATTGTCATTTAAATAAACTTGTCCTGCATAAAGAATGAGAATGACAACAGTTGCTTTGTCATAGTGTGAATCACTGAACGAGTGTGTGGGTGCGCATGGTGTTTGAAAAGAGGCTGATAGATAATCCTCAGCTCTTTAAACTAAGCAAGTGCACTATACGAAAGTTTTTTTTAAAAGTAAGCCTGACCTTACATTTTCTAAATTTCCTATCCTATCATATCCCGTAACTCAGAGGTCGTAGGGGCACCACAGATGATCGTTTAACCAACGTACTCCATCTTTCTCTGTTCTCAGCAACCCTGATGGTTTTGCCCAGTGTCAAACCAGTCCATTCTCGAATGTTGTCCTCTGACCTCTCTTTCGGTCTCCCTCTTCTTCTACCTCCTTGCACTGTGCCTTGCAGGATGGTCTTTGCAAGACCTGATGATCTGGTGGCGTGGCCATACCATCGAAGTTTCAGTTTTTTTACCACTTTGAGCAGGTCATCATGTTGTCCAATAGCTTGCGTGCTGGTCTGTCGGACTTCGCGCTGGTGATGCGCTGGGCATAGGAAATGCCCAGAAGTCTTCTGCAGCACCCCATCCCCATGCCCTGCATTCTTCGCTGCAGATATGCCGTGAGAGTCCATGCTTCGCAAGCGCATAGGAAGATGGAGATGACAGGGGAGCGCAGCAGTCTTACCTTGGAATGTAGGCTGATGGTCCTGTCTTTCTAAATTGGCTTCAACCCAGCCAGGGCAGCAGCTATCCGTGCGATGCCGGAGAGGACTTCCAGTCGGGGACCCACCGTCCGCCACAATGGCTCCTAAATATTTGAAACCATGCACTGTGTTGAGGGATTGGCCTTGGACCCCGATGACCGTGTTTATGCCACCGGCACCGTCGGTCACCACCCTGGTCCTCTCTGCACTTATTTCCATTCCATAGGCTCTGGAGGTGGTGTCAAGCCTCTGTACCAGCTGCTCAAATTCTTGTTCCTCTCCAGCCAATCCATCAATGTCATCCACAAAACAAAGGTTGAAGATGGCTCCACCCCCATTGCTTACTGTGCCTTCGTGATCTGCAAGGGCATCCGACATGATGCGCTCTAGGAAGAGATTGAGTGTTGGAGAGAGTAGGCATCCTTGACGCACACCGATTGTGGTTCTGAACCAGTTTCCGATGGCGCTGTTATGGAGGACTGCACTGGTAGCCTTGTCATACAGGCTTTTGATGACTTCAATAATTTTAAGGCTGATGTTGTTAACTCTCATGGTTGCCCACAGAGCTGCATGCCAGACTCGATCAAACGCCTTCTTGAAGTCTACGAACATATGATATAGATGTTGTTGGTGCTGTAGGTATTTCTCGCAGATTATTCTGAGGATTTAAATCTGCTCAGTGGTACTTCACCTTGACTCAATCCTGCTTGTTCTTCAGCTATGATTTGTTCAGCTTGGGGTTTCAACCTGTTGAGTATTATTTTCAGGAGGACCTTGTTGGGATGGCTGATACGGCTGATGGTGCGATAATTTTCACACTCCTGAAGGTTACCTTTCTTTGGAAGAGTGATGACAAGTGACTGGGTCCATGGTGTAGGCCACTCCACACTCTACCAGATCTTGTTACAGATAATGGTGAGGGCGTCAATCATCGCTTCTCCTGCTTGAAGCAGTTATGCGGGGATGTTGTCCACTCCCGCTGACTTCCCTTTCTTCAGCGACTGCACTGCTGCCTCAACTTCTCGGAGAATTGGGAGGATTTCTTCTTCTTCTCTGGACATGCTAGAACTGATGGGTCTCCGTATGGTGTGTGGTTGTAAAGGTCAGAGCAATACTCTGTCCATCTATCCAAAACTTCTTGTTCTTCTGTAAGGCATATGCAAATCTATCCATAACTTCTTGTTCTTCTGTAAGGATATGCCAGACTTGCTTTGGATCATGGAGACCTTGGGCTGTTTAACACTTGTCAGCAGATTCACAGTCTGGTAGGCCTTGCTGGTGTTCTTGTTCAGACTGTTCTCTATTTCCTGGCATTGATCTTCTATCCAGTTCTCCTTTGCTGAGCGCATGCCTTTTCAGATGTCATTGTTGATTTTTCGGTAGGCATCAGCTCCCTGTGAGGTGTTCTTTTTCTTTTTCATCTCTCTTCGTTTATCACACATGTCCAAAAGTTCAGGCGTGATCCACGGCTTCTTCTTTGGCGGGTGCTTGCCAAGGATCTCTCAATGGCGGCATCTGTCACGGCTGAGTTGAAGGTGGTGGTCATGGTGTTGACATCTACTTCATTAGCTCCCAAAATGAACAGTGGTGCAAATTTCCCTCCAATTGTGGCTTGAAATATTTCTGCCACCTCCGGGTCTTGCAGTTTGTCCAGGTTGAACTTTAGTCTAGTGCATTTTGTTGTGTCTACTCTCTTTAAGTGGAACACATCACGAGATCCTGCCAATGATGATGCTTGATCTGAAGCATTTCTTGACCATGAAGTAGTCGATCTGATTGTGATGCTCCCTGCCGGGACTGTGCCATATCGATCGTCTGGATTTTTTGTGGAGACCAAGCGTGTTTGCCAGTATCAGATTGTTTTATCTGGCAAACTCCAAGAGTCCCTGTCATTTGTCTCGTAATTGCAGTGAGGTGCACATGTGTCTCCCCAGTTCTGGTGCGCCTCTTGGCCAACCTTGGCATTCCAATCGCCTTGCACTATGATTCTAACTTTACACTAGATTAATTTAATACTAGTAGATAGTAGAATTACATTTTTCTTTTAAAGTCTAATAATCCAAATTATTGTGGTGAAGCTTGAAAACTGCTCCTTTCGATGAGGTATACACCGAGGTCTAGGCTGTGCACGCACGCATTCCATAGCATGGACTGTAAAGATCCTAATGCTCCTATCCTAGACGAGGGAGTGCTGGCTAAACAAACACACACAGCACACATGAGGTCACCATCACAGGACACCAGGATTGTGCCAAGTCACCTTAGCTTTAGATTATGCACCCAAAGCCTTGTTGGTCATGCTCGCGCACATTTTATCTGTTTGTGCTAGCGCCTAGTACTCAACAAAAAACTACAGTACTACCAATTACACAGCATCACAGCAATATATAATAACTTGAAATTGAAAGGTGATTTTTATGCCATTATCATTTTATTACATTTTATCATAGATTCATACACTTACACACATCACTTGCATACAAAATACATTTTTCATGAAACAAAATGCTAGCACTTATATTCAAACACCACATTTTGCACATGTATTCAGCTGCTCTACATTTGCTAGAATCATCATCATGGATTCAGCAACATTACAATACATTCTAAGCAGAACTGTCAAATGACAGATCAGTGTTGTTTCACTGGGGTTATGGACGATCACTGTTGGATCAAATTGACGAACATTCATCAGACATGCAACATAACAGAAACACTACACTAGCCCTTCACTTCAAACAACCCAGCCACAGTGGCCAGCATTTACGTGCATGAACTCCAAAGATGATAAAGCCAGGAAGGGCACGAAGTCCTACTTCATCAACACACTGTGTACCAGACAACCAGCTGGTCTAAATGAGAAAGCCTGAGCTTTGGGCACTTCTACAACCACCCCATTTTTGTCAAAGGTTTGTGGTGCAGTTCACTGATCTCTAATCACATATACCCAACTGTTCAATGCCGGCTCTGTGGTTGTAAGCGGAAGCTGCTGAACCCTGTGGGCATCTTTGTGTGGCACTGGTGGTGGTGTTGGGTCTCATGTGGTTGATTTGGTCATTGGCAGTGATTGTCAGACAGGATGGCTTGTCATTGGGGGTTGGTTTCACTGCTGCCAGTCTCTCTCCCTCTCTCTCTTTCATGTGTGTGTGTTTGTGTGTGCATCTTTGAAAGCGAGTTTGTTTTGCTTAAGCCCCTCCATTGTTCCTTTCCTCTCTATGTATTATTTAAATTTGAATTTAGAATGTATAAATAATGTATTTATTTATTAGTTTGTTTACTTTATTTATTTTTAGGAATTTATGTAAATAATTGTTTATTTATTTTAATTTATTATTATTTCATTGTAATGTTAAACTCTACTCAGGGTATCATAATTTTTCACCCTTAGAAGTTTGAATATTTTGACCTTCATTCACCTATTATTATTGATCCTTTCTAAATATAATTTTATTCTTTCTTGGACTTCTGTTGGCAAGATTTGTTGTGTTGTGTTTTGTCCACCTGACGAAGAGCTTAGCCCCAAAATGTACATTGTGTGGTCTCATCTTGTTTTTGTCCACATTAGCATTCTGTTGGCTTATGTACATATTTGTTTTTCATTATTGTCAAATGAACCTCTGTAACTTTTAATTAAACCTGAAGCTAAGAAAGTAAAATGATACAAAGCACACTGATAGACTGAACGTAGGACCATGTGATAAAATAAACTTCAATACAAGTCTCAAGAATGTGCATTTACGCATACAGTCCCTCTGTGAACAATTCTACTACTAGTGCTAGTACTATTCAAAATTCTAGTATCAAACTCAAACAAATTAAAACTTTTTCTCTTCATTTTATGTTTGAGCCATTTCTACTCTGACATGGGTTTCATTCAATCTTACAAATTTAATCTCATGTTGTTTGGGATTGTTAGCTTACAAACCATGAATGACCACAACTTAATGAAGTCAACTTTGTCCAGAACAGATGAAGGTGTATTAGAAAGCCACCACTGTATGTTCAATAGCGGTACTTGGTGGAATAGTCTTTTGGTGAGACGACCAGACCACGCCCTTTCCTAGCTCCACGGTACACAGTTTCAACAATGTCAATAAACTCTTGTACATCTTCCATCGCCCAGTTGATCTTGTTGTTGTTACCTGTACCCAAGTCAATCATGATGTGCTTGTTGCGATAGAAAAACATCACAGTGCACGGATCATACAACTCGTACATTTTGTTGAAGTCAGGCACTCCTGAAATGTCAACCAGGTAGCAGACTGCAAAGTTCTTCATCTTCTCAGCACACTTGTACAATGTTTCATCCATTACCATGCAAGAAGGATCCCAGTCGTGACCGAATCGAATTACAACCACTCGATCCTCCTCTGCCAGTATAGCCTGATCCACCTGCCAGCCATTGTGTAGATGTTGCAGCATGTAAGACATGTTGGAGTTTTAACTCTTACTCCCTGGGGGAAAAAAAAGTAATTTCTCTTAAGTTTCACTGCAAAAGTACAAGTTCTTTAAGATTTTTACTTCTGCTTATAATTATTTTAACAAATTTTCTACACAGAACATAATTACTTTTAAGAGACACAGAGACATAAGATTCTTTATTCGCTTCAAATGTCACACACAGAAGAATTTGCTTTGAGCGTCTGGGAATGGCATAAATCATTGACAATAACAATTAAAAACACAATCTGTGATCTGTGTTAAAGGCCTACTTAAAATTTCTTCAAGAAATTCCTGTAAAGGTTGAGATCTGCAGCTTAGCACATTAGTCACAATAAAGTATGCTGTATATGATGATGATAGCATCAATAATGCGATATCTTAATGATTATGATCAACATCAAGAACTAAAAAAGACAGCAGCACTTCTTTTTCCTGCAGTCCGAGTGTGAGGGAGAAAAACATCGTACACTAGTACTGTATACCCCAATAAATGTGAAGATATAATTATTAAAATAAAATAAAGAGAAGAAAATATTAAAGAGAGTATAAGTTGAAAACAAACTATTCAAGATAAATTTGCGAAGGATTACTCACGCGTTCACTGAAACAAATAACCGTGTTAAAAATTGTACGTACTCGTTTTTCTGAATTTTCCAGATTCGAACCGGATATGGAACTTGGTTTTAAAAAGCTGCGTCTAATTGTTTAGATGTAGTTTCACATATAAATTTTAGTTGTTTTTTTTTTTGGTTGTTTTTTTGTTGCCTAATGTCGATGGTTTGATCAAAATATCCCGTTATAACTTCAAAACAATATCATATTTTATATTTAAATGTATGTTGAGTGACAAAACGCTTTTTAACTGTAACATTGTGTATCTTTATTTAGTTCAGTGATCTAGTGATTCATACAGAGCTAGCCCACTGATCTTCTGGCATTTACTTCCCGCAATGGTTGTTTCCCGTGAATCGTGGATCCTCGATGAGGTCGTGAACCATGAACGCAGAATATTCATAAATACAGAATACATAAATACACATTCTGTATCTGTAGTGTTACGCTGCTACACATCCAGGTGACTGGCATAAATTGCAGCGGGTTGGGGGTTGCGCAGCGGCTCACTGGTGGAGGCTGGCCGCTAGTCTACTTTTAAAAGTTTCTGTGGATGTGGCGTACACTATGCTATCATCTAGAATGTTCCAGTCACTCACTGTACGCACAAAGAATGAGTTTTTGAGTTGGTCTGAGGAGCAGTGAGGTACAACATATGGTCTTGAGTTGTTCCTGGCATAAGTGTTTACTATGTTGGTGGTGGTGAAGTTACTGCTTTGCACTGGTTTGATGCGTCGTCCTGGTCGTTGTTGGGTGAGAAACTGATGGGGAGGCAGTGCCGGCACCAGCCCCTCAACCACCCTATAAAACAGTCCGAGTCGTAGTTGGAGACGGCGGCTTTGGAGAGGTTGGAGGCCCGTCCGCTCCAGGAGTCCAGCAACGCTGCCCGGGGCATTGGACCTGAAGTCGCCAGTGATGAAGCGTGCTGCTATGCGCTGGATCTTCTCCATGCTGTCGATGTCTTTCTTCAGGTACGGGTCCCAGACAACGGCACCATACTCCAGGAGGGGGCGGACCAGGGAGATGTAGGCTTGGTTCTTGCAGTTGGTGGGGCAGCGACGGAGGTTCCTCCTTAAGAAGCCTAAGGTGGAGTTGGCTTTCTTGGTAATAGAGGAAATGTGGGGCCCCCACTTCAGGTCGTTAGAGATTATAATTCCTAGGTAAGGATTTTGTTGGACTTGGTTTAGGATTACATTATTTAGTTGGTAGAAGAAGTTAGTTTTGAGGTTGATGCTAAGGATGTAACACTTAGTAGCGTTGAAGCGCATGCCCCAGTCGTCCGCCCATGCCTCTAACTGCTGCAGGTCTTGTTGTAGGCATTGATGATCCTTGAAGGACTTGATCTCTCTATACAGCAGGCAATCATCGGCAAATAGGCGAACCTGGGACTTGACGCGGGATGGGAGATCATTTATGTGGCATAGGAAAAGGAGGGGGCCGAGTACGGTGCCTTGGGGGACACCAGAGTCCACTGAGGTAGTCTCGGAGGAGGTTCCTTCGAGCACCACTCTCATGGACCTCTGGGTCAGGAAGGAGGTGAGCCAGGAGTGAAGGGGGCCGGTTATACCATAGTGGGCAAGTTTGTGGAGGAGGCGGTCATGGGGGACGGTGTCAAACGCCTTAGAGAAGTCTAAAATTGCAACGTCGACTTGTTGTTTTTTGTCAAATGATTTGAGGAAATCATGGGTGGTTGTCAGGAGTTGGGTTTCGCAGGAAAAGCCTGAACGAAAGCCGTGGTTAAGGTTGGTAAGGATGTGGTTTGATTCCAGGTGTGACAAGATGTGGCGGCAGATAATGTGTTCTAAGAGTTTGCAAGGGACAGAGGTCAGGGATATTGGTCTGTAGTTCTCAGGGAGGTGTCGATCCCCTTTCTTAAAGACACAGGAAATGTTTGCTTCCAGCCAGTCAGCAGGGAGAGTGCAGGAGTCAAGAGATTTCTGGTAGATAACTTGTAGTGCAGGGGCCAGTTGTTCGGCGCAGGTTTTTAGAACTATGTTCGGGATGTTGTCAGGCCCAGGTGCTTTAGCGGGATTAAGTTCTTGTAGAAGTTTTAAAACTCCAGCTGTGGTGACGGTTATCTGGTTGATAGGTGGAGTGGACGGGTTGCCCATAGTTGGTAATGCTGTGGTGATGGTTTTAGTAAAGGCTGATTTGAATTGGTCAAGGAGGAGCTTGGCTTTGCTTGGGCTATCTGTGATAAGTTTCCCTTTGGTTTTCAGGGGGGATACCCCAGTGTTGTCCTGTTTACGGGACTTGATGTAGCTCCAAAAGGGCTTAGTATTGTTGTTCTTAATGCCTGCCTGGATTTTACCGTTAATGAAGTTCCATTCTGCGCGTCTCAGGGCTCGCTTGCAGGTCTTTTGGAAGTTGCGGTATGCCGTCCAGTCTTTTTTCTGTTTAGCTTGGCGGAGGAGGCGATTTTTGCGGCGGAGCATTCTTTTTAGTGGTGCATTTATCCAGGGCAGAGAGGAGCATTTCTTTTGAAGTGTGCTGGGAATGTTCTTATCAATTGCTGTATGGAGGGAGGTCTTGAAGGTGTCCCATAATTCTGCGACGCTGCTGCCACAGTTGTACATGTTGACAATGGTGGCTGCTTTTGCGAGAAGGTCACTCTTCATTTGGTCCCAGTCTGCTTTGTGGAAGCGGTAGATTTTTCGACGCTGAGATGGTGTGGTGTGGGGTTTGATGTCAAAGTCAGAGACGACGATGTCATGGTCTGCAATACCAGGGATAAGGGTAGACGATTTTAGGAGGGAAGGGTTGGTTGTAAAGACAAGGTCAAGGACGTTGGATTCTCTGGAGGGTTGGGTTTGTAATTGAATATCTATTCGAAGTCAAAGAATCAGAAAAATTAATGCAGAAAATATATTTACTTGTATAGAATGTTTTTTAAAATATTATTATTATTATTATTATTATTATTATTATTATTATTATTATTATTATTATTATTATTATCATCATCATCATCATTATCATCATCATCATCATCATGATCATCATCATAATTACAATTATTATTATTATTATTATTATTATTATAGGGGTGTCGGATAGCGCAGTGGTTGGAGCACCTCACTACTGTGTCGCAAGTTAAGCACCGTCCAGTGCGGTTAGCACTTGGATGGGTGACCGCAAAACGTGAAGCGACAAATAACAACGCCCCCAGTTGACTCAACTGTGACTGAGTACCTACTCTCTTAAGGGTGGGGAAGGTAAAGCAGCGAGGAAGAGAGATGGGCATCACCCTCATTACGCTGGCCCAAGATAAGTGTGATCTCCAACATCACGCTCCCCTACAGCCACAAGGCTATGGGACTACCTTTACCTTTTTTTCTTTTTTTTAAAATTATTATTATTATTATTATTATTATTATTATTATTATTATTGTTGTTGTTGTTGTTGTTGTTCTTAGTAGTAGTAGTAGTAGTAGTAGTATCACGCAATTATACTTAACGTTAACATCGAAATACATACGAAAAGAAGTGAAATAATAACTGTGTATTCGTGTGATTACTTATTTTCTGAGGCGATGTTGCATATACATGGTTTATATCCCAAACGAAAAATAATCATACATTTTTGTTTATTTGCATTGCATTACGTTTGAGACACTCTTATTATTATTATTTTTTTTTTTAAATTATTATTATTATTATTATTATTATTATTATTATTATTATTATTATTATTATTATTATTATTATTATTATTATTACAGACAATTTTATAATACATTCTTCTTCTTCTTCTTCTTCTTCTTCTTCTTCTTCTTCTTTAAACAAAAATACAGTAAATATACCAAACAGTAGTCGTATAAGCCAAGTCAAAATAAGCCAAAATGAGCTAAGTCAAGAGATCATCCGCCACCCCCCCCCCTATCCCCTCCTTCCCCGTGGGGATGCCGGGGGTTTCAGTATAAATAGTATTCCCACTTTCTAGAAATTTAGTGCTTTAAATTCCCACTGTCGCTGTCTTTCTCCTTTGTTCTTTCTCATTACTACTCTGTTCTATAAATCTACTATACTATCTTCTTCTTTGCCAGACCAGTCACCTACCTTTTTTCTTGGAAACTCTTCGAGAACAAAACTCCTCATTTGTGTGTGAGGTCTGTTGGATCAGCTTGGGAATATTCAACGCTTTCTGCCAGGTGGTCACTGGGGCTTCCTATGATATTATTTGGCAATGTAGGCATTTTATATGTATGTGTTTTGTGAATATTTTATAATGATGTTTGTATTCTATTTTGTTTTTGTAAACGGGGATTCGATAAATTAGAGTATAGCCTCAGCGTCCCCTGCGTGGAATGTCTTTATTGTAAAGTGACCGGCTGGTGGAGTGCGTTCAGTGTTACCAACTAGGGTTGTTTTGGCAGATCTTTTATGCGGATCAGGGGTGAGTCCTCTTTCAGCGAAGTTGTAGTCTTGATTTTTTTGTCCTAATTTGGCTCGGAAGAGTCCGCTGGACCTAAAGCAATAACCATGTAATGTAATGTAAGAGATCATCCTCGATATATACCCAGTGGATAACTGTGCCTAAATTAAGTTTTTTAATGCCTTTAGTAACCATTGCACTTTCGCCTGTAAACCTATCAACATCTTAACCCACTGAAGGAGTCTCTCCGAAGGTTAGGTTTTATATAACTGTCGTCAAGCCGTTTTACTACGCCACAATCTTTTCAAGGTACCAGGTTTACGTTTATTCCCATTGTACATGTATCAAGTACAGTGATCAGTAACAAAATTATGCAAATAGGTTCATGAGCATATTATACAGTTAGTGTACTTCACATGTATGGACATTATCTTGGCTTATAATATATGACTATTCTAATGTATGGCCAACTAAAGGTTGTAGTGCTCATTTTGTAATACTGTATAATTATGATTATTATCTTTCGTTTGGGACAAACATGTATATGCAACATCACATAAGAAAATAAGCAATCTCACAAATCACAAGTATATTTCTTGTGCACAAATAAATACAATAATTAATTAATAAGAAAATAATCTGTGGCTCAGCGTAGCAGCCAATCCGATGTTAGTACATCTACATAACACCGATTTGTTTAAACAAAATAAATGAAAATATTCATAAATTTGTTTCAAAAAGTGTCTTAAGTAAAGAAAATAGAAGCAAAGAAAGAAAGAACAAAAAGAAAAATTTTCCCAGACGGGGAATCGAACCCCGGCCGTCGCGGTGAGAGCGCGAAATCCTAACCACTAGACCACCTGGGAATCTACTAGTAGAATGGAAAATAGGTCACCTCTTGCATTCACTGTTCCACAGAGACTATCAGACCTAACTACGCACACAACGTATACAGATCAAAATGCGAATGTAAATAGATTATGCAGGAGCGGATTATGCTCTTCATGAAAGGGGAGGGGGAAGAAGGGGGAGGGAGAAGGCTATGAAAGCTACCCCGAGCTGCAAGCTTTTCGTCGTGGGGCCGGGTAGCTCAGTTGGTAAGAGCGTCTTGCTAGTAACCGAAAGGTCGCTGGTTCGAATCCCGGATTGGTCAACGTGTGATCATATTATTTTCCCCTTTACCAACAACTCATTACTGGCCCGCTGGTGTCAGTATAAATCGGTCCAGTAGTCACCTATATGCGAAAGTGTCGTGTGACTATAATCTACAAACAACAAAGCTTTTCGTCGGGAAAAGAGGGGAGGTGCCCTATTCGGAAATGGGAGATAACTTATCTTTTTGTTTTGTTTTTAGTTACCTAGAGTTTATCCGGGCGGACATCTCGTCTCAGAACAGTACACAGGCGCTTGTATCAGGACACGCGAGCGCCTATGCCTGTGACGCGTCTATACAAGGTCCCAAACAGAAGCAAGCGAAACTTGCGGGTCATCGCAGTTTTCAAATCTAGATTGATTGATTTATTGTTGCTTTAGGTCCAGCGGACTCTTCCGAGCCAAATCAGGACCGGTCAAATCTATATGAACAAACTACAAAATCTCTTTCCAAAGAAGGCAACGCATTCATTTATGCAGTGATTCACGCAAACATACAAAATAAGAAAAATGCTCTGTCTATTTTCAAACCCGTTACATTTCGATAAAATTGTCAAAAAAATGACTTTTTTCACAATCGCTTCACGGAAGTGCCCTTTGTTTACCGAAACTATAACTTCCGTCTGTAGTAAACGAGTTTCGGTTTAAACTATCAATGTACATCGGTTCTCAAGAACGAATTCAAGCGTGTCACTTTCGCTTTTGGGATGGATGCTAAGATTTTTTTTTGTGGTAAGAGCTTAATTACAAGAAACATATTGAAATGTAGCAAACGTGCAAACGCCACTTCTGTTGCTATTTTAGGGTTGCACTAAAAATGATGAGGATGAATGAAAAATAAAATCTACTGCACTAGAGCATAGATCTATCTACACAGATGCAGTTCAAGCCAATGTAGGTCCATGCGTGACAAGATCAACTACAATGTCACTAAGCATTCAGCTGTGCTATAAAAGACTTCTGTTGTTGTTTATTCCTTCTGAGACCTCTGTGTGTGTAATTAATCCCCACCTTCTCTACCACCGTTTCCCTCTTCTTAATAAATATTTGTGTAGGCCGTTGTGACAGGAGATTGTGGGAGCATCTGTGTTTTGTTTATTTCGCTTTGTTGTTTAACTATTTATTTATATTGTAGAATTCCCGCATGTTACATGTTACATGTTATAATGATTCAGGATAAAATTATAGAATAATATAAAAGTCATGTCAAGATATGACGTAAACATTAGTATGGTGTTGGTTGTTTCAGTTTTCAATTTCATCAGTACGACTTAAATAAATTGTTCTTATATAGCCCTTTTCCAGTTTAAGAGCTGCTCAAGTTCCAGTTAATATTATGATGAATGTGAGCAAGGTAATCACAAAAGAGGAAAAGAGAGAGTATTAATAAAATGGAAAACATGCAAAAAGAGAGACAGAAAAACAAAAAGAAACGGAGACAGAGAATGTAAAAAGAATGGAAGACAAAAGTGTCATTACATCAAAGAATAACACTATGTAAATCCACTCTTCACTTATACGTACATTTTTATTTTATTTACTTACGTACTTTCACTCTCTGTTCACCTTTCTTGAGCGGATGAGGAAATACAAATATACACCAACTGTACACTGCTTTCGTGTTATAAGCTTATAATTACAAATAAAACAAGTTATTAAGAAAATTTCTATGTAATTTGTCAACATTAATACACAGATCTTTTCAATGTGTATGCAAATAATAAATAACAAGGGAATATAAGAAGAAATAAATACATGAAATAAATTAATCAATGAATCCCTTAATGTATTTAAAGTTATTTATTGGTTTTTCATAAATATCAGTTATTTATGTATTTTTATTTTCTTTATTTTCTTTCCCTTCATACTAGTATTGGGAAAGTACAGCAACACTGAAGCAGTAGGCTATTTTATCTGAAATTTTTAGTCATAGTCATACCAATATTTTGTTTTTGCAGCTGCATTCACATCTCCATAGAAGATCAAACCATGACTTGTGATAAATAAATTCAACGACAAAGCTGTGTGTTTCATATGGCCAAAGAAAATGTTAAAAAAAAGAATGTTTAGCTTTTCACCAATTCTTGTTGATGACGAAGAACTCTCATAGAATACTGAGTGTACAGGTAAACAAACCCATATTGGAATACTGCATGATCCGATTGCCGCACACTGTTCATCACAATGTTACTAATAAATTTAATCTTTTACTGGTTACTGTTGTAATTTACACTAGTGAAAACATGTGATTATTGATTACCACAATAAATGATTAAGGAGTGAATAACAATAATAACATTTAAAAAAACAAACTAACTGATCAAATATTTTAGCGCTCATTATGCTGATTTCCTCAACAATCAGTTCGTTAGTTGTTTATAATTTGTTGCATTTTGAACGTACATCCCAGACAGCCTCCTCTTTAATGTATCTCCCATCCCTGCCCACCGATGCAAAGTTTCGCCATTGGCATTAGTTCCCGAGCAAAGCGGGGGAACAATTATTTTTGGGCTCTGTACGTCCGTCCGTGAGCGCTTTTCTCTGAAAATAATTGACGGATTTGTTTAAAACTTGGTGTGTCTTTAAAACATAAAGATGCTAACCAGCTGACATAACTTTATGAATTAGCATATGACATCATCATGACATCAACAGGTGGAAACCCCAAGCTGAACAAATCATAGCTGAAGAACAAGCAGGATTCAGGGCAGGGCGAAGTACCACTGAACAGATTTTCAAACTCAGAATAATCTGCGAGAAATACCTACAACACCAACAACATCTATATAATGTGTTTGTAGACTTCAAGAAAGCGTTTGACGAAGTCTGGCATGCAGCTCTGTGGGCAACCATGAGAGTGTACAACATCAGCTCTACAATTATTGAAGTCATTAAAAGTATGTATGACAAGGCTACCAGTGCAGTCCTCCACAACAGAGTCACCGGGAACTGGTTCAGAACAACAATCGGTATGCGTCAAGGATGTCTACTCTCTCCAACACTCTTTAACATCTTCCTAGAACGCATCATGTAAGATGCCCTTGCAGATCACGTAGGCACGGTCAGCATAAGGTATAGAGCAATCTCCAACATCCGTTTTGCGGGTGACATTGATGGATTGGCTGGAGAGGAACAAGAACTTGAACAGCTGGTACAGAGGCTTGACACCATCTCGAAGCCTTTGAATGGAAATAAGTGCAGAGAAGACCAAAATGAAGACCAACAACACCAATGACATCAACACGGATATCAAAGTCCAAGGCCAATCCCTCAACACGGTGCATAGCTTCAAATATTTTAGGAGCCATTGTATCAGACAATGGTTCCCGACAGGAAATCCTCTCCAAGATCGCACAAACAACCGCTGCCCTGACAAGGTTGGAGCCCATTTAGAAAGGCAGAACCATCAGTCTACACTCCAAGGTAAGGCTGCTGCGCTCCCTTGTCATCTCCATCTTCCTATACGCTTGCTAAACATGGATCCTCACACCAGACCTACAACGAAGAATACAAAACATGGAGATGAGGTGCTACAGAAGACTTCCGGGCATTTTCTATACCCAGCACATCACCAACGACGAAGTCCGACAGACCATCACACAAGCCATTGGACAACACGATGACATGCTCACATTGGTGAAGAAACGGAAACTCCGATTGTATGGCCACGTGACGAGCGCCCCAGGCCTTGCAAAGACCATCCTGCAAGGCAAGGAGGTAGAAGAAGAGGGAGACCGAAAAAGAGGTGGGAGGACAACATTCGAGAACGGACTGGCTTGACACTGAGCGAAAGGTTGCTGAGGACAGAGAAAGATTGAGTACACTGGTTAAACGATCATCTGTGGTGCCCCAAAGACCTTCGAGTTACGGAATAGGATAGGATAAGATAGGAATCATCATAGTAACGTCATAATTAGTTGTTTTTACTAATCCCATTTTCTCCCAAAATACTGGAGGGATTTAGTTCAAGCTCGATATGTACTTAGACTTTACAGATGCAGTTGAACCTAAAACAAAAAGTATGCACTAATTATAATTTAAACAACGACACACTATGGGAAACATGTTGGCTATGAAATTGTACAAATAACAAATCGCAGAATTCCATATCATATAGTTCCATAATAATATTCCCATTGGAGAGATCGAGAGAGCCCAGACCTTAGAAAGAGAAGAGGAAAAAAATAAGAGAGAGAGAGAGAGAGGGAGAGAGAGAGAGAGAGAGAGAGAGAGAGAGAGAGAGAGAGAGAGAGAGAGAGAGAGAGAGAATAGTTAGCGCCTGTACTACAAAGAAAATTATCTCAAAGGGCGCGCGTGCCACCTGACCTGTGACCTTTACATGCATTATCATGATAATCAGCGGCACACGCAGGTGGTGTCAAGCAGCTGCCGTGTGCGCGTGGTCAGGATGGCGGGAGGGAGGTACTTGAA
The DNA here is from genome assembly GCA_036898135.1 of Oncomelania hupensis. Taxonomy (NCBI): domain Eukaryota; kingdom Metazoa; phylum Mollusca; class Gastropoda; order Littorinimorpha; family Pomatiopsidae; genus Oncomelania; species Oncomelania hupensis. The sequence continues at coordinate 41,166,510 of CM072517.1, read as the reverse complement.
GGATTATGTTCTTTCTAGTGTTGATTCTTTGATGTTCCTCGACGGCACGCGCCCAACAGACCACAGTTAAACTAATGTCCCTGAAGTGGTGTCGGCCTATTGTACAGTGCCATCTGGGTCGACACAAAGGATCTTCTCACCGACAACAATTTCTTTATGTAAATATACAGAAACAAGAGCTAAAAGCTTAGAAAGAGAGCAGCTTATTGCACAATAAAAGTTAAGACAAAACCAAAAGCTGGCACAACGAATCCACGGGGTCTTATTTATTTATTTATTTATTTATTTATTTAGACATATCGCTTGATCTGGTTAAGCAACTGTGGCTTTGGCTGGCTCCGGTTACTTGTAGATTAGTAAGCTTACCTACCTGTCAATTATACTTTAGAGCGAGCAAAACCATGCCCTTGAAAAGGCTGTGCTGGGGTAAAACGGCTTGACTTATATCGTTTTCTAAAAGCTATCCCGTACCCTAACCCCCTTTACTTCAAATCTGTCTAGGAAACAGCCCGTCCCAAATTTGTCTCGTATACCGCGCGCGTCCCTGATAGAGCACAACCATGCCCTACAAGAGCACTCCAATGTACTATAAAATTAAAAACAAAAAAAAAATAGCACCCCTAAGTACTTAGGAAAAAAGTGGAGCGGCTGAAAAGAGTGTGTGTGTGTGTGTGGGGGGGGGGGGGGAGGTGGTCCTCATTTTGTGCATATAAAGACAAGTTTAGCACCCCAGAACTCCATGAATACACGCCCCCTTTTCTCCCTTCCACACACACTGTTAATGTCGCTGTAAAACCGTTCTGATATATGTGGAAACAAGGTAGCTTCTGTTAAATGGTCCTATCCTATCCTATCCTATCCTGTCCCGTAACACGGAGGTCGTAGGGGCACCACAGATGATCGTTTAACCAGCATACTTCATCTTTCTCTGTCCTCAGCAGCCCTGATGGCTTCGCTCAGTGTCAAACCAGTCCATTCTCGAATGTTGTCCTCCCACCTCTTTTCCGGTCTTCCTCTTCTTCTACCTCCTTGCACTGTGCCTTGCAGAATGGTCTTTGCAAGGCCTGATGATCTGGTGACGTGGCCATACCATCGGAGTTTCCGTTTCTTCACCACTGTGAGCAGGTCATCGTGTTGTCCAATGGCTTGTGTGATGGTCTGTCGGACTTCGTCGTTGGTGATGTGTTGGGTATAGGAAATGCCCAGAAGTCTTCTGTAGCACCTCATCTCCATGCTTTGCATTCTTCGTTGTAGATCTGCTGTGAGGGTCCATGCTTCGCAAGCATATAGGAAGATGGAGATGACAAGGGAGCGCAGCAGTCTTACTTTGGAATGTAGACTGATGGTCCTGTTACATGGTAATAATGTATAAAGTCTTGGACAGGTTTTTATTTGGTTTTAGAAGAATGAACATTGAGGTTTAACGTCTACATCCACCATTGGCGATATGGCAGACGGAGATAACCGTCCCATGGAGGAGGGGTTAGGGACCTTACGCAACACTGAACCACCAGAGCAATCACACTGCTAAGATGGACAGTGAAAATGGCCGCTTTGTATCTTGCCCACCACAGGATATGTTGTGTTTTTTTCACTATTAAGTTTTAATTTACCTTTTTTTAAAGCCCTAATGGATGAAAAACGCTATACATATGATCAATTATATGTACGATTATGTATGTATGTATGTATGTATGTATGTATGTATGTATGTATGTATGTATGTATTATTATTATTATTATTATTATTATTATTATTATTATTATACCACAGCGTTGGGAACTACGAACTACTCGTCACAATGGTACGGAATTCTTTGTAATGTATGAACTAAGCCTGCGACGAAGTCCGACAGATCATCTCACAAGCCATTGGACAACACGATGACCTGCTCACAGTGGTGAAAAAAACGGAAACTCCGATGGTATGGCCACGTCACCAGATCATCAGGTCTTGCAAAGACCATTCTGCAAGGCACAGTGCAAGGAGGTAGAAGAAGAGGGAGACCGAAAAAGAGGTGGGAGGACAACATTCGAGAATAGACTGGTTTAACACTGAGCGAAACAATCAGGGTTGCTGATGACAGAGAAAGATGGAGTACGCTGGTTAAACGATCATCTGTGGAGCCCCTACGAACTCCGAGTTATGGGATAGGATAGGATAGGATAGAAGCCTGCGTAACCCTGTAGCCTTCTTAATCTTATTACGCCATCAGTATAGTAGAGAGACACAAAATAGTGGGTTATATTACCATTAAAATGCCAGCCTTTCCCCATACATTAAAGTTAAAGTCCTTCCTCATACTTAAAAGTCGGAGATTCTACAGTGTTTAGAACACAAGCGGAAACTCCGATGATATGGCCACGTCACCAGAGCATCAGGCCTTGCAAAGACCATCCTGCAAGGCACGGTGCAAGGAGGAAGAAGAAGATGGAGACAGAAAAAGAGGTCGGAGGACAACAGTGGAGAATGGACTGGCTTGACACTGAGCGAAGCCATGAGGGTTGCTGAGGATAGAGAAAGATGGAGTACGCCGGTTAAATGATCATCTCTGGTGCCCCAACGACTTTCGAGTTATGGGATAGGATAGGATAGGATGGGATAGGATAGGATAGGGTCTGTATCTGGATACGCGACATTCTGTGACGCCGTGAAAGTTAAAAGATCTACCAGACTGATAGGTTTATAGGCACAGCGGAGACTCGCCGAGTATCACCTCCCACGTTGCGTTGCGTTGGATAGTTTAACGTCCCCGGACACAGCCACCTCCCTCCCACAAGGGAAAGGCAAACGGATGTATCAAGGAGGTTTTTGGGATGTACAGCCTCGGCGGGTCTCAGCTATGCAGTGTGAGTTTTTTTGTTTCAGCACTCTTTGAAACTTTACCAAAGAAGGTGTAGCTATGCATAACTGTACGTCAGTGTGGCCTTCCTGTGTTTTATTGCGTCATCAGTAAAGTCCACCATGATTACGTCTTAGTAGAAATCATTCGAAGTAAAGCGCGTATTAGCATCCGGTATTATTATTATTATTATTAGTTGCTGATCGTCGTCGTGGTGACGTAGGCTTCCTGTGGCGATAAGTCTGTTTGCTGATGTTATTTACCTTTGTTATTTCCACTGGCTGGTAGGCGCCTTTGATACGTGTCCGGTGTCACGTCGGCAAAGTTCCGGGTGTCTTACTTTAGCCGGGCGCCTTTGCGCATGCGCCAGGTCAAGTCGGGTCGGCTATTACACGATGTTCTTAGGCGTGGTAACCCTAACCCTATCCCCTAACCCTAACTCTAACCCTAATCCTTACTAAGACTACGATAGCACTGTGCGCATGCGTCGAATTTTGTAATGCGTCGACAAATCAGAATGCTCCCAGTCGCTCCCAGCCAAAAATAAGATACTAGGATCTTTGACGATGTCACACCGGTAAGATTAGTACTACAGTAACTGTAGTGAACTTAAAATGGCTGTTTATGTCTGTTCCTAGTAGCGGCCGCTCTTCAAGCTTCACACCCTACTTCCCTCCTCCCCCCTTAGCTTCCCCTCTCGCCCTCCACCCCGTCGAATCGTCCGGCTTTTTTTTTGTTTTTCTTCACAGGGGGTAAATCAGTTTTGAAGGAAAGGAGAGACCTAAAGACATAAAGGACACTTTTGCAAAAGTACTGAGAGGGGTGCGTTCTATAGAGATAGAGATGACCCAATCGTATCCAATCTCTCTCCTATAATAAAAGATTAGTTCAGACTCTCATCTCTCTCTTTCTTTCTCTATTTCTCTGTCTTTCTCAGCTTTCTCTCCCTCTCTCTCTCTCTCTCCCTCTCTCTCTCTCTCTCTCTCTCTCTCTCCGTCTCTGTCTCTCTCTCACACACACATACACACGCACACGCACACACACAGGCTAGCGTGCGCGTGCACACATACAAACACACACACACACATACATACACAAGCGTGTAAAACCGACGTTGTTATGACTTTCATTAAACGTTGTTTTGACATTTTTAGACATTTGTCCTTTTTTTTAAAAAAATCCTAATCCTAACCCTAACCTTGAACCTAACCGTAACACCGCCCTAACCTTAACGGAAACTTCTTTGACGTCAAAATAATGAGGCCGTCAAAACAACGTACGTAGATTTTCAAGTGTTTGTCAAAATAACGGTGTTTGTACAATTTCACACACACATGCACCTCACCCCCCTCCGCTCCCTGCCACCCTCCCCCCCCACACACATACACACACACAAACGCGCGCGCGAACCCACATGCACGCACACACACATACACACACAGCCGAGGTTACACAGTATTATCATTACTTTCCCGAAACGCCACTTACGTTGTACTGACAATAGATCATATTTCGTCCCCATTTTTAAGTACTTTTTTATTTTTATTTTATTTTAACAACTATATTATCACCGAGGTGAAATTCGGGCACTTTCATTTTTGAAAGTACAGCAGCCCCAAGTGAAGCGCTTTACCCAAGGTACATGCTGGGTGTGTTCTTGTCACCGGCACTCACCCGTCTAGGACATGAGCGTCAGGATCTTCAAAGTCCGTTATGATGGAAAGCATGCGACACAGACTAGACCTCGGTTTATACTCTCATCCGAGGGAGTACTTTGCAGTGTTCGAACCCTTTCCCTAACCCTAACCCAGCCCTAACCCTAACGCCAACGGATCATTGTTCTGACGTCAAAACAAGTAGGCATGTCAATACAAGTTATGTAGATGTTCACTGATTTGTCCAGATAACACTGTGTAAACAAGGACACCATACTGAGTGTCAGTGGCCAACCAAGGCTGTGTTTGTGTATGCATGAACAGATCCAGGCACTCTGTGTGCATAAGACCATCACATCCCATGTCGGGCATTTGACGTATAACCCTACTCTGTGAATGTTCCTCATCTGCTGGTCTGTAATGCTGGCTTGCCACGAAGTCAAACTTAAAATGATTCGTCGAAGAGCATCCTATCCTATCCTATCCTATCCCATAACCCGAAGGTCGTAGGGGCACCACAGATGATCGTTTAACCAGCATACTCCATCTTTCTCTGTCCTCAGCAGCCCTCATGGCTTCGCTCAGTGTCAAACCAGTCCATTCTCGAATGTTGTCCTCCCACCTCTTTTTCGGTCTCCCCCTTCTTCTACCTCCTTGCACTGTGCCTTGCAGAATGGTCTTTGCAAGGCCTGATGATCTGGTGACGTGGCCATACCATCGGAGTTTCCGTTTCTTCACCACTGTGAGCAGGTCATCGTGTTGTCCAATGGCTTGTGTGATGGTCTGTCGGACTTCGTCGTTGGTGATGTGTTGGGTATAGGAAATGCCCAGAAGTCTTCTGTAGCACCTCATCTCCATGCTTTGTATTCTTCGTTGGAGATCTGCTGTGAGCGTCCATGCTTCGCAAGCATATAGGAAGATGGAGATGACCAGAGAGCGCAGCAGTCTTACTTTGGAATGTAGACTGATGGTTCTGTCTTTCCAAATGGGCTTCAACCTTGTCAGGGCAGCAGTTGTTTGTGCGATCCTGGAGAGGACTTCATGTCGAGACCCATTGTCTGACACAATGGCTCCTAAATATTTGAAGCTGTGCACTGTGTTGAGGGGTTGGCCTTGTACTTTGATGTCCGTGTTGATGCCATTGGTGTTGTTGGTCATCATTTTGGTCTTCTCTGCACTTATTTCCATTCCATAAGCTCTGGAGGTGGTGTCAAGCCTCTGTACAAGCTGTTCAAGTTCTTGTTCCTCTCCAGCCAATCCATCAATATCATCCGCAAAACGAAGATTGGAGATTGCTCTGCCCCCTATTCTGACTGTGCCTTCGTGATCTGCAAGAGCATCTGACATGATGCGCTCTAGGAAGATGTTGAAGAGTGATGGAGAGAGTAGGCATCCTTGACGCACACCGATTGTGGTTCTGAACCAGTTCCCGATGACGCTGTTATGGAGGACTGCACTGGTAGCCTTGTCATACAGGCTTTTGATGACTTCTATAATTTTCGGGCTGATGTTGTACACTTTCATGGTTGCCCATAGAGCTGCATGCCAGACTCGGTCAAATGCCTTCTTGAAGTCTATGAACACATGATATAGATGTTGTTGGTGCTGTAGGTATTTCTCACAGATTATTCTGAGGTTGAAAATCTGTTCAGTGGTACTTCGCCCTGCCATGAATCCTGCTTGTTCTTCAGCTATGATTTGTTCAGCTTGTGGTTTCAACCTGTTGAGTATTATTTTCAGGAGGACCTTGCTGGGATGGCTGATGAGGCTGATGGTGCGGTAATTTTCACACTCCTGAAGGTTACCTTTTTTGGGAAGAGTGATGACAAGCGATTGGGTCCATGGTGTAGGCCATTCCCCACTCTGCCAGATCTTGTTACAGATAATGGTGAGAGCATCAGTCATCGCTTCTCCTCCTGCTTGTAGCAGTTCCGCTGGTATGTTGTCCACTCCCGCTGACTTCCCTTTCTTCAGCGATTGCACTGCTGCCTCAACTTCTTCCCGGAGAATTGGGAGGATTTCTTCTTCTTCTCTGCTCTCGGGACATGCTAGAACTGATGGGTCTCCATTTGGTGTATGATTGTAAAGGTCAGAGCAGTACTCTGTCCATCTGTCCAAGACTTCTTGTTCTTCTGTAAGGCAAATGCCAGACTTGCTTTGGATAGTGGAGACTTTGGGCTGTTTAACACTTGTCAGCCGCTTCACAGTCTGGTAGGCCTTCTTGCTGTTGTTCTTGTTCAGATTGTTCTCTATTTCCTGGCATTGATCTTCTATCCAGTTCTCCTTTGCTGTGCGCATGCCTTTTCGGATGTCATTGTTGATTTTTCGGTAGACATCAGCTCCCTGTGAGGTGTTCTTTTTCTTTTTTAACTCTCTTCGTTTATCACACAGATCCAAAAGTTCAGGTGTGATCCACGGCTTCTTCTTTGGTCGGTGCTTGCCAAGGATCTCAGTGGCGGCATCTGTCACAGCTGAGTTGAAGGTATTGGTCATGGTGTTGACATCTACTTCGCCTGCCCCCAAAATAAGCAGTGGTGCAAATTTCCCTCCAATTGTGGCCTGAAATATTTTTGCCACCTCCGGGTCTTGCAGTTTGTCCAGGTCGAACTTCAGCCTAGTGCACTTTGCTGTATTTACTCTCTTCAGATGGAGCCGGAAAGACATCATCACGAGATCGTGGTCACTTCCAATGTCTGCTCCTGGAAAAGTGCGTGTCCTGCCAATGTTGATGCTTGATCTGAAGCGTTTCTTGACCATGATGTAGTCGATCTGGTTGTGATGTTCCCCGCCGGGACTGTGCCATGTCCATCGTCTGGATTTTTTGTGGAGACCAAGCGTGTTTGCCAGTACCAGATTGTTGTATCTGGCAAACTCCAATAGCCTCAGACCCCTGTCATTTGTCTCGTTGTTGCAGTGGGGTCCGCATGTGTCTCCCCAGTTGTGGTGCGCATCTTGGCCAACCTTGGCATTCCAGTCGCCTTGCACTATGACTATGTCTTTCTTCGGCACTTGGTCAAGGACCGCCTGTATATTTTCATAAAAATCCTCCACTTCGCTGTCTTCATAGTCTGATGTTGGGGCATAGGCCTGGATGATGGTAATGTTGAAAGGGGTTGCTGTCAAAGCCCCCCCTTACGGTCCTTCGTTTCTCTTACCCTAAAGGGGAACTCTGAGCAGTGTATGCAACCATACGTGAACAACGGATGAATAGATAGAGACAAGTATTACGTTGGCAAAATAAAACAACAATTTATTCACATGAACATAACATGGAGTCGTAAATGAATAACTAAAATTTATAAAGGTGATAAAATCAAACGACAGAATGAAATGTTCTTTGTTTTAAATAAATTAAATGGTTCTACACAGTATTCTCGTTCAGTCTCTTTGTTTTCCTTTTCTACTGTTCACTCATTGTTCGCACACAACCTATACACTGTTTACAAATTTGTTGCTATTACTGTTATAACGATTTCAGTTCACAAGTCCCGTTTTACAAATACATATCACACTCCTGCGATCAAACCTTTGCAATACGAAATTGCATAATAACAAAAACGTCCCGAAGACACTAGAGCATGAACTCGCTCAACGCAGGAGTGAAATGTATATATGTCCCGGGAACACAGTAGGCAAATAAACTAAAAATTGTCAATGCACTAGATGTAATCGATAAGTGCATACACCTTGAATGTCACTGGGACTGTAGCTGCTACGATTAGATGCATCCGCCGTGGTCATCCAATATTTCAAAGTCTGTGGTGAAGAAGCGAAGGCAAAAAGTTCACTGGCAAAAAGTCTATTATAATACAATCGGTGAAAAGTGATGGTAAAACCAAAAACAAAGTCGAAGTTAAAGTTGAAGTTGAAGGTAAAATCGAAGTTGAAGATGAAACCAAAGGCAAAAAGCGAAAGGTACACTGCAACATAACCCATACAAAAAATCTTCTAAGAATTTGAGTAACAATTTATACATGCTTCCTGATGCAATTGAAAACTCAACCATTTTCCTTAATAATAATAATCGCTAACTCTTGTATTGTAACAATCACAAATGTAAATCTAACGCATGTATGAATGAATGACTGCAACCTTGAATGTGTTGTATGCTTGGAAGAATAATGATTGTAATAAATATGGTATCACTTATACGAATATAATACTTCCCCATAATATTTTAGCCCCACAACATAATGATAACCAACAATGACACGACAAAATACGGACCACAGAAATAAATGACAACAAAGAGACACCCGACTAGCCAGTGAAAACACCCAAGTCCACACTTACTCAACTACCCGTGGATACGGTGATGCGGCTAAGGTCGGATACGTCTCTTCATCCGCAGCATTCCTTTTGGTACAGGTAGGTCAACGGTCAGGTCTACTAGTCGTCTCGATCTTCATTGACTAAAACAAACAGTCGAACTTGCACCAGTTTCAAGGTCGAACTCTTTCTCCCTCATCGTTCTCAAACGACTTCTGGTGAAAACTCAAGTTCTTGTCGTAGGGCACCGCTACGTGAGGATATCACGTACGTATTTCCTTAAGCGTACAGTTGACGGATAAAGGATTAGCAGGGACGAAAAACGATTCAACACACTGCTCCTAGATTCACTGTTCCTGAGACCTCCATGTAACGACCAAAATACCTGTCTTCTTTCTCTTTCGTCATTTCCTCTTTTCTACGACAATAAGTTACGTCACACTTTTCATTTACTTTTGTCCTGCTTATTCAAAGGCACACAAAACGATGATTCATAGGCCCTTGCGAGAAGACCACCTATCTACAAACAACAATATAAAGTTCAAACTGAGTGTGGGTCGTGACAGTTGCTCTCAGACGGATGGTAATGAGTCTACTGGAGACTGGGCGGCAACCCATGACAGTGGCTAGAATGTTCTTGTGGACCAAGAATCCAACGCCGTGTTCGTGCCTGTCATCTCTACCGCTGAAATAGAGCTTGTGGCCTTTGTCAGTCGTTGTTTCACCTAGGCCTTTCCAGCGCAGTTCGCTGATACCTAGAACGTTCCATCGATAGTGGTCCAGCTCGTGGGCCAGTTCTTCTAATTTTCCTTCCGCAGTTAGGGTCCTGACATTCCAGGTTCCTATGACGATGTTGTTTCTCGTGCGGATCTTGCTAATTTGTCCATCAGTAGCATACTTTTCACCTCCGTCCTGGTGGCCAACGGAAGGCGCGGTCCTTGTTCCGGGCGACGACCGATCCGGCATGGAATTAGTGGATAGCCTCATCATGTGTTGTGTCTTGGGCAAAAAAAAGACCTGGCAGGGCCCAATCCTCTCCAGGCTGTTGGCCACAGCCGAAATCCACGAATACAGTGTGGCTCGCCTTGGCCCTGAGCACGTGGTCGTTGAACCTGTAGTAACGTGAGGTTCCTCCGCCCTGGCCGGTGACTTCTGTGTAGAAGACTTTCGCCCAGTGATGCCGTGCTAACATCACCCCTGTTAGTCGCCTCTTACGACACGCCGGGAAACGTTGGGTCTATTCTATTTGCCCGAACCCACAGAGCAGCGAAGAGCATTGCCTTGCGTTTTAAAACTAAAAGACGTTTTATCTAATAAGATTGATCTCGGCAACTCCACCTTCCTATTGCCTATTTGCCCCTTCGAAGCAGAGTAGGCCTATCGGAAAAGTAGCGTCATTAATCTTAAATACGTTGTCTTAACCTGCTTTCAATGGTCTGTGATACTCCGAATTATTTTAGAAATATTACCTACGTCAAAGAGAGAACAGAGAAAGATGGAGTATGCTGGTTAAACGATCATATGTGGTGCGCCTACGGTACGACCTTGAGTTACGGGATAGGATAGGATAAGAAGGATAAAAGACCATTAAACGTTGATTACCTTTTGGTACTTCCGTTAGCAGCCAGGATGTGTTTGCTTGCTTGCTGATAAGCACATATCACATATCATAAAACATCCCCGAAGTGCCATTAAATTTTTCTCCATATGACGATTCAATTCCATGCGGCGTAGGCACAACTTGCGAGTGACGTAGATCTACATAATATTGCATGGTTTTGCCTTTGCTCGTATTCGGATTCGAACCCGTCGCAGCCAGACAGTTTGGAATTCCAACTCATTATTTTAAAGATAAGTGGCAATAAAAGAGCTAAATGTATGCAGGTACCAAATAACCTCATGATCGGATGAACGGTTCGAGACTTATTCATGTCCAAAGCAGGATTGATGAGTGATTCACAGATCGTATGAGTAATAAATTGGTATAATACAGGTATCACAAATAATGAGTGACAGACACTATTTTTAGACTTAATTAATCAGTGTATGAAGAGGCATAATTATATTTTGCTCATTATAATGCAGATATTTGCGATGGCTTAGGAAAACAATTCCGACAATAATTCTATGTTTGGAAAATAATGGATGAGCGACAGCAGCAGCTGACTGTCTACTCTCACCCCTACTCTCTCAACACCCCGTTCCCATGTTCCAAGTCGTGTTATCTTTTCGTTTACTGGCTGCAGATAACAACTGATAAACAGACGGCGAGACCGATAATGTTTCTTTCTACACTACACTACCGTTTTTCCCACCTCAAGACCCTCTTCTTTTTCTTCTTCTTTTTCTTCTTCTTCTTCTTTTTTTTTTCATTTATACATAGCCAACCAGATAATATAAGATAAGAATATTTATATAGCGCTTTTTCCCAACGAGTTCAAAGCGCTGGCCGATACAGGATCTAACTCAAACCGCCCGAGACGCCCACCCGCAGCCTTTGGGCGCATGGTCTGACGCACGGACAACTGGGCACAATCCTGGGCAGCCAGGGATGGGGGAGAAGGACCAAGTGCATGCTGGATGTGTTCCTGTTGCCGGCACTCACCCGTCTAGGACATGAGCGTCAGGATCTTTAAAGTCCGTTATGATGGAATGTATGCGACACACAGACTAGACCTCGGTTTATACTCTCATCCGAAGGAGTAGGAAACGGGAGTAAAGTGTCTTTCCCAGGGACACAACACAATGGCCCGGCCAGGGCTCGAACCCGGGACCTTCAGATCCGCAAGCCAAAGCACTACCATTAGACCACCGTGCCTCTCTCCCAAACCACACACACACACACACACACACGCACGCACGCGCACGCACACTCATAAATAAATAAAACACATATTCACGCACACACATCCACGCACGCACGATAAAAACACCAAGCACACACTCGCTCGTGTCTCTATATTGTATAATATATACTGTATTGGCAGAGGGACGCTTTTCACTCGGAAAATACAGGCGCCTGTGATTTCAACAACTCTGACAAGCTGTGGTGTGCATCTACTCAGGGAGCCTGAAAACTCTCTGATCTACTACACAAGCAGTAAAGTTAAGCTGTGCTATTTGAATTATATAATCTTTGTTTGAAATCTCTAGTGCCTTTGGCTAGCTTCGTCTGCCCTCCAGGGGTGGTGTGCATGAAGCTTACATAAAAGTCGTACACAAATTTTGCCCATACTGTAGGGCCTATCTCCAAAATCAGCTATAGCTATGGGCGGTCTTAAACCCGCTAGAAACTCGTGTGCATGAGTGCCCGTAGCAGGTTTCCTGATGCGTGTAAGAACAGCTGCACGATGACGGTACCACAAAGAAAACCCAAGTCGCTCCCTATCTTTTCTCTGCACATGACACGAGTTTATCAACTGTTTATCGCGTCCCATCCTCATCCCCCACAGATCTGTTGCCCGCCAAAACACTTTAGGGTTTGAGATAAGGGTCCAAGAAAGGTCAGGATACATGATATCTAGCAGGGCATGGAATTCTGGAATCCTCCTCGTAGACAGAACAGAGTCGGCGCACTGTAGTAGAATGGAATAAATTCAATAATGTTGAAGAAGAAAGAGTAAAAAGAAGAAAAATAATAATCATCATAAGAAGGTGGTGAAGGTGGTGGTTGTGGTGATGATGATGATGATGATGATGATGATTATAATTTTAAACAAATCCTGTTCGAAATAATGTGTATTAATTAGGCCCTTACTGACGATATGAATTTAAGTTCTGCTGAACGATTAGCACTTACACTTTAAATATCTGACCTTGCTGTTTAAAAACTATTCGTATGCGAGAGAACAAGGTACGCACAGCAAATCACACTAATCATTATTCGTAAAAAATTTTTTAGTGAAAGCTAATCTTTTTTTTTTTTTTAAATCTACCTTTTGTGTATTCTTGATTCCCGATTTCTCAAATTCTTTAGAAATCCAACAGACCTTTATGTTTACTTTAATGTGTCTGGCTTGTGGATTTTGAAATGGTGGTGGGGATGGTGCAATTGTTTATTTATGGGATAGTGTTCTCCTTTTTCGTGATACGTTTGGTGTTGTATGTTTACATTGTAGCTGCGTAATAACTAGAAAACACGTGCAAATATTATACATTTAACATCTTTTTCACAATGGTGTCTTTAGACTGCAGTGGAAGTTAGCAAACCACACACACACACACACCCACCACCACCACCACCACCATCACAAGTGCTGTTACTTCTATTATCACTCCCACCCCACCAACACTCTTCCGACTATCTGTAATCTAGGATCAGCTACACCTGTCTACTTTGATGTGAATGTGCTGTTTGCAAGCGATATGCCCGTTTTACTAGGGTTGGAGCAGACATTTCAGTGCTACGAAAACAGTCTGAAATTGCCAGGCTATGATTTCACAAACAGAACGAAGGGGAAGGGATATATAAGAGGTTTAAACTAGGGTAACATGCCACACTTGGGTTAGAGGAAATTGTAACTCTTCTTTGCTGAAACTGAGAAACAGGAAACTTCATGGGGTTGAAGTAGGGTGTAGCGGTAAGTTGACGGTAAGTCAGAAAAGGCTGTGCAGCATAGCATACTGAGAGCTTCCACAGTAAGTCACACCACTTTCCCGATATTTGACACGAACGAGCGCTAACGAGCGGTATCAGAAAGGCGAAGTGAAAACATGTTGGACACATTTCGCCGTCGGCGGTAGGAGGAAGGAAGAAATCGCGGAATTCCAAACCAAACGGCCCTCGACAGCTGCACGGCGGAACTTGTGTGAACAAAGACGACCGACGTGAACAAGCTAAACAATAACCATTAATCTCGCACGCGCGCATACTCGCACTCCGAACTAAACTCTTGCTACCCGGCCAACAAACACACGCGCACAAGTCTCAACACGCTGAAATTTAGATGTCCTGACCTCGCCAAATATGGGAGGCAGTCCCCGACAAACACGTACAGTGATTGGTTGATCGCGGTGACCCCTGATGCAAATGACAAGAGTCGATGTTATGACGCTCCTCGGTTCTGTACTGTTCAGACTCGTCTGTGGGATATGTTCAGTCCCGTTCCAAAGCCATTCAACAGTTAGAGATAAATACCTGTGAGGATTTTCCCCTACCGTCAGTTTACCTTCGCTGTGCAAAGCGTGAAACAGGATTTCTTGAGCCGCTGATTTTATAATACAGGTAAGCACATTTTACATGTTCTCTGTGAGATTTTTTTCCATTGAAGTTTGTCGCCTGCTTCTGATTTCGTAAGGCCTATTTTCGATTTGCAAACATTTATTTATTTGTTCTTCAGACATTATCTAATTGTTGCCGTAATGGAAATAACATGAAAGGACCCAACAGAGTGTACATAGCACTGACTGTTGAAACTCGGTGACACACTTGTATTCTAATGGAATAATTTCAATTTTTGTGTTTGTTTTGAAATCGGCGATTAAATAAAAAATAGCCTTTGCCAACAGTGATTGAAATCGAAGTACGTCCATATCGATCAATCACGTGTAATTTTACGTCTTAATCAATCAGTTGGTTCCTTTCGATTGGGTCTTCAAGACTTAGTGCTCACGAAACAAATTTTCAGATAGGCAGATGTTTGAAATCATATAACTTGATCCAGCCATTGTTATATTCAAACGAAAATCATACAGTTGCGTATGCGCAAGTGTCAGAACACTTTCACAGTTTTGTTAGGTGATTGTCATTAAAAAAAAAAAAAAATAGTTTGCTGTCGGGAAATACAATGTTATGCAGTTATATGTTTTAAAATAAAAATGGAGATCACGTACGTAGGTGTATGGGCTAATAAAATACAAAATCGCATCTATAGGTGTGCTTTAACCAAGCATAGAGAATCAGCCGTTAAAGTTTGCTTACATTACAACAATCACGCCTTTGTTTGTTTTAACCCGTACTTCAAGACTAGACTTGTCGTTCCTTACATATCAAAGCCTTCTTCACTAAAGCCTTTGTGTTAAAACTTGGCTGTTTGATTTGGGCTGATTTTGGCTAGTGGCCAGAACTTGTTATCGATTTTCCGTTCGCCCTCTTTGTCAGTATTGGTTGCGACTTGATAGCCTCTGTCAGTACACTGTTGTACAGCGGACTTCACAATGTTCGACAGCAATCTTTACTTTGTGAAAAGTCTTATAGCTTTCAGCACTTTGCCAATAGTTGCATGTTTGTTGCACGATTGTATCTAGATGCACTTTTCAGGCAAACCTGTTGAACGGTCATCGAGTTATATAAGACTAGTCAGTTGCTTCCAAAACGTTACCTGTGTGCATTTGATTATTACTTGAGAGAAAGTAAACAGGAAGGGGAAGGAAGGAAGGAAGAGGGGGAAAGGAGTAAACACACCCCACTATGTATTCGTAGGCCCCAAGTGCAACCCTGATTTTATTTGATTTGTTTGTTTGAATGTCTGTTTCACCGAGATGACAAGAGACATCAGCATCACGTATGTGATCAAACTGGTCCTGATTTGGCTCGGAAGAGTCCGCTGGACCTAAAGCAATAATCATGTAATGTAATGTAATGTAGGCTAATGTAATGTAATGTGATCAAACAAGATCAGTTATTGTTTGTTGGTTCTTCAGTTGGTCTTTTTTTTTTTTAAATTTGAACGAAAGAAATAGAGCTTTCAATTCAAATCAATTCAATCAATACAACTTTATTTATCCACATAGGACAATTACAAAATTTAGAAGGAGCTCATATTATTTTTATTTTTTTTTTAAAATAAATAAATAAGTTTATAAACAGTGAAATGTAAAACAAGGTATCACATTGTCACATGATTTCATAAGCACCTGTCCTACCATACAAACATAAACCAAACACACAACACCACACACACACACGCACCCACCCACCCACCCACCCACACACACACATATCATGAACACTCACCGCCGACAGTTAAATCAAATAAAAACATGAAGGTAAGAAAATAAGGTAAGAATATCATCAATCAATCATCAAATCAATCAGTCGATAAATAATCAATCTCTGAATCGGGTCATCGTCGAGCGTTATTTATTTATTTTAATAAAAAAATAAAAAATTTGCGTTAGGAGGGCAGGGAAGATGTTAAAGCGGAAATGATCGCATCAAGTTTAGCAGTCGAATTGCGCAAGGAACAAAACTGTGGGAGCGGCGATTACCCTTACAAGGCCGGTAAGGCAAAACGGCGCCCGGATGGTAGCACTGAGAATTCGCCCGCCAGAACATGCTCTGGTCTACAAATAATTCCGTTCGCCTTCTTGATGATTTGCCGATCGCAGAAAGAACCCAGGTCTCTCTGCCTGACACCGAGGATCTTTGAACAGACATTGACAATGCTGGACAAGCTGTTCCTATCCCTCACAGTCAGACTGTGGAACCAACAAACAAACGAAAAAGTCAGCAAGCTCTCAATGAAAGATTGATAGAATAATGAAATAAAGTTATAACAGAGCTCAAATGAAAGAAACCCAATAACACCACTACGTTCGTAGACTGATCTTTTTTACTGTGCTTGAATATATAGTTTAAATAAATAAAGGAAATAAAAAAAGAAAGAAAGAACGAAAGAAAGAATGAAAGAGAGAAATGAAGGAAAGAAAGAAAAAAAGAACACCGATGGAAAGTAGTCAGGAATCAGAATATAGTCTCAATCAGTGCACTGGTAGTTAGTTATTCATTACTTATAGGCCAGCGGACAATACATTGGAAATGGTAGGCGGACCTTATAGTAGTGTCACTGACTAGATAGTCATTTACCCTTGGCAGGTCTTTTTTTTTAGTATGGAATTGTGCGCTCTACAAATGGCCATTAAACTGGAAAAAATTTCGCATTTACTTTTTTTTAATGTAATTTATTTTTTAAATATGTTTTCTCATTTATTTATTTTAATAAAAGCTTTAAAACAAAAATCTTGTTTCCACAAGTAGAATTTACCCATTAAAACTCAGCATGTTTTTAACATTTTATACTCGGTATATTGCTTGAATAAGTGTGGAGGTGGGGTAGGCGGGTGGTGTGCGTGCGTGCTTACGTGCGTGCGTACGTGTGTGTACGTGTGTGTGCGTGTGTGTGTGTGTGATTTGTCTTTGTTTCGTTTTCGCTGTCGCTTGCTTTAAGAACTTCCCGTTTTCCTTTTGAATGAGTTGAACTTAGAAAAGACACTCCCAGTGATCGCTTTTCAATACGGCCGAAATAAAACGGCGAAACCGGAGATTTTTTTTTTTTTTGTCGCTTTAAGAAAGATAACTACGTTCGTGCGGTTTGTGTGCCACTGTTTGGTCACGGTTATGTCCCTTGTTCCATCTGTGCTGCGACTTGGACTTCCGATTCGATCTTTCGTGTACACCGGGAAATTTACTACTACTAGTCGTCTACTACTACTACTACTACTACTACTATTACTACTACTACTACTACTGCTACTACTACTACTACTGCTGCTGCTGCTCCTCCTCCTCCTCCTACTACTACTACTGACAAAAGCAGCAAACGTTGTTGTTGTTGTTGTTGTTTTTTAAATAAACCAACCATTGATAACTACAATTTATATTGATAACTCCTGGCTTTCTGTTTCAGAAATGGCCGCATCTCCAATCTCTCGCTCACTTGCCGTATATACAGCAGTTATTGTGACGTTACTGGTTCTTATGACGTCCGCAAGCCCTCGTCGCACCGCCACGCAAGACCCAATCCGATCTAATGCTATGGAGCGGCTCTCAGTCGGTTCCTATGATGACAACGCGACAGATTACGTCTATGGTGACGAGGATGAAGACTACACCAGCGACAGTAACAAAGTTGAAAATGACGATGATGGGGACTGGACAGATTTACTCACTACGCTGGGGTCGGACAGTGGAGCTTGCTCGGCCAACCAGTATTTGGATATTAAGACCCAACAGTATTTCTATTCATTGAACAAGATCATCCGTTTGTGTTCTCTAATTTTGTTCCTTTTTTTTTCAGCCACCCATGCAATTCTTATCCCTATGAAATTATCACCACGAAGGTATTTTTGGTGGTACTGGGGTATATATATAAGGGAACTTCTCCACCCCACACCCCAACCCCCTCTGTCTCTTTGTTTTTTTCTCTGTCTCCATTCCTCCCTTCCTTTTCTTCCATGCATCTTCTCTCTCTCTCTTTTTCCTTGTTCTCTCATTTCCCATTATCCCTCACCTGTGATTAATCTTTCTCTTTATTCTTTATGTGTATATGTATGTTTGTGTGTGTGTATATTGTATCCTCTTAAATTTTATAACAAATTAAATTTTTTTTTGTTATTAATTATTATTATTTTATTTTATTATTATTATTATTACAAAAAAGACAGCTGGTTATTACCACTCAGTTGACATTATGCGAACATTTGCATTAATCTGATGAAGACCTAAATAATTATATGATCGCGACTGAGAAACTCGGTTGACTATTTTCACTAATGTTTTCCGTCCTGTTTTTTGGTGTTTAGACGGCCATCAAGGTAAGGTCGACTCATCAGAAGCCGGATTGGATATGACGCCAGTAACCTTGACCGCTGCTGGACATGAGTGGCGCACTCTGGCGGTAGCTTTAATCATTGTCCTCGCCGTCATCTGCTGCATCGTCGTTTTTGCCGGCCTTTACGTCTGGATCTTCTGTCGCAGGATCAGGCAGCAGCACCAGTATCTCAGACAGCCAGGTAAGAAGGAATATGATATTTAATTACTATTCTGTATTTTATGTTAATGTATACAGCAACACAGCACATAGGTGGTCTTTATAGCAGCTTTACAACGTCGGTTCTGATTGGTTTAGTGGTCAGTTGAATTAGCGCAGTGCGCGCGCTTGTATGAAAATGTGCAAGTTGGCCTACGTTAGGGCTAGACCCTCACTTCCGCCAACTACAGTTTATACATGATGCCGGACACCGGGTGGCCGACGCTTAGAGCAGATTTGTGAGCTGGTAAGCACGCTATAATGTTTATAAGAACACTCCATTGTTAGACAGGCTAATAACCCTTTCAGCGGTTTGTGTTAACTAAAGGTCCTAGTTGTCTCCCCGCCTAAAGAGAGGAGACTGGAGTTACACAATAGGATCAGGTGCTATCCTACCGGGAATAAGGGAATGAGTGAGGAGATCTGTCTCCCCTTTTCTGCTGCACTGTCGTTGGGTTGAGTTTGCGCCTGTTGAGCCTATAGAGAAAAAAAAAGAATGATCTCACTGGCTTTTTCTACTGCCATTGGAATTTGTGCTATAATGGAGACAAATGGCCATTTCGCTGGGTTCTCATCTCGTCAACGTATCAGCTGGACTTGCTGGGAAAAAAAATCTTTTGATAGCTGTAAATGTGAGAGGTCAAGATCGGAGTGGGGTGGGGTTAAGGTGTGGGGTGGGGTGGAGGAATAAACTTGTGGTAAAAGCAAAAGATGACGGGATAGATCTGGATGTAGAGAAATGTATCTCGATATAGAAGAATACCTGCTTTATGCCGTAGTGGGTCCGGTTGAGCCCCATGAGGTCCACGCAGTCTCTAGCATTGTTTGGTTCTTGGAGCACTAACGGAAAATGTAGGCTTAATTGAACCAGAGCACACACACACACACACACACACACACACACACACCTACACACACACACACACACACACACACACACACACACACACACACACACACACACTCCGTCCGCTCCCTTTCTTACCTCCATCTTCATTACTCTTTACTACTTGCCTCTCTCCCCCCCCCACTCTCATTACCCAAACCCACCCACCCCCACCCTCCCAAAAGAAAATATAGCCTCTATGGAACGATAAAGCCACGGAAGTCTAGAAGTGGGCCGATGTTGTTTCCCAGACTCGAGTTTCACGTGCCGAAGTGGCGGCCGGTCGTTTATCTTAACCCGCATCGGACCGCGGCCAGCAAATCACGTTACACCCGACACTAGCCACTCCACCTACACGCCCACTTCAGCTGTCTGGTGATGACTGCTTTATGAGTGTGTGCACTGTACGTGTAATTACGCGGTGGTGTGCACTTCATGCGCTGCGATACACTGCCTGGAACGTCGGACGACGCATGCGCCCAAGGCAGCAAGATGGCGCCTCGGGAGGTTTGAGTTGCAAATCTGCCTCAGCCAAGCGTGTTGACCGGCTCTGGAGCTAAAAAAAAGCCCGATATAACAATGTTAAACTAAACAGAGTTCCGCAGTCTCGCGGGAACTGTTCATGATTAGCTAGACTTTTATCAATATGTGTGTGGTGTGCATGCGCGCCGGTGTGCGTATGGGTGTGTGTGGGTGTGTGTATGTGTGTGTGTGTTTGTGTGTGTGTGTGTGTTAGGGGAATGGAGGGTGAAATAAGTGAAGGGTGGGGGAGGAGGAAGAGATTTCATCTGGAATGGAGGAAAAGCCTTATACAAATGACAAATTATTATTATTATTATTATTATTATTATTATTATTATTATTATTATTATTATTATTATTATTATTATTACTATTACTATTATTATTATTATTATTATTATTATTATTATTATTATTATTATTATTATTATTATAGCGCAGTGGTTGGAGCACTCGCTACTGTGTCGCAAGTTAAGCACCGTCCAGTGCGGTTAGCACTTGGATGGGTGACCGCAAAACGTGAAGCGACAAATAACAACGCCCCCAGTTGACTCAACTGTGACTGAGTACCTACTCTCTTAAGGGTATGGAAGGTAAAGCAGCGAGGGAGAGAGATGGGCATCACCCTCATTACGCTGGCCCAAGATAAGTGTGATCTCCAACATCACGCTCCCCTATGGTCATAAGGCTATGGGACTACCTTTACCTTTACCTTTTATTATTATTATTATTATTATTATTATTATTATTATTATTATTATTATTATTATTATTATTATTATTGGGTAAAAGGTAAAGGTGGTCCCATAGCCTTGTGGCCGTAGGGGAGCGTGATGTTGGAGATCACATTTATCTTGGGCAAGCGTAATGAGGGTGATGCCCATCTCTCTCCCTCGCTGCTTTACCTTCCCCACCCTTTAGAGAGTAGGTACTCAGTCACAGTTGAGTCAACTGGGGGCGTTGTTATTTGTCGCTTCACGGTTTGCGGTCACCCATCCAAGTGCTAACCGCACTGGGCGGTGCTTTACTTGCGACACAGTAGCGAGTGCTCCAACCACTGCGCTATCCGACACCCCATTAAGTATTATTATTATTAAGAGTTTCCCCATTGTTTTTATTATTAAGAGATCATTTCGATTCCTTAACGTTCTGAAATCGTCAGAAGACGTTTTAAAAGTCGTTTGTATGTTACAAAAAAAAGTCTTGTAAGTTTACTTAATTTTGTATGAGCGATATAATTGCGCGAGGCACCAGAAACTTTACTATCACTCCTACGTACTTAGACACCGTTTTACGATTATTTCCATTCGTAAGTAACGACATTATAATTTACGTCAAGATGGAGCCATGGTGAAATTGTAAGCTAATGCAACGTACAAGCCAAACAGCAAGAGTGCACACATTATGGTACGGCATGATGCAGCGATATATTGTAGGGCCTAATTATTTTGTATAATAATTATGTTTCCTCTTCTGTGAAAATGCGTATGTCAGCACCGACAGTAACAACAACAACAACAACAACATCGGAAAACAGCAACAACAACTACATAACAAAACAACAACAACAATGTATGCAGAACACGTGGTGGGGGTGGGGTGTGTGTACGTGTGTGTGCAGTATTGTACTACTCATTCATAAAGTTATCGCGGCTATGTCTATACAACACGGTGACACTGACAGAACAGTTTTGTTTACTGCAGTTAGCGCGATCCGGCCACATGTGCATCACACACGCGTCAGTTTGCATTTGCCTGGCTGCTGAAAAATGACCCAGTGGCTACAAAACGTAATGGTTTTAAGGGGGCAGGATGGGGGGAGAGGGGGGGGAGGCAATAGGGCATAGAAAGAGCAGAGACAGCAATTAAAAAAAAACGCTGAAGAGAAAAAAGGGTGGGGGTGAGGGGAGAAGGTAGTGGTAGTAAGGGAATGGGGGAGAAGGGGGATAATAATGTTTCGGTGATGGTGACTGGGGGAGGGGGGTGCGAAAGAGAAGGGCGGTGTATGTGTGTGTGTGTGACTGGGGGTGGGGAGTGGATGGTAAGATGGGAACTACAATGTGTTTTGGTGGGTGGGATGCGAGAAAGGGTCCGAGGGTTGAAGGTGAAGACGGGGAACTATGGAGCGTTAAGTAGCGGAAGGGTTGCGACAAAAAAGCTGGGAGTGGGTGAAAATGAAGAATGGAATGGAACTAGAAATGTGCTATGGTGGAGAGAGAGAGAGAGTTAGCGGAATGTGGGTGACTGGGAGAGTATGCATGCAAACACTTTTGACTGTCACAGCTAGCAAGATTAACGACAATCACTCCTGACTTGTTTCTTCACGTGCCTCACACATCTGTGCTTGTTACATCTTATTTTCGTATTTTAACGACCCGCTGGCTAGGAGGGAAGGGGAGGTGGGGGTGGGGTGCAGGTGGCGGATTGAGTTGAATGGGGGCTGGGTAGTGGTGGTGGGTGCGTGGGGGACTTAGAGGGAGAGTTCAGTTCAGTTCAGTGGATAGATTTAAGTCCCCGGACACAGTGCGTATAGGGGACAGCAACACTTCGAGAGTTATATACCTTTTTTTTTAAAGTTAGGGAGAGTCTGGCTTGCAGTGAACTAATAATTAATATTGCTCTCCACGAAGATCTGTTTGAAAGTCTGTGATACTCGATGTAGTTTTACACTATTTTTGTATTCCCCCTCCCCCGCCCGTCCCCTCTCCGTCTAAATCCCGCATGCTCAGTCTCTCCACGTCCCACCCTATCACTCGCATCACCCCACCCCCACCCCCCACCATCCTAAGCCCCAACCCCAAATTCCTGTTGGAGGGTGATGGACGAGGCCATAAATCGACGAGAACGAGATGCCCAAGTTTTGCGGTAATTTGGTTTTACCAAGGAATGTTCTGAAAATTTGTCCAATAGCCCCCCCCCCCCTCTTCTCCCTCCCCCATTCAACTACTCCCCCGCCCTCCTAACTTCTGTCCCCCCCCCCCTCCAAAAAAACAAACTACTACTACTACTACTACTACTACTACTACTACTACTACTACTACTACTACTACTGTTACTACCACAGTGTGCAAGATGCATTTTTGTGTGTGTGGAAATTTGCATGCAGCATACATGTAAAACATTGAGGTAGATGATTCTGTGAGATAGCTGAAATGCAAATTGTTAAGTGTCTTTAAAATCGGTCACTTAAGCTTTGCCTTTTGTGTATTCCTGTTACTGTATTTATGTATTTGTCAGATCAGAAATTTAACTGAATAAAACATTGTTTAAACCAAAATCGGTCAAAATTAAAGTTTGTCCTCTTGTTGGTTCTGCTTTCCTTATGTCATAAAATAATACATAAGCCTACCTTATCACAGCCCATCATTTTTGACTTTATAAGGGAAGGTGTAAACCTTGACCTTGTAGTTGATCATGATTCTGGCCAGTCTGTAGAAGTAGTAGATAGATCTGCGTAATCCCTAACCTCAGATTACATTTAATTCCGTTCCAATTAAAATGTGTAAATTGGACACTGTCAGCCGGTGTCACTGGTCGACATTTAGTGGTGGAAAACTAACTTGCACGCACCGAAACGTTGATAGGGAGATTACGTACACTCCATACGGCTAGTTTATCACAGTAGCAGTTTTTACTATCTCTCACACACTGCATATATTACAAAGTGAAACGTATTCCAAAGGTTAGTTTACATTTAATTCTATCAGGTGTAATAAAGTCAAGGCGCATTCTTCCCACGAGGTGCTTCATCATGCCCATGAGAGTCAGTCCCATTCATCGTGTTTCGGTACTGTAGTCAGTTTGCATTGAGTAAACTTCTCCAGGCTCTTTAGGTTGAAATTACTTTGGCGGGTATAACCTTGGGTTGCAACATTGTGAGGATTGTTGTGATTTATCACGGCTAAGACTGTACCACGACGTGGCTACACGGATGACCGAAGATCGTGTTGTCAGCCCTACAAATTAAAGTGCGCTCTGATCTGCTCACCTTGTGTGGGGCCGGGTAGCTCAGTTGGTAAGAGCGTCTTGCTAGTAACCGAAAGGTCGCTGGTTCGAATCCCGGATTGGTAAACGTGTGATCATATTATTTTCCCCTTTACCAACAACTGGCCCGCTGGTGTCAGTATAAATCGGTCCAGTAGTCACCTATATGCGAAAGTGTCGTGTGACTATAATCTACAAACAACATCTGCTCACCTCCGTTTAGTCTTCTCCATTAAGCTATTAAAACTTTGAATGGATGAGAAATGCCCGTACATTTGCGGCAATGTAGGTTAAGCAGTTAATTGTGTGTGTTTTTTGTTTTTTTAACTGAACCCGAAACACCCCAGGTTTGATTCTATGGAGATTCTGCTTCGTGTAATCGATCATAAGATTTTGCACTCTTTATCTTTTCCTATGCGAGGTAAGCGTGCGTGCGTTGCGTGGTTAGATTACCGTCCCCGGACACAGAAGCGTATAGGGGACTTAACGCGAGGTAAGGAAGTGTCCCCTATACGCTCAATGTGTCCGGGGACACTAATTTACTAGAAGAAGAAGAAACGGAAGTGCAAAAAAGCAATTCAAACCGGTTTCGTTCGAGACAAAACTTTCGAAGTATTTTGTTTAGTTTGCGAATAACTCCAAAATTAACAATATTTTGAAAGCGATACTGTAGTAGGTCTACCTGTACCAGGACTGAGGATAATGACGAAGTGAACAATTATTTAGTAGAGTATGTTGAAAGCGTTTGCATTTACACCTTACTGCCGTAGTCGGAGTAGTCTGGAACTTGCATTGCCTCAATGTCCTTTTAGATACCGCTGCAGTGAGGGGATCCATTTATCTGACTTACCGTTCGCCCTCTCAAATTGCGGGTTGCTCATTCACACTGCCATGTTCCTTTGCGGTTTGCGAGTCGTACAATCTCTGACCCGCAGATGGACAAAGTAGCAAAGGGTGTCGCCATCAGAGACGTCTCTTGGTCTGCGACTCCAGCCATCTGTCACATCGGCTCCTGCACACCGAATATGAGAGACCATAATCAGAACGGTGTATCTTTTCACGCAGAAGTGCCATTTATAATGTGCAAACTAGATGACGGGGTATCAACAAACGACGCATTTCTTTTGACTATGCAAGCAATATCTTCTGTCCAGGATTGACGTAATGGCTCCAATAGTGTGGGTTAGTAGGGTTGTCTGACACCCATTTCGCACATTCGCACGCACGTGCAGACGCGCATAAACTGGCGACAACGATAGTCACTTCAAACAGCTTTTTGAGACTTTTGTCGTCTGTACCAGTAACTATTGCTGGTTCAAACTTGTCTTTGTCATTCTGAGCACACACACACACACACACACACAAAAGAAGACAAAAAGAGTGTGTATCATTGTAAAAGAAATTGCTTTGGTTGCTAATTGTTTAGCAAGTGTGGGTTAGGTGGGGATCATAAAATATGAAAAGCGCGCAGCAATTAATTCCAATGTCGCTCTCTGTCCCATATCCCTAACCACGTCACTCCTCGCTCGCAACTTACTCTCTGCCTCTCCCACCCTCCGCTTCCCCCCGCCCCAGCCCACCTACAAATATCGCTGGAATGAATATGCCTCCAAGATTTTATGTAAGTTGGGACTGGGGAGTCAAAGAAAAGAAGGAAATTGTGAATAATAGAGATAAGAGAAAGCGACAGAATCTTGTAGGTTGAGGTATGTGGTGGGGTGGGGATAGGGAAGGGGGGGAATGGGCTACAATGGACACGATACTGTTTTGTTGTTGAGCGTGTGCAACTACATCGATATAAAATAGTCCAAATAGAACGCTGAAGGTTTATGTCTGAATTTCGTTGGCGCTAATATTGTTGTCACAGCCGAGATAGCTGAGGAAGAAGAAGGCGAAGAATCCTTTATTGCGAGATACTATCTTGGTGAACTTTGAACCAGGGCGACTTTGATATTTTATGATGTGAATGGCAGACAATTTGTCTGGTTACTTTGGAGGTATGATAGCCTTGTGTCTCCATGTTCTTCCGCTTAGTGGGTAGTTGTGACATTCCTTGGTTAAACTTTAACGAGGCGGGTCTTGCCATAAGAGTTTTGAAGTGGGTGGGTGGATGGATTAAACGGGTGAGTAAACAACATTAGCCGCTAATACCTGGTACTAATGGAGTACGCTGGATAAACGATCATCTGTGGTGCCCCTACGACCTCGAGTTACGGGATAGGATGAGATAGGATAGGACCTGGTACTAATAGGCCTACTCGACAGACGGGAAGATTAGTGGGGCCGGTGTCACATCCTTCAAGTTCCGGGTCTCCTAGTTTATCCGAGCGCATTTGCGCATGCGCCAGGTCATGTCGTGCCGGCTTTTTCACGAAGTTCTTAGGCGTCATAACCCTAACCCTAACCCAAACCCTAACCCTAAACTCTTAACTCTAACCCAAACTTTAACCCTAAACCTTACGAAGACTATGATAGCACTGTGCGCATGCGTCGAATTTTGTAACGCGTCGACCAATCAGAATGCTCCCATTCGCTCCCAGCCCAGCTAAGATACTAGGAACTGTGAGGATGTCACACCGGGTAGCTCAGTTGGTAGAGCGTCTTACTAGTAACCGCAAGGTACCTGGTTCGAATCCCGGATTGGCCAATGTGTGACCATATTATTTTCCCCTTACCTTCAACTGGTTCGCTGGTGTCAGAATAATGTGACCAGTAGTCGCCTATACACTTCGGTGTCGTGTGACTATAATCTACAGTTACGGGAAGATCACGTAGCTCCAGAACGCTGATGGGACAGAATCGCGGTCCATTTTAAAATATTTTTTTATGAACCCTTGTACTCCAACTAATCCATTTTAGATAAGCTGTTTGATTTAGATTTACCTGCTGCTTTTACAAGTTATTGTCGCACAGTTCAAATGGATATAACAGAATTATATGTATTGCAATTGTTAGTAAATAGAACGTCTGTATACTGTAAAGCTGTCGACCTGGCTCATCTTCACGGTATCACTAGTCCTTAATTTGCATTATGGTAATCTGTGTGCAGAACTGTTGCCAACTCGGCTAGACCCGGATTCGGAACCCCGCTACGTGGAAACGTATTTCACTTCGTCACGTGACCGCATCAGGACGTCTCGCCCCCTGCCGGGCTACCAGCCGATCTACACCGGAAGCCACTTTCTTCCTCCTATGACGTCATCGCTCAAGACCAACGCGGCGCCTTCGGCAGGGAGCGATCCTTCAGACCACGAGTACATTTACATCAACTGCCCTGACGATGTTGTGAATGCCGAAAGGTGAACAGCGTGTTATCTATGGAGAGTAGGAATACACTTGGTGCCTTTAACGCTAAACGTGGATGGTATGCCTGCAGGTCTATAGACCTATCTACGTGACGTTTGGACAACGAGCACTGGACTCACAAGGAAGTTGATACATTCCATTTCCAAAAGTGGCAAAAAGTCCTCGATGTTTTTTTTTCTTTCTTTCAGTTCGTGTGTGTGTGTGGGGAGGGGGGGGAGGGGTAGAGGGGGAAAGAGTAGTGTGTTCACGAGCTAGTCACAGGGACCTTGGACGAG
Organism: Oncomelania hupensis; assembly: GCA_036898135.1. Taxonomy (NCBI): domain Eukaryota; kingdom Metazoa; phylum Mollusca; class Gastropoda; order Littorinimorpha; family Pomatiopsidae; genus Oncomelania; species Oncomelania hupensis. The sequence goes on along the minus strand of CM072517.1, from coordinate 41,139,021 downwards.
AACGACTAGATGTTGGATGGAGTGACTAAGCCGTTGTGTAATTTTGTACAAATTGTGCCATAGGTGATGCTTCTGGCGTCCAGGAAGGCTTACTGTGTGTACAGAACTTGGATGTGTAAGCTGGTATGCGAAGTTGGCATTGTTCACGTCAAATCTAATTGTGTAAAGTGCGTGAAACGTGCACGTTCATAAAGAGTGCATGTTTGTGTTGCTGGACAGAGGGAAAGAGAGAAATCTTCATGGATTTATTTTACTTTAAAAATAAAGAAGAATTAAGTGGTAAAAAAAGATTTGTTTAAAAGACTATGCCAATAAAGTATGTCTCAAGAAGAAGAAGAATTTACCACACAGAGGTTTTATATTAACATTTTTTTAAAATAAAAAATAAATGAATTGTCAGAAGCTTGTTTAAAAATCGGTAAACTTTGTCTCAATAAAAAAAAATGTAATCTTTAAATTGCGTCTCAAGAAGATGAGTGAACCACTCAGCCGATTTATATTTACATTTTTTAAAATAAAGGAATCATCAGAAAATTGTTTTTTTTAAACACCGATAAACTTGGTTTCCCTCCATAAAATATGTAACCTCTTAGCGGCAGTATGTTTTGTAAAGAATCGTGGCAAATTGTTTAAAAGACTGCAAACAAAAAACACGCGATGTCTCGCCATTCCATCAAGGAATTATCAAAAGATTGTTTTAAAAACGGTAAACTTTGTCTCAAGAAAAACAGTTAAACTCTTAGCGGCAATATTTTATTAGTTTTAAAACAAATCATAAAAATGTGTTTTAAGAAGAAAACCGATGTCTCACCATTCCATACAGGAAATTATTAAAAGATTGTTTAAAAACGGTAAATTTTGCCGCCCAAAAAAAAGGCAATCCCTTAACGGAAATATATTAAGTTTTAAAAGAATCATAACAGATTGTTTAAATGACTGTATATCGTGGCTCAAAGAAGAAAACCGATGTCTCGCCATTCCATAAAGGAATTATCAAAAGATTGTTTTAAAAACGGTAAACTTTGTCTCAAGAAAAAAAGTTAAACTCTTAGCGGCAATATTTTATTAGTTTTAAACAAATAATAAAAAATTGTTTCAAGAAGAAAACCGATGTCTCACCATTCCATACAGGAAATTATTAAAAGATTGTTTAAAAACGGCAAATTTTGCCGCCCCAAAAAAAGGCAATCCCTTAACGGAAATATTTTACTTAAGTTTTTAAAGAATCATAACAGATTGTTTAAATGACTGTATATCGTGGCTCAAAGAAGAAAACCGATGTCTCGCCATTCCATAAAGGAATTATCAAAAGATTGTTTTAAAAACGGTAAACTTTGTCTCGAGAAAAAAATGGAACCTCATAACGGCAATATTTTACTTAATTTTAAAAGAATCATAACATATTTTTTGTTTAACAGACTATAAATCGTGTCTCCAAGAGAAAAAAACCACACCTTGTCTCATCATGCCATGTATTTTTATGCATGTTTAAATTTGCCCTTAAAGTGTCGATGAGTAGTCGAGATACAGTGAACCCTCGTTTATCGCGGTAGATAGGTTCCGAGACCGGCCGCGATAGCTGAAAATCCGCGAAGTAGGGACACCATATTTACAGTATTTATTTAATGTGTATTGGGACTTTTTAAAACCCTCCCTTTATGTACTGTTAACAAACCACCCTTTACAGTAATGCACAGATATCTACAGTATGTATATACATACGGGACACAGGCACCAATGTTAAGCAATAAAACAGTACGTGTACATTTAAAACCAATCGAAATTTCCTGAAAATCCGCGATACGTTTTCTCAAATAATATAATGAAAAAAATACGCGAATGTCGAACCGCGAAGTAGTATATCACAATCACAACATTTTATTACATCGAGAGAAATTTATACCTGACTTTGGCATCAGTACAGATAACCATTATCTATGCTAAATATCATTTGACTGATTCACTCCCAATGGTATAAATTATATGACGTCAGTCATTCTAGATTCATAAAGAACATCGGGAAGAGAGGGGAAGGGGAAAAAGGCGTGACGGAAGGAGGGTGTGGATATATATGTCCTAAGGGCGGTTAAAGTATAAGCCTACTCAAGTTTCATTGTTTGTGACTTATGATTGGAGGAAGGGTCTAAAATAAAACTTTTTTTTTCTCCCCATTGTTCATTACTAACGAGTATTTTCTGCATGGTAAACTATATCCGCCAGAAAGATGCTCAGTTCTTTGAATCTAATGTTGATAAACTTCGAACGTGTGATGAAGAAGTCATTGTTATTCATCACGATTGCGTTATTGTAGTTTTAGTGTTGGTTTTTAACACTTTTGATTTTACGCTTGTCCGAAACGAGTTGAAGAAGAGTTATTGTTATTGGGAATACTTCTTCAGCTGTCTCAAGAGTTTCAGGCAACAGAGAAGTTAAAAAGTCTGTTTGTATATATATGTATTTTTGTTTTGTAAAATTAAGCGAGAGAGCTCTTAAAGAAGTGTGTGTGTGTGTGTGTGTGTGTGAGAGAGAGAGAGAGAGAGAGAGAGAGAGAGACTGAAACTGAAACTGAAACTGGAAGTTGTGTTAACGAAAATGGGAATCCCAGGGCTGAGCTTTAACGTTCGCCAACTCGCCAATGGCCCCTAAAAATAGTGTGTGGCGAGCTCGATTTGGGGTACCATTCGCCCGGCTGGCGACTTGAAAATACCGCCAGTGGTAGAGATTCTGTACCTGTACACGGACTTTTGACTTGCAATGTAAAACAAAACACGCGCCAACCGCTTCTGCAGTCAGCACCGGAGACCCGTTCCGATGCATGCTAGGAAGTTAGGTAACGCTAGCAAAGCGAGGGATTGGCGAAGTAAAAATAGCCTTTTCTCGCGAGACTTTCTTCTTTCCCTCGCCGCGAAACGCTACTGCCCTGCGAGATCCTAGCCTTCTTGCTTGATGAGTCACGCGAGATTTGCCGTACTTTCGATATTCCCCATTCTCAGTCTTTTGTCAATCTCGAACGATGTGGCGCTTTTTAAGCGGTGTCTCGGAGCCTCCAGCAAAAACAAATAAAGTCCGAAGAAGAAAAAAAACAGCTGAAGAAGGCACACCCAAGCTCCTTCAAGTTTTGGAACATTGAGGAGGAGGATGTCGATGATTAAAAAAAAATACAGTGCTTGTTTTAAAAAATGAAACAGTGTTGTTGTTGAAATTTATCTTGTTTATTAGCTGCAATAGTTATACAGTTTAAAAAAAATGACCGTGCTTTCAATCAAGGGGTCTGGCAACCTGAGAAATATTTTGGCAACTTCAACTTCCCAGGTTAGGAGCCCGGCTGGCTCCTTAGCCTGGCTTGCTAAATCTCAGCCCTGGAATCCTGTAATTATAGGCATATCAGTTATTATTTATTTATTTATTTATTTATTTACTTCCGTCCAATCCTTTCACAAGGAGCACACATTTTGTTTGGGGGTAATTGCCTTTCATAGTGTTAACTATTTTCCTTTCAGTGTTTGATATCGGTTCTTTTATTTCTTGTGTATTAGCTTCTTCTCATCATCAACTGTGTAAGCATAATTTCATCGCGCACAAATTGAAGATGTGTTGTATTGATAACATTTAAGTTACAATTCAAGGCGTTATATTTATATTTTTAAATACAAATTGTAATACACTATTCAGTTTATACATTTACTGTTTTTCATTTTATTTTTATTTTTAGCCCTCTGGATAACTTATAATACTGGACACTTTCTGACAAATGGTCACTAGTGCTTTCTATGGTATTAATATTCAGCAATGTAGGCATTTTATATTTATATGTTTTGTTAATATTTTATAGTGATGTATATATTCTATTTTGTTTTTGTAAACGGGATGTTCGATAAATTATAGTACAGCTCAGCATCCCCTGTATGGGATGCCTTTATTGTGAAGTGACCGGCTAGTGGAGTGCCTTCAGTGTTACCATTAGGGTTGTTTCAGCAGATCTTTCATGCGGATCAGGGGTGAGCCCTCTTTCAACCAAGGTGTGATCCTGATTCTGCTCTTTGCTGTCCGCAGGACCCTATAAACAATGTTTAACTAACTAATTAGCTCACTGGATGAGTACTTTAATTGAAGTTTTTTTTTAAATTGAGATTAGATTAGATTAGAAAATCAATGTTTATAGGGTCCAGTGGCTTGCTTATTTTGAAGAGGGTGAGGATGTGGTGAGAGTGATGGTGTTGTCGTAACGGTAAAAGAGTATATTGCCCATATCAAAAGGGCAGTGTAACCATTTTCTTTTGTTTATTCAATGTGCTGCAATATTCAGGACCTCCAATGTTTCTGAAAACAATTTCTTTTTGCAAGATGCAAAATCCATTGAAAATGCCGTCCTACTAAAAATTATGCATAATAAAGCGTTATTGAATAGTGTTTAAACTAGTTGCATGATTTGTATCGTTGCCGCGAGGCAATTCAGTGGCAATTTAGTTTTAAAGATTGATCAGAAGAACAAAATCTTTGCGTGATTCCTGTAACAGTCACAGAATCAGCATATATTTTTGTTGCAAACTTTAGAAGATGCAAAATAGTCGTTAATTTTTCTATGCTTTTGTATATAATTTTTCGACATCTGTGATATTGGTGTTAATACATTATTTTGTTCTGCTTATTCCTTGCTTTAAAACAATTTGAAAATACTAAAAACAAATAAAATTGAATTTAAAGTTTTGTTTGTTTTTATAGTACACTTCATCTTCTTCTTCTAATTTTTTCTTTGTTCATTGTTTTATCTTGGCTCTCTGTCTCTCTCTGTCTCTCTCTCTCTCTCTCTCTCTCTCTCTCTCTCTCTCTCTCTCTCTCTCTCTCTCTCTCTCTCTCTGTCTATCTGAGTGTGTGTGTGTCTCTCTCTGTCTCTGTCTGTCTCTGTCTCTCTGTCTGTCTCTCTGTCTGTCTCTCTCTCTGTCTGTCTCTGTCTCTCTCTCTCTCTCTCTCTCTCTCTCTCTCTCTCTCTCTCTCTCTCTCTCTCTCTCTCTGCCTTTTTTGTAAAGCGACCGGCGCGGCTGGTGGAGAACCTTCAGTGTTACCATTAGTCCAGGGTTGTTTCTGCAGATCTATTATACGGATTAAGGCTGAGCTCTTTCAACCAAGTTGTGGTCCTGATTCGGCTCTTTGCAGCCCGCTGGATCCTATAAACAATGACTAACTAACTAACTAACTCTCTCTAATTTCAATCACCCCAACATTTTTCCCCGCACCATCTTGACTAAAGTACTTCTCCGCCTTCAAAAATACTAAAAAAGGTAAAAAGGTAAAGGTAGTCCCATAGCCTTGTCCGGAGCGTGATGTTGGAGATCACACTTATCTTGGGCCAGCGTAATGAGGGTGATGCCCATCTCTCTCCCTCGCTGCTTTACTTTCCCCACCCTTAAGAGAGTAGGTACTCAGTCACAGTTGAGTCAACTGGGGGCGTTGTTATTTGTCGCTTCGCGTTTTGCGGTCAGCCAACCAAGTGCTAACCGCACTGGACGGTGCTTAACTTGCGACACAGTAGCGAGTGCTCCAACCACTGCGCTATCACAATACTAACTACTCACTTCCCCCGTTGGGGCGCCGGGTGTTTCAGTATAAATAGTATCCCCACTTTCTTTAAATTTAGTGCTTTAAATTCCCACTGTCGCTGTCTTTCTCATTTGCTCTTTCTCATTCCTGCTCTGTTCTATCAATCTGCTATACTATCGTCTTCTTCGCTAGCCCAGTCTCCTACCTTTTTTCTTGAAAACTCTTTCGGGACAAGACTCCTTATTTGTGTATGAGGTCTGTTGGATCAGCTTGGGAATATTGGACGCTTTCTGCCAGGCGGTCACTAGGGCTTCCTATGATGTTACATGTATTATTTTGCGATGTAGGCATTTTATATGTATGTGTTTTGTTGATAATTTATAATGATGTTTGTATTCTATTTTGTTTTTGTAAATGGGGGTTCGATAAGTTGGGGTGAAGCCTCAGCCGTCCCCTTCGTGGGATGTCTTTATTGTAAAATGACTGGCTGGTGGAGAGTATTCAGTTTTACCACTAGGGTTGTTTCAGCAGATCTTTTATGCGGATCGGGGGTTGTCCGGTCCTGATTTGGCTCGGAAGAGTCCGCTGGACCTAAAACAATAATCATGTAATGTAATGTAACTACTCACTTTTTCCCCCCTACTGTCTGTGTTCCCCTAGGATCGCCTCTGTTGTTACATAATTTCTACCTCCACCTGCACCACAGTACCCCCCCCCCCCCCCGCCCCACCCCCCCTATACCTACAACATCTTTGCTGGTTGAGCTATAGGATTTGTTCACCATTACTGACACGGACGAACGCGAGGCATTTTGTTTGCAAACAAGTTGGCAGACCCCGTAGGAGGAAGTAACATTTCTGAGCAATTTTCGCCCGGCATTGTTGACATTTCGTCGACATTTTTCATCTCCCCGGGATTCGTGTGAGCGGGTTGGAGCGTACGGGGAGGGACTTGGGGTGGAAGGTGGAAAGATTCATCTCAAACTTTTCTCTGTCCATGTTTTTCACTCACGAGATGGAATTTGTAGATGTAATGTTAGTTATAGGGTCCTTAATATCAGGACCACATATTTGCCCTCTCAGTTTCTTGGGTGGAAGGGCTTGTGGAAACTCTTGAGTGTGTGTGTTTGTGTGCGTGTGTGTATGTGTGTGTATGTGTAGGCCTATTTGTGTGTGTGTGTGTATGTGTGTGTGGGTTGTGTGTGCTCGCGCAAGAAACTGAGAGGGGAAATATGTGGTCCTGATTTTAGTGACACTATACCTAACATGCAAGGAGACAGAAGAAGATGGAGACAGAAAAAGAGGTGGGAGGACAGCATTCGAGAATGGACTGGCTTGACACTGAGCGAAGCCATCAAAGTTGCTGAGGACAGAGAAAGATGGAATACGCTGGTTAAACGATCATCATCTCTCTCTCTCTCTCTCTCTCTCTCTCTCTCTCTCTCTCTCTCTCTCTCTCTCTCTCTCTCTCTCTCTCTCTCTCTCTCTCTCTCTCTCTCTAACTTATTTGTGTGTGTATGTGTGTGTGTGAAAATTGCTAGCGAGGGCAAATCTTTCGTTCACATGCTAATCATTAGGAATATTGGGCCTGGCACTCCTAACATCGACACTAAAACAATATAATAAAATAAAACAAACACATACACAAATAAACACATACAAATTTCCTATATCCTATAGGTCATGCTTTATTTCATAAATTTTGCGTCATGACCTCTGGCGGCAAGATCACGATATCTTTGTAATAAATTTGCACTTGAGTCTAACTGCTTTTTGGACGATGATGTACGAAGTTTGATTCGCCATGCCTTTGCCGCGACTTGAACGAAAGACATTATAAACAGCAACCTTAACCCTTTAAGCCGTAATGAAGAAGGCACAGCAACTTTTAAAGCTGTCATGAGTTCATTTCGAATAATGGCTCGCTATACTACAGAGTGCAATAACAATACAATGCGCAACATCAAATCGCTGTAATAAATAAATAAATTAATTAATTAATGCAAAAAGGTAAAACTAAAAGGCAAAAGGTATCCTCCTCTCCCGCCTCCTCGTACAGGTGCGATCGTAGGAGAAAACGAAGTTTCCATGTTCTCAGGGCCAGCTTTGTTAAAACCGCTTTTTTTCCTCCTATCTCTTGATGCTGTTCCTTCTCCGGATCTAAAGGGACCCAGATACCCAGTTACAGAGTAAGGGTGGGGAGTGGGAGAGAGAGAGAGAGAGAGAGAGAGAGAGAGAGAGAGAGAGAGAGAGAGAGAGAGAGAGAGAGAGAGAGAGAGGAGATCTAAGTGTTTTCACTACCGCTAGCGTGACTGTCACGTAATCTCAAGCTAAACGGTAACTACTACTGATCGACGTCGTACCTACCTTGGTACCGCAGGGGACCAAGATCCAGCGTTAAAGTCACGGAACGATGGAAACTCTCAAACACGCACGTCTAATTAAATTGTATCGTGTTTGCAGGTGTAGAATGGTAAATTCAGCACCTGGGTCGCGGGTGAATGAGTACACAGTAGAGTTACACACTATGCAGGTTTATTTCACTATGTTAGAGGTCGTGTTTTCCTGCCTATAGACGTAAGCAATTAGGTTATACGTGAAATAATATATCGAGTGTCACAGTGTTGTCACAGTATCACAGTGACTTTTTTCTTTCTGTTTTTTTTATTCCCCCTCCTCTAAACTGATTTTTTAAAAATTGTTTTAGATTGTTTCAGGCATTTATTTACCTTTTTAATCGACAGCTAATATATTGTGTAAAGTTTGCTCTTGGGTGCATGTATCTGTTTCTCGTTAGTTAGTTCATTCATTTATTTTTTTACAACTTTTTTCTTTTCGATTTTATTGTATTTCTTGTCTCTTATATTATATTTGTGTGTTTGTTTGTTTGTTTGTTTGTTTTTTTTTGTTGGTGTCGCAAGAGGACCAGTTTTACCCTGCTTATTTACGTTTTTGTTTGGATAGTCAGTAAATCTTAGAAAGTTAATGTAGTATAGAGCAGACGATGACAGTATAACTGAGGTACACACACTGCGAGCCTGACGCGAAGAATGCAGTGACGTCAGCACTGTGTGCGTGGAATCGGAAAGTCTTATCCAATAGGACTCAGGCAGAGCGGTTAGAGCCAGTTCTGACTGGGTCAACACCGAGCATAGTTTCATTCAGTTGAGAGAAAGACGCCAGAGTGTACACAGCTACACCTGAGTAGAGAAAGATCTCCACTGAGAGACCAGGAAGCAGGACTTGTGAATTTCAGAATTCAATCAAGTAGCCATGGGCCTGACTTTGTCAAACAGGTAAATGAACATACTTCTGTTTCATCGTGATATATTTATATTATAGTTGGATTGTGTTTTCCAGGGTTGTGGAATTTGCTATACATAGATTTGAATTGTTAATCCGAATTTGCCTTACCACGTGGAGAAGCCGAACACGTGTTAAGCACGACCGGCTTTGACGCCATGTTGTATACCTGACGGAACCACTGTTGTTTAACCTATATGTATGTTTGCAGACCAGTGGCTGTACCAGTGAATGTTTATAATATTATTAATTCTTTATGTGTATAATTAGCCACGATTTATATTTATGTATGTATAGGAAAGTAGAGTGGAGAGTCCGGGACCACGGACGTAGCAGAATGTTCGTCGCTTATCTATAGAGATGTGGAGCTATCACTGAGGGCTACTTTGGCTTTCAGTGAGACGCTCTGCACAGACCTATTATTCAGGGTTGTGCAGAATTTCGTCTCTTATGTTACAGACGAGCAGGCGAGATATATCGTGCGCCCTACTCAACAGAAAAACGAGTTGGCTGTTTAGCCTCTACAGCACAGGACTGAGAGAGCAACCCTGGAAAACACAATCCAAGACAACACAGCGTGTCAAGGAACCAAACTACACGACGACCCAGCGTGTACCCGAAGCTACCTCAACGAAGGGCTTCAAACTCACTACACTGAAGTTAAGTGCCAAGGAATCAGTGCACTAAAACTGATAGCAAAAGGACCACAGTAGTCCACTCTTCAGAAACTGTAGTAAAACGGACCACAGTAGTCCAGTCTTCAAGAACGCTAGTAGCCAGTGCCCTAGGATAAGATAACAGCTGCCTAGACTATCAGTGATCGAATTATTTGCATTGATTTGATTGATGACTTTTTAAGGTAGATTAGTACATCGAAGATCTTGTATTGAGTAGAAGAAATAAATGTGTGATTTTAACTGTTATCAAGTGGCTGGACTACATATGATTCATAGCCGTGTGAAAGCTAGTGTGACAGTGATCTTTTACCAATTTTCTATCTATCTCTGTATCCCAGCCTTAACACAGACCGAGCTAAACAAATAAATGTATTAAAGTAATTCATCGGGTGACAAACTAGCGGTCCCCATCGAATTGACGTGAGGGTTACAACAATCCATTGTGCAGAGCCCAGTAACAAAAAAAAACCACGTTACAGTTGGGAAGATTAATTAATATACTTCTGTTTTTTTAACTTTGTACTTGTTCCTGTTCACTAAACATGTCATTGTTATCATTTGTCAAAGGGTAGCACTTTTTTAAGCTTTGCATTTGTGTGCCCTTTATGTTCTCCATGCTTTGTTTGCTTGTTTCGTGAATAATAAAATTCTGTTTAAAGCAAGAGATGAGGGCGAATGTAAAACAGTAAAGTCAACGAAAAGTAAAATGGACGAAATGTAACACCGACAAGAATGAATTAAAAGAGATCAAGAAAACAGGGAAAGAGCGATGAAAAGATAACCTGCTCCTCGCGCCGTAATTATAGATTGAAAGAATGAGCATCGAAGTTTAACACCTACCTCACACCCACCTTCTTCTCTCCCATTTACCTTCATTGGCGTTATGGAAAGACTGGGGCAACCAAACCAGGGAAGAGGGTTAGGGACCTAAATCAACACTGAACCACCAGACCAATCATACTGCTAAGACGGGTAAGGAAACAAAAAAGCTCACTTTTATGTAGCCCACCACGGGATTCAGACATGGGTCATCGAGGTGCCAGGCGAACTCGCTACCACTGAACTACGGGCGATGGAACAATTAGATTGATTGATTTTTTTTAACAGAGTGACGCAATAAGCTGTCACGATGTTTCATTTTAAAGGAATGACTATCTGGCATTTGCCTGCAAGCTGTTGTTTTATATTGGGCAAACATACATACTAAACATAACATCATTATTGAGGTCTTTCAGTACAAATATAGCAACAGTTATACAGTGCTCGGCACCAATTAAAACGTTGCTGGCGTGCCATTCTGGTCTCAGAGAATGCTAAGATTGTAAAGTAACCGCAAGCACATGCAGCATCTATGACTGCTTGGGCTGTACGCCAAGATCATCGATACTCAGTATGTAGCCACAGAAGTAAATAATTTCTAGTCAGTGAAGGCAATGAAAGCAAGTTAACTACAAGTTAAATCATCTAAAATACGTTAATACTTTCGCTTCAACTCGCTCATCAACGAGGGCGCGTGCTCCGATGCCCGCAAATGCCAATACACGAGCGTTGTACATTCACGTATCCTGTGTTTCGAACACATTTGAAGGCGGTGATCATCGAGGCTCCCACTTGGCTTCTCGCTAGCGTGATGACGTCTGGTTTGTTTGTGCGTGTGTAGCTGTCTTTTCTGACGTAACCGTGCAGACGTTCCTCAGGTACATATAACTTCTTTGAATATTTACAAATAGGAATACGAACGCTTTGTCATCTCCATGAGAAATTACAATGTGATGTACATAATATAAAGAATCACAAAGAACAATACCAAGAATTAGCACTACAACAAACAGGAAAACTACAATTAAATTTTTCAAAGTTTAAAAATACATTTCAGACAACACAGAATCAAATAGGTTTCTGCATAAAAAGAGGACCCATACACGCTACACATCCACACACACACTTGCGCCTTGCGAAACTAACTTTAGTTAAGAACCGTTGTTATAAATTGCAAATATGTTACGTTGAAACGTGAACGAAAGTATGTCGGAAGCGCGCACGATAGATCTAATCGTTTCGTTTTGCAAAGTATTCAATAATGGAGTTTATTTACCTTTGATTTGAGTTTGCATTGTTGTTAGGAGAGGCTTTGTATAACGTTGATAATGTGCTTTGGTCTATATTACTGTAGAAGTTTCTGGATCTGAGTGTTTACTTTCTATAGAAAATTCCCGATACATGTCGAAGCAAGAGGTCGTTCCAGAAGGAGAAATAATAATGTATGACGTAAGTCAGTGATGACGATCTTTAGTTCGATTGGTGGCAGTACGTCATTTCTACAGTATACCAAATTGTTCCAGAAAAGAGAGAGGTTATTTAATCGTGTGCCGAGATTGTTGTAGAGAGAGAAAAGTTGTTGATAGTGATTTGGAAAGTTGCTGTGAAAGTTGTTGAGTTGAATTGAAAATTGTATGCAGTTGTTGATGTGTGCTGAATAAAAGTGGAAAACTTCATACGTCGACTTTGTGAATTGTATGCTGTTTGGACGGGCTGTGTGAATAAACGAATCTGAGTTACACAACTATCAGGAATTCAAGCATCGGGGCTGAATCAGATACTGATAGAAAACACCAACATCAAACAGAGTGTAACATTTTGGGGGTCAAGCCGCGATTCACGCCATAGCCAAGGGTTCAACTGCGACAACAAGCGAGTCAACGTTACGAGAGGCAGTCATCGAGGGTAGCCGCCAACGAGTTGCGTCGAGAGGGGCCAACACACTGGGACTACATCACCGATAGATTCGGGTTGACTGCAAGGGCGTGTAGTCGCTGAAGAGTTGCTTCGTGAGCGAACAACAGATCGGGACTACGTGGCTGCCGTAAGACTACGTCGAGGGACAGTCTCGGAGCTACATCGCCAGTGTTACAGAGAGCGACGTGCGGACGTCGAGTCTACTTCAGCACAGGAGCGTGTACATCAACACCAGCGTGGTGCAGCGTCGCATACGACGAGGACAGCGGGGCCTGCGTCAACGAAGGCGACTAGTGACAAGCATCAGCGCTACTGCAGAAAGCGTGCTGTTCTAGAACAGTCTAGAAAGGTACAGCACAGTCAAGAACTTTCCAGAAAAAAAAGAACTCTACAGTCAAGAACTTTCTAGAAAAAGAACTTTCCAGAAAAGAACTTTCCAGAAGCATCAAGATGGCTGACTTCTGGCAGAAAGGGATGCAACTGAATCTAAAAGGCAAACAGCTGACGGAGTACGTCAAGTCTCAGGAGAGAATACAAGAAAGAGAAGAACAACGTCAGCGTGAAGAAAGAGAAGATGAGCGACGGCGTGAAGAAAGAGAAATAGAGGAGCAGCGTCGCCGTGAAGAAAGAGAATTAGAAGAGCAGCGTCGCCGAGAAGAAAGAGAAGAGCGGCGTCAAGAAAGAGAGATGGAAGAGAGACGATTAGAAGCTGAGCGTCAATACCAGCTAGAGTTGGCGCGTATCCAGAACAATCAGCATGCGCCACAAGCCACCAACGACCATACGGCTCCAAAATTGCCAGCTTTCGTCGACGGGAAGGACCAGATCGACACCTATCTGGCGAGATTCGAAAGGTTCGCCAAAGCTCCAATTGGCAACCTCGAGACTGGGCGATTCGACTAAGTGCACTTCTGACGGGGCAAGCTCTCGAAGTTTACACCAGACTGTCGAACGATGACGCCAAAAACTACGACGTCTTGAAAGAGGCCCTGTTGCAGTGCTACAACTTTACAGAGAAGGGCTACCGTAAACGCTTCCGTGAATGCCGGCCTAAGTCAGACGAGACGCCAAAGCAGTTTGTGGAGCGCCTGTCGTCATATCTACACAAGTGGGTGGAGTTATCAGGCGAAACGAAGTCTTACGACAGTCTCCATGACCTGATCGTGAAGGAACAATTTCTCAATGCCTGTCACAAGGACTTAGCGACCCACTTAGAAGAACAAAAGCTGCAGACGCTTAAAGATGTGACTGAGGCTGCTGAAAGATATCTCATCGCTCATGGGAAAACCCTGGGGCCACCCAGCGCGACGAAACATTTTCAGAAGGCTGGAAACCATGTGAACCAGATCCAGGGAAGCCAGACGAGCCAGAGACAGACAGACTCCACGCCTCCTCCCAGGGAAGGGCACTCAAGAGGCTGTTTTATCTGCAACGCTACAGACCACAGAGCTGCCAGCTGCCCTCAAAGCAGAAATAGCGGACAGCGGAGCAGTACGGACAATGCAGCGGCGGGCAACCGGCAGAGGCGGTTCTCCAATCAACGGCAAAACAGTAGATCTGACCATCAAGTGTGCGGCGGGAGCGTCATTCTTCCGAGTGAGACCAAGCGCACAGCTACCCCTGCCGACGTGCAAGAGTGCATGACCGATGGCCAACTTCTCCTTGCCAACGGAAAATCCATCCCCGTCGTCGCCAGCGCAGCTGTGACCGTCCAGAACATGCCTGTTTCAAAGGGACGCGTCGGAAATCATGAAGTGACTGTTTTAAGAGACTCTGGCTGCAGTGGGGTCATCGTCAGAGAAGACCTAATCGCTAAAGAACAGTTCACTGGCGATTCAAAATGGACACTTATGGCCGACAGAAATGTGTGAGAGCGCCAGTTGCGAAGATTCATGTCAACACCCCTTTCTACGTAGGCGAAGTCGAAGCGGTTTGCCTGAAGAAGCCGCTATACGATTTGATGATCGGGAATATTGACGGCGCGAGACGACCCGACGACCCCGATCCAGAGTGGAGTCCTGCCTCAATCCAACGCGTCGAAGTTGTGGAGGAGGATCCATTGCCGTTTCCCGATGGAGACCTTACAGAGCTGCTACGGGACAATGTGGTTACTCCGGCTCAGCCCTGCCGACCAGAGATCGTCGGTGCTGTTACTACCAGGGCCCAGGCCAAGAGAGACAAGACGTCTACGCCACTGAAGGTCGCCGACAACTCTAAAGCTGCCATCGTGGACAGAGATAAGCTTATCCAGCTCCAGGAAGCTGATAGCACTTTAAACAAGTACAGGAACCGCCAAGACCACGTGACCAAAGGCAGTGGTACGGTCTATTTTGAGGTGAAGGCCAAGATCCTGTACCGAATCTTCCAGCACCCGAGGGTCAACGGAGGTAAACCACTACGTCAAGTACTGGTACCATTACCCTTAAGGCGCCAGGTGATGGAAGTAGCGCATGACTCAATCATGGGAGGTCACCTAGGTATCAAGAAGACGTCAGACCGAATCCAGGCGGTATTTTACTGGCCAGGACTTCATGCGGACGTCAGCCGTTTCTGCCGATCATGTGACATTTGCCAGAAGACCATACCTCGAGGAAGGGTCCCGAAAGTGCCTATGCAGAGGATGCCTCTGATCGACCGACCTTTCAAGAGGGTGGCCTTAGACTTAATCGGCGAAATAAGACCTCCGAGTGAAGAAGGTCATCGATGGGTACTGACTTTAGTGGACTATGCGACTCGGTACCCAGAAGCAGTGCCTCTGAAGAAGATTGACACTGAAACTGTCGCAGAGGCGCTAGTGGACATGTTCAGTAGACTTGGAGTGCCTGAAGAAATTCTGACAGACCTCGGGACGCAGTTCGTCTCCGACTGCATGAAGGAGGTGAACAGACTGCTGAGCATCCGGCATTTGACTACGACACCCTACCATCCGATGTGCAACGGGCTTGTCGAAAAGTTCAATGCTACGTTGAAGTCCACCCTGAAGAAACTGTGCAGCGAGCAGCCCAGACAATGGCATCGTTACATCAACGCCTTACTGTTCGCCTACAGAGAAGTGCCGCAGGAGTCCACCGGCTTTTCTCCGTTCGAGCTGCTGTACGGAAGAACCATCCGAGGGCCGATGCACATCCTGAAAGAACTGTGGACGAAAGAAGTGGACACCCCAGAGGTGAAGAACAGTTACCAGTACGTGTTTGAGCTACGGGAGAAGCTGGAGCAGACTCTCGAGATAGCCAGAGAAAACCTGAAGAAGTCCCAGGACTGTGGAAAGCACTACTATGATCGTAGGGCTGTGAACAGGAAGTTTAAACCTGGCAACAAAGTGCTGGTGCTGCTACCTACTGATCACAATAAGTTGCTGATCAGTGGAAAGGCCCGTACGAAGTGGAGACCGTGGTGGGAATCAACGACTACAAGGTGAAGGTCGGCCAGCATTCCAAGATATACCACGCCAACCTCCTTAAGCTGTACGTGGAAAGGCCATCAGAGATTGTGCATGCAGCGACAGCAGCTGAGATCGACAACAGCTTTGACAGCGAGGAACTGTTGGAACTTGGAGACTTCCACAGCAAAGAAGGCATCGATGATGTTAAGCTAGGACCGAGCTTGACGGAAGGTCAAAAGTTGGAGCTCAAGGACCTTATGGGCGAGTTTCCCCATAACTTCGATGATGTCCCAGGCTCTCCGACTTCGGTCGAACATGAAGTCCACACCCAGACCTGGAAGGAGCATCTGCAGACCTTGAGGGAGCTATTCCACCGTCCCGCAGAAGCCAACCTGACCGTGAGACCCAGCGAATGCATTCTGGGAAATGACAACGTCGACTGCGTCGGAGATCCGATGTAAGAAGGAGACAACGGAGGACGCACTGATTCCGGGGAAGCCCACGTGATCATCGTCTTTGACCCTGGGCCGATGACGACCGCAACTGACGAGGGCGTCGATTCCTTGCGAACGAAAGAACATTGACTGTGTGGACGAACTCAGAATATTGGTAATGACAGACTTGAAAATGAAAAACGTTGATTGGGTAAATGAACTGTGATCATTGACAGTATCCAGAAAGACTTGCAAATGAGAAACTTTGACTCTGTGTGAATGAACTGTGAACATTGACATTATCCAGGTAGATTTGAAGATGAAAACCATTGACTCTGTGTAGATAAGCTGAGCGCAATTACAATTTTCAGAAAGTCTTAAATTAGTTTCAATTGAGGACTTTGTTTGTGCATTACGTTTCAACGTTGTTGAAAGAAATTGGGTAAATTTCTTCTTGAGTGGGGGGTTATGTTACGTTGAAACGTGAACGAAAGTATGTCGGAAGCGCGCACGATAGATCTAATCGTTTCGTTTTGCAAAGTATATAATGGAGTTTATTTACCTTTGATTTGAGTTTGCATTGTTGTTAGGAGAGGCTTTGTATAACGTTGATAATGTGCTTTGGTCTATATTACTGTAGAAGTTTCTGGATCTGAGTGTTTACTTTCTATAGAAAATTCCCGATACATGTCGAAGCAAGAGGTCGTTCCAGAAGGAGAAATAATAATGTATGACGTAAGTCAGTGATGACGATCTTTAGTTCGATTGGTGGCAGTACGTCATTTCTACAGTATACCAAATTGTTCCAGAAAAGAGAGAGGTTATTTAATCGTGTGCCGAGATTGTTGTAGAGAGAGAAAAGTTGTTGATAGTGATTTGGAAAGTTGCTGTGAAAGTTGTTGAGTTGAATTGAAAATTGTATGCAGTTGTTGATGTGTGCTGAATAAAAGTGGAAAACTTCATACGTCGACTTTGTGAATTGTATGCTGTTTGGACGGGCTGTGTGAATAAACGAATCTGAGTTACACAACTATCAGGAATTCAAGCATCGGGGCTGAATCAGATACTGATAGAAAACACCAACATCAAACAGAGTGTAACAAAATAAAATGAAATAATTTGCAGAGTAAAAACAATTTGACGACAATTTAATAGAGGTGTACGTGGACCCTTCTGAAATCACGGAGTAAATTCTTTTCTTTTAAATCACAGATATAGCAGATCACATATCTCCAGTATCGCACAAACAACTGCTGCCTTGACAAGGTTGAAGCCCATTTGGAAAGATACTCAGTCTACGCTCCAAGGTAATTAGGCTGCTGCGCTCCCTTGTCATCTCCATCTTCCTATACGCTTGCGAAACATGGACCTTCACAGCAGACCTACAACGAAGAATACAAAGCATGGAGATGAAGTGCTACAGAAGACTTCTGGGCAGTTCCTATACCCAGCACATCACCAACGACGAAGTCCAACAGACCATCACACAAGCCATTGGACAACACGATGACATTCTTACAGTGGTGAAGAAACGGAAAATCCGATAGTATGTCCACGTCACCAGAGCATCAGGCCTTGCAAAGACCAACCGGCAAGACACGGTGCAAGGAGGCAGAAGAAGAGGGAATTAAAACAAGAGGTTGGAGGACAACATTCGAGAATGGACTGGCTTGACACTGAGCGAAGCCATGAGGGTTGCTGAGGACAGAGAAGATGGAGGATGCTGTTAAACGATAATATGTGGTGCCCCAACGACTCTCGAGTAACGGGATAGGCTAGGCTAGGCTAGGATTATCACATAATTAGTCCCATCCTCCCTCACGCACACATTTACATACACTCACACACACAACACAAATCCACACGCACGCGCGCGCGCGTTACACAAACACACACACACGCGCGCGCACACGGTTATATACGTAAATATCTTTAAAATACAGTAATTATGATGATGATAATGATATGATGATGAGGAGAAGGAGGAAGAGGAGAAGAAAGAAGGGGGGGGGGATTATGAGGATGCCGTCGTCAACGCAACTCAACTAACCTAGTCTAGAGCTTACCCTAACATAACTGAACCTAAGATAACCTAACCTAATTTTTACAAAGTTAGCTTTGAACTATATTACCCAACACTAACCTAAACTCTTGTATAACTTAACCTAATTTCTCCCTACTTAAACCCTAATTAATGTTAACTACCATGCTTTGAGAGGTCAAACAATTTGGGATGTTCAGGTTGATTGTCCGACCTTCAGTCTAAATGTCCCTCACAATAATTAAAGGTCAAACTGACCCGGAACAGGAAGTACACAACGGACTTTATGATGACCCTGGGTTAGACAACCATTGTTCCCAATACTCCACGGGCCGAAGAGGGAGGGGACGCAGCTCCGTCCATTAGGCGATTTTGAAAGGAGGTAATGCTGACCTGTCAAAGAAGATAATAGATTTGCTAGCGGGCGGTAATTTGATGATGCCAATAGTCGGATTTGGACCAGACTTTTGGTTGAGGATATCTCGTCTCGTTAGTTGGTTCACAATAGCGGCTCCACGGTGACGGACATCTGTGATTATCTTTAAGAAGGAGACGAACAAACTAATTATCGATCATTATAGAAGAAAAACTTCTGCTGGGTCTCTGAGGAGCTAAGAAATTAAAAGCTGAAGTTTATCTGCTTCTTTGTTCATTCGTGGTTACTTGAGCCGCTACTTGTTGAGGGGGGGGGGGGGGGGGGGTAGGAAAGGAGGAGAGAAAAAGGGAGAGGTGGATATTTCTTCTGTGTGTGTGTGTGTGTGCGTGTGTTTGTGTGGGTGTGTTGGGTGTGTGCACGCGTGTATTCTGGCACATGCCTATTATAAACAGAGTTAAGCGCACACCCCACATCTCTCTCGCCCTTTTTTCTCTCTCTCCCTCTCGTGGCGTCTCTCTCTCTCTCTCTCTCTCTCTCTCTCTCTCTCTCTCTCTCTCTCTCTCTCTCTCTCTCTCTCTCTCTCTCTCTCTCTCCATACCTCATATTTCATTTCGGCGTTGGGAGTGTGTGCAGACCGACTGGTTCTTTGATGTTTCCCTACAGCCACCCTCAGCGTCTACTGCCCGATTCACCCCGCTGTGCTTAAGATATAGTAGGGCTTCACGCGTATTCCTCCCCCTCCCTCCCTGCCACCATCCACTAACCTGACGCTTCCCAGCCAGATCATCAAACACGATAAGACTCATTTTTTTAAAATATTTAAACAACTTTATTATTATCACCGAGGTGAAATTCGGGCACTTTCATTTTCGAAAGTACAGCAGCCCCAAGTGAAGCGCTTTACCCAAGGTGCATGCTGGATGTGTTCTTGTCACCGGCACTCACCCGTCTAGGACATGAGCGTCAGGATCTTTAAAGTCCGTTATGATGGAATGCATGCGACACAGACTAGACCTCGGTTTATACTCTCATCCGAAGGAGTAGGAAACGGGAGTAAAGTGTCTTTCCCAAGGACACAACACAATGCCCCGGCCTGGGCTCGAACTCGGGACCTTCAGATCCGCAAGCCAACGCTCTAACCACTCGGCCACCGCGCCTCATTTTGCTTGCAAATTAGTCCCCCATCTCAAGTAGCGGGGAAAAAAACAAAAAAACAAAAAACAAAAACCAAATATTAAAGGGTGGCGAAGTGATCACGTGAGGCAGGAGTGCACCAAAACATATTTTATAAATAAATCCGTCCAACATATTCTGAGAAATTGCCCGGACCGGACAGATAGACAAACGGACAGACAGACAGACACACACACACACACACACACAGTGAAAGAGAGAGAGAGAGAGAGAGAGAGAGAGAGAGAGAGAGAGAGAGAGAGAGAGAGAGAGGAAGAGAGAGAAGGAGGAGGATGGTAACAAAAAATAAAAAGCAATATACCCCTTATAGACATGACATCTATTGCGCCGGTATTATTAGTGTAAAAATGGATGGCAGGATTGAAAATTTGGTAACTCTTGTTACACGGTTCTGTGTTTGTATAGAATACTACGAATAGTCAGGCTAACGTAGGTCTACTTCATAGAGCTTTTCCTTCTGGAATACATTTGTATGTTAACTGTAGAGAACCCCTTCTCCTTCTTCCTCCTACTCTTTCTCCTTCACAAAAGCTTTCTTCTTCTTCTTCTTCTTCTTCTTCTTCTTCTTCTTCTTCTTCTTCTTCTTCTTCTTCTTCTTCTCCTCAAGTTGGTCATTATATTTTCTCTCATCTTCCTCATTCTCTCCTTCGCACCATCATCATTATCATCATTTCCTTTTTTTTCTTTTTTTTTTAAAGTTTTCGGTCTTTCTTTCTTTTATTCATTCATTCATTCATTCATTCATTCATTCATTCATTCATTCATTCATTCATTCTTTCTTTCTTTCTTTCTTTCTTTCTTTTTTTCTTCCGTCCTATCTTTCTATCTTTCTGTCTTCCTTCCTTACAACTGTCTTCATTCCTTGCTTGCTTTTTTTTTTCTTTGAGAAAACACTCTGGTTTCACAGACTTCCGGAGGTCGAACCCAAGAACAATAAACACTGTAAGCCCGCGCATTCTCGAAGGCAGCATGTCTTCTTATTCACCGTCTTATGGAACCTCAGCTTGCAAGGATGATATTATGTAGAGGGAGGTTGCTCGATACACCATCTTTTATTAATACCGTTTCATGTCACAGGACGCTGGTCTGGAAAAAAACAGTCCTAGACTTTTCAAAACGAAAATCACGTGCGCGGCACAAAACCAATCATACACAATTTCTGTTTTCTTCTCTAAGGCTGTCACTGCGTCGGTAAAAGAAGTTAGTGAGTAGTAGAAGGTAAAACATTATACAATCTCGAGCTAACAAAACTATTATGTCTTTCGTTTTCAATCCTACCGCTAATAGATAGAGCTCAGACCTCGTATTCTACAGGTCCACAGTTCGATCCACACTGCTTTAAACATAATTGAAACTGGCTCCAAAAAACTGCAAATTTAAAGAAATTGTTTTTACATATCGCACTTACAAGCTCAGAGAGCTTCTCAAGAAGTCAGGATTCGCACCCACATTGCCCAAGACGCACGTACACAGGGCTGCACACGACCATTTAATTGCTCCAATCAACAAATTTCCATTAAAATACGAAAGTAAACTACACCACACAAGCTAAACTAAACTAAACTAAACTAAATCTAAACACCAGAAACGCCGTGCAGCAGACTGAAGTAACAGTTGGTAAATGATTTCTGATATAGATAGGTCCCTTTAAATCTAAAATGAAAAACTTCTTCTTCTTCTTCTTCTTCTTCTTCTTCTTCTTCTTCTTCTTCTTCTTCTTCTTCTTCTTCTTCTTCTTCGCCTCCTCCTCCTACCTACGCCCTCCGCCTCCTCCTCGTCTTTCTGCTTCTCCTTAGTCTTCTCTCTTTCTTCTTCGTCATTCCCAAATCGAGATTTTCCGCTGGGTAAAATGATGCCCACACCCGGATGCCGTAACTGACATGCGCAGATACCCGGAAACGGAAATCGTTCTCTTCAAGCGGAAGCGAGAAATTTCACCTCTCTTCCGAATGACAGAAACAATATTTCCGCCAGATAGTTTCTGTTTATCTTCAGCAACACCCTTTCTCTCTCTCTCTCTCTCTCTCTCTCTCTCTCTCTCTCTCTCTCTCTCTCTCTCTCTCTCCCTTTCTCTCTCTCTCTCTCCCTTTCTCTTTCTCTCTCTCTCTCTCTCTCTCTCTCTCTCTCTCTCTCTCTCTCTCCTCCATCTCTCTCCCTTCCTGTAGGACGATGCGTTTTTGTGTTTTGTCTGTCTCTTTTTTTTTTAAAGGACCCATTTTAACCCGCCCTCCCGACAGATCCTTTTAACAGTCACAGTGAGTTTTGTCCCATTGAAAAAAAAAACAGCCTACTAAAATAAAAATAAAAATAATAATATAAAAAAAACTCTTTCCAAAGTATTTTTTTTACATGAATAAAATCCGTAGTTGTTGTACCTATTAATAGCAACAGTCGTTGGCTAGCCAGCCAACATTCTGGAGCTAAAAATAGCAGCTACTGAAGCTGGTATGAGACGGAACCCGTGAAAACAATACCTAGTCAGATTTTTTTGTTTTAAGTTGATAAAATAGACCATACCCTAGCCCAGACACTAAAGACACACCCTTCAAGTCGTGGGGTTCACTCACAAATAGGGTCAAAGGTCACACGACGTTACCGTTTGAAACAGGGGAAATAACTCCCTGTCAGAACCAAAAGTGAAAATTCAAACTTGAGCTGTTGGTTTGAGCAACGAAAGCCCACTTTATCATCGTTTATTGTAAAAACAATGGGAATTTTTAGGGTAAACCCCGTGTTGGCTAAAAGTAAACAAATCATTCAAATTGGAACCTTTTAATATTCTCGTTCTTGTTCTGAGAAGGGGGAGCCAGAGAGAGAGAGAGAGAGAGAAAGCAGGGGGTGTTTGTAGTAGAGGAGGGCACCATTTCTCTCCTACCTCTTCAGGTTGTATATATATAGTCTATTTTGCCTTCGGTTTGAAACATTTAAATCGCATTGGCAGATAAAAGAGAGATATAAATGTAGGAGTGCAGATGTAGTGGAGAAGGGTGGGATTCATTGTGTGTGTTTATGTGTGTGTGTGTGTGTGTGCGTGTGAGCGCGCGCGCGCCACCGCGTGCGTGCGTGAAAAAGAGACACAGACATCGGCTCACCGCTTTATTTTACTGGCATAGCGTTCGCATGGCACACCGATGGTGACCCAGGGTTCGAATCTCGGGGTTGGCAAAATATAAGCAGAAGGATTGCTCAGGTGGTTCAGTGTTGATTTAGGTCCCTACCCCTTTCTTCCTTGGGATGGTTATATTAGCCAGTGGTTGGTGTACACACAAAATAGTCGAAAGTTTTTATTTTTTATTTTTAATGAATCAATGTTCATTCACAGACAGGCACAGATAGCTATCCTAGACTGACAGAACGATAGGACAAAGAGAGAAAACCCTGAAAATACCAGGTGGTACCATATGCCCCAACTCTGAAGACTATCGTGTGAGCAGCACCAGCACAAACATAAACACACCTAGCTGAAGCTTCTGTTTCGTTTCTTGATGGCAGATGGTAACACGTGTTTCTAATGGCGCGAAAGTGAACGTGCAAAATGTAAACAGACTATGTAGGCAAAGACTGAGAAGTGACGGAATAGCAGTTCTTGATGAACGCGAAATTCTATAAGGATAACTTACACAGAAGTTAAAAAAAATCCAAGACGGTAAAACGTTTTTTTTTTGTTCTTGTTGTGTGCACGTTACATTGCACATTACGTAGTTGTGACTCGCCGAGGTTCGCATTTGCTGTGAGAGGTGGTCGGCGATTCTCAGCTAGGCTGTGTGGTTACAATGAAGCATTGTGCTTGCATGAAACCAAAAGAACATTATACAGTTCAGTGGTAGCATGCTCGCAGTGTAAAACGTTCGCCTGATGTGATCAATTGGGTTCGAACAATCGCCGGTGACAGGGACCGACATTTTTGTTACGTTACATGAGTCGACTTTTTGTAATGACGCCTCATAAACAATATGCGGGGTTTTACCTCAACCCGTGTCGCAGCAAAGGAACGATAAAGAAGCTGGCCATTCTGTCAAAAAGGCTGTGTTAGCTGATTGCAGCGCTATAATTATGAAAAAGTTATTCATTTAAGTTCCTAAAAGAGAATGCTGAAGAATCAAATGGGTGTTCAACCCTTTGCTTTTACAATTTTAATACACATTTATTATGTACGTAATTTGTGTACTTAAAGACAATTATCGAATCTTCGCGCTCTTCCACCTTCCCCATCTCCTCCAACCTGATTCTAACACTTAACAGATTTGTTTAACAGATCTAGAGGTTTTAAAACAACACATGTCATACGCACATCACCGCCACGTCAGAAGTGGCAGGATCCCTCTTCAACACGTCATTTAAGGTGGTAGGGTGATGGTAAGAGAAAAGGGAGCGGAGACGCTGGGAGAGGGGGGGGCAAGGAGAGAGGGGGAGAGAGAGAAAGAGAGAGAGAGAGGAGAGAGAGAGAGAGAGAGAGAGAGAGAGAGAGAGAGAGAGAGAGAGAGAGAGAGAGAGAGAGAGAGAAGAAAACCAGGCTGTATGAAACTATGAGCACTTAGTTGAAATCGGGACCTTTGCAGGTATTTGATATCCACTAGTAACGCACACAAGCCATTGGACAACGCGATGACCTGCTCACAGTGGTGAAAAAACGGAAACTCCGATGGTATGGCCACGTCACCAGATCATCAGGTCTTGCAAAGACCACCCTGCAAGGCACAGTGCAAGGAGGTAAAAGAAGAGGAAGACCGAAAAAGTGGTGGGAGGACAACATTCGAGAATGGACTGGTTTGACACTGAGCGAAACCACCAGGGTTGTTGAGGACAGGGAAAGATGGAGTACGCTGGTGAAACGATCATCTGTGGCGCCCCTGTGACCTCAGAGTTATGGGATTGTTGCATCAATTTTTATTCATCAGATTAACATAAGTTGTACTGTTACGGGATAGGATAGGATAGGATAGTATAACGCAAACACAATTTCGTGATGAAAGATCATGCTTGGCGCCACACTGCGTAGCTCAAACTATAGCCTAGATATACTTGTCGTGTCTCAGCTACGCTTGGCGCATACTGCAATATGATGAGAGGAAGCGATTTATTGTTCATGCAATGACTCACTAAGGACGGAACGATTTTGCATTAGTTTTTGGTTTGGCATTCCCGAAGAACGTGCTGTCGGTTCATACTGGAGCGCAGTTGACTGAGTGGTGTTCGCAGTGTATTCAAATGTCAAACGATAACATTGCAGCCTTTACAGGAAGTGGTTTCAATCCCGTTAACGGCCTGGAGTTTAAAAGTAAATTATCCTGAGACACTGCGCTCCTACTCCTACGGATGATATTAAAAACAGATTATTTTTTACAACTTTTTTTTATGCTCATGTTTTTGTATCCTCCACACTCCAAAAGTGGCAAATAATGGGATTGAATCTTGAATCTTGAGGTATAGTCTGTGCACCTACGCATTCCATCACACTGACTTTAAAGACCCTGATGCTCATGTCCTAGACGAGTGAGTGCCGGCTACACAACTACACCCAGCACGCACTAGGTCAGCTCTCTCCATCCCCGGTCGCCCAGGATTGTGCTCAGTCGTCTGGGCGTCAGACTGTGCGCCCAAAGGTTGCGAGTAGGCGCCTCGGGCGATTTGAGTTAGATCCTGTATCGGTCAGCGCCCACATTGAGCACTTCTTGAGCTTGAAAAGCGTTTTAGAAAAGTGATTAAATAAATACTGATTAATTGTCAGTCCACACACATTTTAGAATTCAAAAGGTACAAAGATAAGCGCCCGTAGAAAATTAGTTTAAAGTATAACTTCACTGACAGTTTTTCTTTTTTGTTTCTCTGGTGTGTTGTTACGATTGCTATTTACAAGAGGATTATTAGTAGTAAAACTTTTGATTGTAACACAATGGAGTTAGCAATAATAATAATAATAATAATAATAATAATAATAATAATAATAATAATAATAATAATAATAATAATAATAATAAAATAATAATAATAATAATAATAATAATAATAATAATAATAATAATAATAATAATTATGATGATGATGATGATGATGATGATGATGAGGATGATGATGATGATGATGATAATAAAAATATTAATAATAATACATTTTTTATAGCCCAAAACCAAACTTAAAGCTTGCTCTAAGCGCTCGCACGCATACACTCACACACGCACAAACGCACGGATAAATATCTAAATAACGTGGCAATACATTATGAGATCAAACAGTTAAACAATGTAAGAAATAATACAAACATTACATCTAACAAGGATAATTATATGAACAATATGGTACAACATTATGAGATAAAAACACGTTAAACATTGTAAGAAATAATAACAAATATCACATCTAAGTATAAAAAGGCATGTTTAAAGAGAGACACTCATACACTCGCACATGCACACACATACACATGCCCTGACTCACAAAGAATGACATCAGCATTAAAAATAAATAATGAAGCAATTATAAAAATAGCTCAAAGTAAAAAGTACCACTTAGTGACGCGGGTTACCACTTAGTGACGCGGGTTACCACTTAGTGACGCGGGGAAAAGAAATAATAGGACAGTAATACAAACAATAGTCAAAAGCTTAGCATAAGAATTTCTTTTATGAAATAGATCAACATTTAACTATAACTATTTAAACACCATTCAGTGCCTCTTCCAATAAGCAACTGTAGAAGGGCAAAGCCTATTATGATTCACACGCTCTTTAACATGAAAATGACTGCCCACAAAAAATAAAAACCACCAAAATGAAACAGTGGCATTAAAATGCAAAGTAATACCGACTTCAATCTTTCTGTACTCTTGACCTTAAAATGACAATGATCTTGAGACTTTAGCTATGTTTCATTGTGGAATACAGATGAATGAATAAACAATGAAATTGTAAGGTCCATTGTGGACTGCTGGAGAATCAAGACAAGGATAACCATACCAGGGATGAAGGGGTAGGGACCTAGATCAGCACTCAACCACCAGAGCAATCATACTGTTAAGATGGGCAGTGAAAAATGGTCACTTTCTGTCTTGCCCACCACGGGGATTCGAACCTGGGTCCTCGGTGTGCCAAGGCGAAGGCCCTAGCTCTGAGCTACGGCAAGGGACATAACGTAGGTTTCCCAGATTTTCTCAGTTTTCATACAACCGGCACCAAAGAACGAGAGAGAGAGAGGGACCCTGTTGCACGTGCTTCCTCTCTCTTCTTACCGGAGCGCAGGCGCAGATCGAGGCGAGTCAGGAGGATGGGAAAAGTAAAAGGGACAATTCCCACGCTAGGTCGGACAGATACTGTACTGTAGTAGATACACATATCCTTACAGGTATGAAGCAGTTGTTTTTTTTTAAAGGGTGGGGATCGGAGCTTGTTCACGGATCTCTCTGAAGTCTGTTTTTGGAGTAACTACAAGAACAGGGTATTAAAAATTGCCGCTTTTACTTGTCAATAGTTATTACAAGTCCAACAGGCCAAGACCGCACTTGGAAAACGTATTTCCGACTCAAACATAATAATTAAGCAGATCTGCCCTAAGTGCCTTGAACATACCTTGGAAAGTTACTTGGAAGTTCAGGTTGTAGTGGTCATGAACTTCTTACATAATGTTATAATAACAGCAAATCTATTACATGTACTATCAGGAGCGGGTGCTTTAGTCAGTCAGTGAATCCGCCAGTCAGCCAATCCCACTTTGCACACGAATATAACTCGCGAACCGTTCATCCGATCATGATGCTACCTGCTCAGTCTTCAGCTAGAGAGATCTTTCAGCGTGCGTCCTACTCGTGTGAGGTTCAGACAAAGATGACTACCTAGCCTTGCGGTCAGCCAAAGCCCGCGAAAATCTCGTGAGACCTGAGCGCCTCCTAGCGGGGGTGGGGGGGGGGTGGCTATACGTCAGCGGGATGAGGTCACTGCCTACCCTAGCGAGAGTTAGCTTACACATGCTTAGCACAAACCTTTCCTTGTGTCGTCTTCTAGGCAGCGACTTTAATTTCCAAAGGCTACAGCAGGCTGAACCATTTAAGGCGTGAAGCCGTAGTGCAGGGTCTAAATAGCCTATTGTGACAGTTCAGGTTGTAGTGTAGTGGTCATGAACTTCTTACATAATGCTATCTAATACCTGTACTAACAGGAACAATGTTTCAGTCAGTCAGTGAATCCGCCACTCAGTCAGTCCCACTTCGCACACGAATAACTCGCGAACCGTTCATCCGATCATGATGCCATTTCAAATTTGGTACGTGCATGCACCATCTTTTGTTTTCGGAATTATCTGTAAAATGATAGGTTCTAATATGTCCAAACCGTTTGGCTGCCACCGATTCAAATAATTAAAAAAAAGAAATAGGAAACCGTTAGAAAGTAATCTAAAGCTATACATGTAACCAAAGAAAGTACAGCTACGCAAAGAAGGTTCATTTCGACTCTTACTGCGAAACGGAAGTTGCGAGCGCCAACTAGCGGAATAAGTGATAACTCGCTTCGGCCTTAGCGCTTAGCAATGGAGGAAAGCGTATCAAATCAAGTAAACAAACCTAGAATCCGTCCTGGTGGGCAACACTGCAGCGCTTTTAACTGCACAAATGGACGATACAAGTGCCCTGGACTTTCGTTTTTTAATTTTCCAAAGGAAGAATCAAACATAATTATAACCAAATCTAACAACGTTGATCTAGATCTACCACTCGATGTAAACTGTATTTTCTTTGTTGATACTGAAATTTATCATATCCCAATTTCTTACAAATGGAGATGAGGGGAGGGGGGAGGGGAAGGCGTAGTTTTAATTGCTGCTTAAGAGTAATTTAAAAAAAAAAAGAAAAAGAAAAAATAGTAGGCCTAATGAAATATTATTGCATGACTCATTGACTGGATGTGTTGTCTTGTAAAGAAAAACTATTTAAAAAAAAGAAGTAATTTTTAAGCAAATAATTCTTCATAAATGCATCTAAGAATAAAAATCCAAGAGCAAAAACTATTAATTATTATCCTTTTAATGTATAATGCTACTAGTTAATTGTCTAGTATTATCAGATTTTGTTGTTGTTGTTGCATGTGAAATGTATGCAGAAAAAATACCAAATGTGATTTTTTAAATCTTTCAAATGTAAAATACCATTTTCTGTGTGACTGTATTCCCTTTCCATTACATTTGGTTTAAGCAGACAGGAAAAGGGTTAATTGTATTTGTTTTGTCTTGCAAAACTTCTGTTTCTTTGTAGGTATGTCTTAATCTTGCTAAACAAAAAGCAACAGATTTAATTATAAAAACCTAACATTCTTACCCTTTTCATTATTTTAAACATACATTTATTGAGATGACAGTACTTTACAAAAAATGATAATTGCTGAAGTTTCCTTTATATGAGAGAGAGAGAGAGAGAGAGAGAGAGAGAGAGAGAGAGAGAGAGAGAGAGAGAGAGAGAGAGTCATCATTGTTGCTTTTTGTTGCTATAATATTCATATTAAATGTCAGAAAAAGAAACACAAATGTTTGAAGCTATTTTTTTCAGCTTTTATAAATGCATGATGGTTTAACAATAAAGTAACATAATTGATGCAGCCTGCTGCAATGTACAGATCTAATATTATAAATGACTACAAATATTTCTTATTTGACTATTTTTATTGTTGCACTTTTTGGTCTTATCTAGGTGCAATTTCCAATGTAATGATTCATGCAAAAAAAAATAATGCTTTTAAACGTTAAATGTGTTTTCTTTAAAAGCTTCACTGTTCACTCTTCTTGTTGCATTGCTTTATTTCTCTACTTCTATAGTCTTGATGTCTGTTGGTTTATATATTATTTATTTCTTCAGAATACATATAAAATATATACATCACAAGCAGCAGGGACAAGCAACAAGCATGCTTATATAAGCCTATCCCTGTGCGAGTAAATTTCAGAGTTAAATTTGGCAGAAGAATATTAACATTGTGCAATATATACATATACACATACACACACATGTCTGGGGGTGTCGGATAGTGCAGTGGTTGGAGCACTCGCTACTGTGTCGAAAGTGAAGCACCGTCCGGTGCGGTTAGCACTTGGATGGGTGACCGCTAAGGTGTGAAGCGACAAACAACAACGCCCCCAGTTGACTCAACTGTGATTGAGTACCTACTCTCTTGAGGGTGGGGAAGGTAAAGCAGCGAGGGAGAGAGTTGGGCATCACCCTCATTACGCTGGCCCAAGATAAGTGTGATCTCCAACATCACGCTCCCCTACGGCCACAAGGCTATGGGACTACCTTTACCTTTACCTTTACACATGTCTGTTCTTTTTCTTTAGTCTATCTTAACCTATCAAATTTCCTTTTGCAACTACAGTTCTATTATAGAGATAGCCTATATTAAACCATAATGATGATGATGATGATGATGATGAAAATGATGATGATAAACAGTAGGCCTAATAATTTATAGGCTTATTTACACAGTTGATCGAAACGAAAGCAGTAAATATAATTTTAAGATGAGAGCCTAACAGTAGGTTAGCAGCGATTAAAATCAGAAGTGCAGTGTAAATGAGATAAACAGTAGATTGGAACACAGTTATTAACTGGAAATGCTAAATCAAGCAATGTTCAGAAAAGCTATTACCGGTATTCAAGCTTACTTTTGGGTTTGAGTTTTGACGGATCTAGGATGAGTACAGGCCGAGTACAGGCCTACTGAGTCATCAGCATTGGTACGGTAATTTAATCGGCTGAATGCATAATTCAAGCAACTTGTTGGCAAGCTGTATTTACATTATTAAAATCAGACACTTATTAACTTACTTTCAAAAAAAAAAAGCAGAATCGCTTGTTAATTTAAGCAAGCGAGTGTCCGGAACATAATCTACTGAAGCGGTTTGTTTACATAGCGCTAAGAACAAATTATCGCCCTTGGAATCATTTATCACGAGAATCGCTGGGGGGCGCTACGAGTGGCTACGTTTTGTAACTTTATATAGGCACTCGCCGAGATGAACCTTCTTTGCGTAGCTGTACTTTCTTTGATGTAACCTACTCTTGAGGTTACCACAGACTGCAAAGAGAGAAAGAGAGAGAGACAGAGAAAGGGAAAGCGAGAGTGAGAGAGAGAAAAAGGAGAGAAAGAGGAGAAAGAGAGAGAGAGAGAGAGAGAGAGAGAGAGAGAGACGGGGCGGGCGGTACGGGACGGGTGGGCGGTACGGGACGGGCGGGGGCGGGCGGAGCGAGCAGTGTCATTCCTCTAGGATTCACAGAATGGGAAAAAAAGCCTAAAAAAACAAAGGATGGATAAATCAGCAAAATCGAATGATTATGTGGACTAATGCATTGTCTTGTTTTTACCAAATTAGCGTGCATTTACTTCATCTATCCATTTGTTTTTCATTATTTTAATATGATATACGCGAAATTTGTTAAAATCTCTCTCTCTCTCTCTCTCTCTCTCTCTCTCTCTCTTTCTCTCTCTCTCTCTCTCTCTCTCTCTCTCTCTCTCTCTCTCTCCCTCTCTTTACACAGTATCATCCAAACTGAAACATTTAGAAGCACCTGCATGCATCAAGCACTTTGTTTACTTAATTGAAATGTGTTATATAATATTATTATAAAACAAGATGGCAAGGTACATTGAAATGTATTTCTAGACACTCACAGCCATAGCCGATAAAATAATTGAAAGTATTTTTTTAAAGTGTTCATTTTCATGGTGGCTTTGTTACTGGGATTGATCCTAAACAATCAAAAGGAAACATGGAATAATAGCCCAAGATTTGAACTATTTGCAAGGGGAAACAAATCCAAATGGGATCACACAATTTTTAGATACAGAGCAAAACCCTTTTACAAAATGGTGAAGTACAATGACCTTGACTTTGGGGAAAGAGCACATACGAATGATCCAAAATGCGTAGCAATAGTAAAGTTATGCAGAAGGGTAAAAACGAGGACCGACTTGTCCGAAAACCAGACTGCTTCTGAAGGATGTCCCATGATTTGAAGTACCTGTAGGTCTATGCCAAAACTCAACCAAATCGCTTGATCCAATATTAAGATTTTGTGCAAAACGTGTTTAGGAACAAAATGGCTTCAGTGACCTTGAATTTTGCGACAGAGCAAAATATGATAGCACGGAAGGCGAGCCACTAACCTAGGTAATGTTCCTATAAAGTTGAGTCAAAATCCGTTTTGTGGGTTCTTGAGATAAGGCTTCCAAAGGACCGATGGACCGACAGATATTCAGACCGACCGACCCATGGACATTATTTTGTTCCGATTCCACACAACAATTAAAAAACAACAACAAACAGTGGAAGTTAAAAAACCAACAACAAATGGAACAGCTTTCTCTGTATTAAGTGTTTCAAATGGCTCTTTCTTTTCACCACCTCAGAACGCTTAGATCGCACCTGCAGCCAGCAGTGTGTTTACTTTTAAATGTGGATGATGTTGCTTTCTGCTACCAGTCAACAGGTCATGTGCAACATTACGAAACTGTAATTGCTATCCTTCCCCTGCCCACCATCCGCTCCCTATTCTTATCCTCACCCGCGCTTCCTATCTATCTATCTATCTATCTATCTATCTATCTATCTATCTATCTATCTATCTATCTATCTATCTATCTATCTATCTATCTATCTATCTATCTATCTATCTATCTATCTATCTATCTATCTATCTATCTATCTATCTATCTATCTATCTATCTATCTATCTATCTATCTATCTATCTATCTATCTATCTATCTATCTATCTATCTATCTATCTATCTATCTATTCTATCTATCTATCTATCTATCTATCTATCTATCTATCTATCTATCTATCTATCTATCTATCTATCTATCTATCTATCTATCTATCTATCTATCTATCTATCTATCTATCTATCTATCTATCTATCTATCTATCTATCTATCTATCTATCTATCTATCTATCTATCTATCTATCTATCTATCTATCTATCTATCTATCTATCTATCTATCTATCTATCTATCTATCTATCTATCTATCTATCTATCTATCTATCTATCTATCTATCTATCTATCTATCTATCTATCTATCTATCTATCTATCTATCTATCTATCTATCTATCTATCTATCTATCTATCTATCTATCTATCTATCTATCTATCTATCTATCTATCTATCTATCTATCTATAGTATCTATCTATTCACCATCAAACCTTTCCTTACACATCCGCCCTCGTAACATCAAATCCTCCAGCCCCTCCCATACTCTTTCCCTCCCTTCTTCTCCTTAAAATTCATGCCACCAAAGAACGAACGGTTGGCCACGTTCTTTGACACCACCAACTTTCTAGCACCGGGCGTGAGAATCTTTCCAGGCTTAATTATTTTGCCTACAGGTTCATCAGTGCAAGTGATGGTTAGGTGGGGGAGTCAATGGTTTTCCTATGGGTGACCTTTCAGTCGTAGGAAAACAAGTTTTCTTATGACCTCTTTTTGCTCAGGGCCAACTTTGTGAGAGCAATTTAATTCCCATCTCCTCGCACTTCGTCCTACATCTACCCTACCGTGAGATTGTACAGTACTAGACATCAACCCAAAGTAACGACCTGCTTATTGGCACTTTGTGCGTTTACGTGTTATGATGTTGTTTTGTTTTTATTTTGTTTTTTACACAAGTAGTCTCCTCTCTGAAAATCCTTAATGGGAAGAGAGGGGACTATAAACTAATAACATAACATTTTATTTTGTTGTATTTGAAGTAGTAGTAGTAGTAGTAGTAGTAGTAGTAGTAGTAGTAGTAGTAATAATAGTAGTAGTAGTAGTAGTAGTAGTAGTAGTAGTAGTAGTAGTAGTTGTAGTAATAGTAGTTGTTGTTTGTGCTGGCTACTTTCAATTGTCAAATGTCTGTATAGTGCCTTAATGTGTGTGTGGTGTGAGAGAGAAAATAAATATGTGCACTATATGTGTGTGTTTGAGTGGGAGATGTGTGGGGTACATCCTGCAGTAATGTTATATATGTCCGTGTCAGTCGTTAATATGTATGGTGATGTTGTCATGCGTTGCGAAGGGCGTCCAATTAGGCCTGCACAACTCATATGCATAGCAATGCGAGTCTATGTACTCACTACCCTCCCCACTCCTTCCAGAACACTCCCTCCCCACTCCCCCCAATTAAAAAAGTCAAGATTTTTGTAAATCTGTTCGAGATGAGTAATAAATAGTCATAAAATGACATTAAAAAATGTCTATCCGTCCGTCTGTCTGTCGCTCGCTGTCCGCTGTCCGCCATCCGCTGTCTGTCTGTGCAAAACCTAAAAGTGGATTAATATTTCAGAACCTATTTCAACTATTACAAGCAAATTTAGAAGGATGGTGTATGAGAACTCATAAATGATCTGTGAATGAACGACTTTGCTTCGAGGTCAAGGTCACAGGATTAACAAATGTTAGTAAAAATAAAAGAAAGATTTTCGCAAAATTTCACTTTTTTCTAGGATTAATATAGAACTTATGATTCTTTGATGCATGGTATAAATCAATGAGACACACATACTTTATAAAAATTTGCTCTAACCTCATTTTAAGGTCAAGGTCACTGGAGCTGCCCAAAGTCGGTTAGTATAGGTACTTTGACCCTAAACTATGAGAGATATAAATTCAAACTTGTATTTAGAGATGAAAGATTGATCTTTCATATGTGTTCCGTTTTTGCGTTGATCTTGAAGGCCAAGGTCATTTTAGGCTTTGCAGAAACATTCAAAAATAGGTTATCGTACAGTGGAGTGATTGTTTATTTAACCCATAGTATGCAACAATAGTACATGAGTGTATTTGGAGCCGGAGGTCAAGGTCATCTCAGGGTCAAAAGCGTAGTAAGATCAAAGTCGGTATTACTTTGCATTTCAATGCCACTGTGTTTTTTTTTTGTTTTTTTTTTCATGGGCACTCATTTTTATGTTAAATATTGCGAGCTCCATAAGGAGAATGTGAGTCATGTGGGCTTTGCCCTTCTACTTTTCACTTGTGTCCTTGAATGCGATCAATTTATATGCCCATGTCGTTCTTTCGTTCACGTATTTGGGAATTTCCAATTAAAAATTGCTGTATTTTTAAATGTTTAATTGAAACAACGTCCATCTTTCAATAACACTCGAACATCCGAATCTGTCTCTCTCTGTCTCTTTCTCTGTCCCTCTCTCTCTCTCTCTCTCTCTCTCTCTCTCTCTCTCTCTCTCTCTCTCTCTCTCTCTCTCTCTCTCTCTCTCTCTCTCTCTCCTTTCTCCCTCAGCTCGTTGCCGCTGTTGGTTGTGCACCTGTGAGACGATAATAATGTAATACAAAGGAATTAAAAATAAATTCCGTGTTACAATGACACCTGGGACGATGTTTAACTTTACTTGGCTAATCCCCTCCTCACAACACAGTCTTTGTGCGTGTTTGTAACTTTAATAAATTCATACACCTAAGAAGCGTCCTTAAATGAGAAGAAGAAGAAGAAGAAGAAGAAGAAGAAGAAGAAGAAGAAGAAGAAGACGAAGACGAAAGAAAGAAAGAAAGAAAGAAAGAAAGAAAGAAAGAAAGAAAGAAAGAAAGAAAAAAGACGAAGAAGTACTAAGAAGCGTCCTTAAATGAGAAGAAGAAGAAGAAGAAGAAAAAGAAGAAAGAAAGAAAGAAAGAAAGAAAGAAAGAAAGAAAGAAATATACTAAAACCAATGGTGATTCGAGACAAGGAGAAGAAGAAGAAGAAGAAGAACAACAACAACAACAACAACAGCAACAACAACAACAACAACAACAACAACAACAACAACAACAAGAGAAAGGACGACGAAGAAGAAGAAAGACGATGAAGACGACGACGACAAAAAGGAAGACGCGACGACGACGAAGAAGAACAACAACAAAAAGATTGCACATAAAGTGACGCCACCATCAATGCTGACAAGTTTATCAGATAAGTCCTTCCTTTCTTTCCACCTGTGTATAGTGTCGCCCTGTTGTTACTGTCAAGCCGGCGTTTTATGTCACTTAAAGGGAGTTTGGAGGCCTTGATCAGAATTGCGAGAAGAAAAAAAAAGTCATTCACGCTATGCGATGACCATTTTTAAACATATAAATTCATTCATTTTGGGGGGTATAGTTTTGTTGTTGTTAGAAAATTTGGATCTAAACGTCGTGTCCGAGCATTGGAAATATCATTCACTATAGCAGGAAATGGCTTGCATCCCTTAGAATACAGGCGCCAGCACGCACAGATAAAGCGCAGCGTCACCTACCTACTCCAAGGCGTTGTGGTTGTGAGTTAACCCAGTGAGAGTATTGCGGTGCTTGTGGTGGTTTGAGTTAACCCAGTGAGAGTATTGCGGTGCTTGTAGTGGTTTGAGTTAACCCAGTGAGAGTATTGCGGTGCTTGTAGTGGTTTGAGTTAACCCAGTGAGAGTATTGCGGTGCTTGTGGTGGTTTGAGTTAACCAAGGGAGAGTATTGCGGTGCTTGTAGTGGTTTGAGTTAACCCAGTGAGAGTATTGCGGTGCTTGTAGTGGTTTGAGTTAACCCAGTGAGAGTATTGCGGTGCTTGTAGTGGTTTGAGTTAACCCAGTGAGAGTATTGCGGTGCTTGTAGTGGTTTGAGTTAACCCAGTGAGAGTACTGCGGTGCTTGTAGTGGTTTGAGTTAACCCAGTGAGAGTATTGCGGTGCTTGTAGTGGATGTGAGTTAAACCAGTGAGAGTATTGCGGTGCTTGTAGTGGTTTGAGTTAACCCAGTGAGGTATTGCGGTGCTTGTAGTGGTTTGAGTTAACCCAGTGAGAGTATTGCGGTGCTTGTAGTGGTTTGAGTTAACCCAG
Organism: Oncomelania hupensis; assembly: GCA_036898135.1. Lineage (NCBI taxonomy): Eukaryota > Metazoa > Mollusca > Gastropoda > Littorinimorpha > Pomatiopsidae > Oncomelania > Oncomelania hupensis. Next base: position 41,102,525 of record CM072517.1, on the reverse strand, counting down.
TGAGAGTATTGCGGTGCTTGTAGTGGTTTGAGTTAACCCAGTGAGAGTATTGCGGTGCTTGTAGTGGTTGTGAGTTAAACCAGTGAGAGTATTGCGGTGCTTGTAGTGGTTTGAGTTAACCCAGTGAGAGTATTGCGGTGCCTGTAGTGGTTTGAGTTAACCAAGTGAGAGTATTGCGGTGCCTGTAGTGGTTTGAGTTAACCCAGTGAGAGTATTGCGGTGCCTGTAGTGGTTTGAGTTAACCAAGTGAGAGTATTGCGGTGCCTGTAGTGGTTTGAGTTAACCCAGTGAGAGTATTGCGGTGCCTGTAGTGGTTTGAGTTAACCAAGTGAGAGTAATGTGGTGGCTGTGGTATAGGCTGATGCTTGGTGATTGTCTCAAGGACCAACTTTGCTATACTGGTGCCGTGACGTTATCAGGGCCTTTTTAATGTGCTTTCACGCCCACTGAAGGGCTTTCACCGCAATAATTTGGGATCATTATATTCTTCTATAATGATACTAAGCCTATCAACTGTGAAAAAGATTTTAAATTTGAGGTCAGGCTCACTTTAAAAAAAAAACAAAAAACTTCGTTGCAAAGATTGGAATTACATGTGCTGTAAAGACAGAATCTAGGAACAGCTTGGTGCTTGATGAATGGCTCATATCCAATGTTTGATATATATGGTTCACCTGTGCATGGTTTCGCCTTGATTTTCTAATGCCAAGCGGACGTTCTTAGGTCGCTTAAAAATGCTGTTTCGCAAAGACGTGGACCACAATGTTTGTATTCTACTGCTTGATGGATGGCTCGCTTTCACCTTCGTCAATCTTAAAATGTGTCTAAGGTCGGTATTAAGATTGTGCAAAAAACTTCTAAGCAGTCTCCTCCGCTCTAAGCGACGACTGATGCTTATTTATGTTCCTATATTATTTGTGTGTCTCTAATATTTGCGAACATTGAATCTAAACGTCGCATCCGACCAGTCAAACAGATCATCATTCATGCGAGGTGACTTACCGCCCTTTAGAATACAAATCATTATGAGTACAGGCGCGGAAAACCACTTAGTTATATGTGCGTGACTCAACGCTATTCCAGTATCAGTGTGGTTCCAGGTTGTTGCTTTTTTTTGGACTCTCGGCCTATTGCATCGTTTGACGTGTAATGATTATACAGAGAGGGAAACATTCACACTCGAGAGGTGTCGACATAAACGAGAGGGAATTTCTTTTTCTTTTTTTTTCCTAGCTGCGTACACCCTTATTTGAGAATTTGCACCTCTATAATATGGTTTTATCAACTCTCCAGTGATCATGCATGCTGTCTAGTGTACAATAATATGTTTTTGTATCAACTCTCCTGCGATCATGCACGCTATCTAGTGTACAATAATATGGTTTTTATCAACTCTCCTGTGATCATGCACGCTGTCTAGTGTACACAGTTGAAAAAAAAGTGGCCGTGGACATACTTTAATATGCGCAGTGAAAGAAAGGTATGAATTATCCATGTAGCCTACATTCAACAAAATACCCAAGATCTGTTTACCACTAGTCTTACAGGATTCACCGGTGTACGGTGTGTTTTCAAATGAAATGAATATACTCCTTTTTTTATAGCGCTCGCACAAGCTTATGGAGCTGCTCAAGGCTTGTGCCTATAAATCAAGACGGAACTCAAGCCGCCCAAAGGGGTCAACTTGCAGCGGCAATCTCACTGTCAAATCAAACGGTCTAGACTATGAGCCACGATGAAAAAACCCCAACAACCTATATAGGCATGGGTGCTCATTTGAACCTGGCACCTGCCCTAGTTTAACAAAGAGAGAGAAAGAGAGAGAGAGAGAGAGAGAGAGAGAGAGAGAGAGAGAGAGAGAGAGAGAGAGAGAGAGAGAGAGAAGAAGAAGCACATGTTTACGCCAATTTAGTTCAAAGTTAATACAGGTAAAGGTTGTAGTGGTACTGTTCTTGCTTAGAATGTTCTGTGCTAATAATTTTCCATCGGGGAAGTACATATATATGTTGAGTGGATTTGACTTGACTTGACAATGCTTAATTTTTAATAAAACAAAATAACAGTATAACAGGATAACAGGAATTTATTTCGCCAATTGACATGTAATAGATAAAACAATCGGAATTTTATTTGGTGTTGGACAATGGCAGAATGTTTTATATTTAACATCTCTCTCTTTCTCTCTCTCTCTTATACACACGCACGCACACACACATACCTACATACACAAATACACACATGCATGCACAACCACACACACTCGCACAAACATACCCAAAGGCTCGCACCCAGTCATCGTCTGTACTAATACTTAACACGCACACACACACACTCACACGCACACACACACCCCCACACACACACTTCCTCTCACAGTGAGAGCATCATTATGACATGGTATTCCATAGCATACTGAAATGCTAAATTTTTCAGGAGCGCTATAAAAGAGGATTATATTCATTTAATTTGAAAACACACCGTACACCTGTGAATCCTGTAAGACTAGTCGTAAACAAATCTTGAGCATCGAAATGAAAACAAAAAAGATATTATTCGTTGATTATCACTAAGCATTAGTCGATTATAAGACTAATAAACTTTGCGGAAGGGGGTTCTTGACAGTCTTAAAGTAGGTGTTTGAATAACGTCATCTCTAACAAGGCTCTGATTTCGACTACCGATGTTATCAATAATGCAAATGGCCTTTTCGACCCCACTTAATGCAAAAAACTGACCTGTTATCACTTACCGTGACTGTGTCTCCACCTTTGCTGAGCAGCCTACGTTCTCCGGAAATATTAAGATGTTATCGAGGTACTAACTTCTCAAAAGATGTTATCTGGCCACACTTTTTTGTGTGTTTGACGGACTTTTCACATTTGTTTGCCAACAACTGCCCCTTTGGGACATCTGAAGGACAGGTGACTAACGGATTACTAGTTGTAGGGTGGCAAACGTGTTTATTCGCGTGAAAGGTGATGCGTCGTTTAGTACCCGCGTTTGTGAACACGGCGGTGTTAAATTTACATTTCTCTGACGGAAAGGGTCACTCAATGGTTCAATGGTGTTTACGCTTGTGGTCATTGGACACTGTTTTTCTATCAATGTTGTCAATCAATTAATAGATCATGTTATTTTTTGTGTGTGTAAAAGTACGAGTGACTTTGGGAAGGGAATGAGTAAGGTGAACACATTTTATCTTCCATTTTTGTTCTTGTTGTGAAGATTTCAAATTTTGTGTCTTCTTCTCCAAAGAAATTGTACAGGGATTTGTTTGGTGAAGCAAGTGGTTTAGAACGGGGCATAGAGTTATAATGCACTGTTAAGACAGGACGTCGACTATTGGATTGGTTTGGATCAAGACAACGATCTTCGTTTCCAAGGCTAGCTTGAAGGAGGAGTCTGTTCCGCGCTAGAATTGTATTTCTCTAACTGTGTACAATGGATCACTGTGGAACGTGCCTTGTCCGTCATTCTGGACGACCGCAAGACTACAGGCACCAACAAAGGTATATGAAGAAGAACATAGAGGTTTAACGTCTACACCCAACACTGGCGATATTTTTTTATTTTTTTTGGAGTTGTTGCTGGGGAGCCTCACTAATTCAGCTGGTATTCTTGATGCAAAAGAGTGAAATTTCGCTAAGTATGATAAAGTTTATGAACACGGATACGACCTCAAACTTCACCTGCCATTTATAATGTAGCCTATAGTGACCTGTCCGTCGTGGTTTCGTTTCGTTTCTTTTTTAATGGGCTTAAGAAATCTTAGTGTTGTACCTATCACTGTTCAGGGCGTAATGTTTAGGATCTACTCCTCATGGCGTATTGTTCAGAGAACAGCTGCAGTTCATAGGGCGTATTGTTCAGGGAATAGCTTCTGTTTCGAGCATTCTATTTAGGACGGTCTGTGCGATCTGTTGGGTGAATATAGTGTGAAGCTTTTATGTTTAGAATATAATCAGAGCGTATTGTTCAGGTCCTACTGTTCTCTCTGACCAGTGCTTAGAGTTTAGGGTCTACTTGTCAGAGTGTACTGTGGATGGTCTACTGGTCACACCGTACTGTGGATTGTTCACTGTTCAGAGTGTACTGTTCATGGTCTACTGTTCACAGCGTACGATTCAGAGTCTAGTGTTCACAGTCTACTTGTCAGAGTGTACGGTGGAGGGTGGAGGGTTCAGGCAGTACCTTTTTGATGAAGGCTGTTTCAAGAGTACCGTTCAGGTCGTGCTGTTCTGGGCGTAGTCCTATAGACTCTAATACTCAGTAGTTGTCAAGATCTCGGAAATTTTCCCGAGGTCCGAGGTAGGCTACTACCCTGGTGACAATTTCTTGAAAGTATTTCCTTGTAATGGCTTGACCCTTTGAACCAAGGGTAAGGTAGTACACTGGTAAATCCACCTTTTGTTTGCACGCTTTGCGTTGTTCTAACACACTGCGCTAATCCAGTGCTGAGACGCGATCTTGATTTAATGGTGCGCTAGTTGTTGATTTAAGGACACCTCTCCAAGCTCTCGGAGATACAAAGTATTTTTAAGGATTTTGAAGCACGCAGCTAAACAAAGGGGGACTCACTCTTCACACAAAACATAAATCAGTAGCTTAAATCCCTTTGATCCACTCTTTTTCTCTAGGAGACACGCATAGTGCTAAATACATCGCAGTGTCGATGATTTGGAATGACTGAGGTTCTGATTTGAAAGAAAAATGGTTTGGAAGTGGTGGTTTTTTGGAGTTGGAAGCCAACAGGTGGGGAATGCATATCAACTGTGTATCAGGTGCAGAAGGGTTTTATAATTCTTGATTTTCAGTGCATTCTGTTGATCAATTTTCAAGTTTAGGTAGCGTTATAATTATATAAATTAAAACACAAAGAGTTTTGTTTTTTTTTGGTTTTATTTTGTTTAAGGGGGTAGGGTGGAGGGGATTACTGCGAGATGACGCAACGGAATGATTACGGACAGTGGCAAGGATGGCCAAGTGGTTCAGGGCGAAAGCAGCTTTTGTGTACACATGCGTCTGAGGAGACGTGAGTTCGAATCTTGACTTCAGTAATTTTTTTTTAAAATTATGTATTGAATGCTAAAAATCAGCGGTCAGCACCTTGAGAAACTCTTTGAGTTTGTGCGCTATGTAAATACAATGCCTTGTTATTCTATGTGAAGGTTGATTATGAATCAGCAAGAGAGAGACTCAGACTCAGACTCACAAGACATTTTATTCACAACAAGGATGTAGAGTTTAGGCGGGAATTTAATCTTACAATCGTTTCTCGTTTCATTCACACTCACATATGACGGCCTACTAGCGCCAAAATGAGAGTTACCAGTATCACGAGATAGTTGAAATTAACACGTGTTCTGTTAAATTTACAGATACCGGTAATCCACTGCGTTAATTAATACATTTTAGTACTTGAGGTGCTATAGAAGACTTCTGGGCATTTCCTATACCCAGCGCATCACCAACGATGAAGTCCGACAGACCATCACACAAGCCATTAGACAACACGATGACTTGCTCACAGTGGTGAAGAAACGGAAACTCCGATGGTATGGCTACGTCACCAGATCATCAGGCCTTGCAAAGACCATCCTGCAAGGCACAGTGCAAGGGGGTAGAAGAAGAGGGAGACAGAAAAAGAGGTGGGAGGACAACATTCGAGAATGGACTGGCTTGACATTGAGCGAAGCCATCAGGGTTGCTGAGGACAGAGAAAGATGGAATACGTTGGTTAAACGATCATCTGTGGTGCCCCAACGACCTCAGAGTTACGGGATAGGATAGGGTAGGATAGTATAGTATTTGTCACGCATTCCTAACAACAAAACCTGATAATTACAAATATCATGAGATAAGTACAAATATCATGGGATAATTACAATTATCAAGGAATAATTGCAATTATTCTGAAAAATTACAAATATCTTCGCGTGATCATGTTTAATTTTCAGTTTTGGCTCTAGCAAATCCGTCTGAAAATGCGCCATAACCGAAAATTGTAATTTTCACTTGATGATTACATTTTTTACGTGTTAATTGTAAATATAAATATGTCGTTAATATTTGCACTTATCCAATGATATTTGTAATTATCATGTTTTGGCGCTTGTAGGCCGTCATATATGTGAATTACACAGAACACGTGTTAATTACCATTATCACTGATACTTGTAAATGCAAGTTTTGGCGCTAGTAAGCCCCCTTAGCCAGAATTAAGCATGATCAGATAAAAATTGTAAAAATCAAGTGAAAATCGAGAGTATTATGTGATAATTACAATTTTTAGTTTTGGCGCATTTCATGCAAGCGGACTGCTAGAGCCAAAAGTGAAAATTAAACATGGTCACGCGAAGTTACTTGTAATTTAGCAACAATTATTGTAATTGTAATACCTTGATAATTGTAATTATTCCATGATATTTGTAATTATTTCATGATAATTGTAATTATCAGGTTTTTTGGCGCTATAGTAGGCCGGCATACTCACATGCCGCGATTTTCAGTCAAATTTGCCAAGAACAAGACACATAACAACAATAATAACACGACAAAACAAAGAACTATAAGAACTAGAGTTGTATTTGTGAACTAGTTGCGATGTTGTTGTTGTTTGTAGATTATAGTCACACGACACTTTCGCATATAGGTGACTACTGGACCGATTTATACTGACACCAGTTGCGATGGCGATGTGGAGTCGCTTTTATTTGTTGCTCAGAAGCTGTACCTGTCACCACCTTGATGGACGACCTACATCACTTACATGTTTCATGATGGCATAAACCTGTGTTAAAACATCCCCGAGCCCTTTTCTGGATAAATGAACTCCATCAGTTGCAAGTTGGCTTGCAGAAAGGTAGGTCCACAAAAAAATCCACGCCCTACATTACATTACATTATTATTGTTTTAGGTCCAGCGGACTCTTCCGAGCCAAATCAGGAACGGACAACCCCTGATCCGCATAAAAGATCTGCTGAAACAACCCTAGTGGTAAAACCGAAAGCTCTCCACCAGCCAGTCACTTTACAATAAAGACATCCCACGCAGGGGACGGCTGAGGCTTCACCCCAACTTATCGAACCCCCGTTTACAAAAACAAAATAGAATACAAACATCATTATAAATTATCAACAAAACACATACATATAAAATGCCTACATTGCTAAATAATAACATCATAGGAAGCCCTAGTGACCACCTGGCAGAAAGCGTCCAATATTCCCAAGCTGATCCAACAGACCTCATACACTAACAAGGAGTCTTGTCCCGGAAGAGCTTTCAAGAAAAAAGGTAGGAGACTGGTCTAGCGAAGAAGACGATAGTATAGCAGATTGATAGAACAGAGCAGGAATGAGAAAGAGCAAATGAGAAAGACAGCGACAGTGGGAATTTAAAGCACTAAATTTCCAGAAAGTGGGGATACTATTTATACTGAAACCCCCGGCACCCCAACGGGATTATCCACGCCCTGATTCTTGCAAGGGTATGAGAGAGAGAGAGAGAGAGAGAGAGAGAGAGAGAGAGAGAGAGAGAGAGAGAGAGAGACAGAGAGACAGAGAGACAGAGAGAGAGAGACAGACAGACAGACAGAGACAGACGGCCAGAGAGAGAGAGAGAGAGAGAGAGAGAGAGAGAGAGAGTAGACTGATTGATTGATTGATTTATTGTTGCTTTAGGTCCAGCGGACTCTTCCGAGCCAAATCAGGACCGGACAACCCCCGATCCGCATAAAAGATCTGCTGAAACAACCCCAGTGGGAAAATTGAATGCCCTCCACCGGCCAGTCACTTTACAATAAAGACATCCCACGCGGGGGACGGCTGAGGGTTGACCTCAACTACGCGAACACCCCGGTTACAAAAACAAAATAGAATACAAACATCATTATAAATCATCAACCAAACACATACATATAAAATGCCTATAGTGCTAAATAGTACATTCATAGGAAGCCCTAGTGACCACCCGGCAGAAAGCGTCCAACACTCCCAAGCTGATCCAACAGACCTCATACACAAACAAGGAGTCTTGTCCAGGAAGAGTTTTCAAGAAAAAAGGTAGGTCATTGATCTAGCGAAGAAGAAGATAGTATAGCAGAGTGAAGGACAGAGCAAGAATAGGAAAGAGTAAATGAGGAAGACAGCGACAGTGGGAATTTAAAGCACTAAATTTCCATAAAGTGGGGATACTATTTATACTGAAAACCCCCGGCACTCCAACGGGATTATAATATATAAAAAAAACTGATAATTACTGTTGCCGCAGTGAAGCGTCTTGCCTATAAAGGAAAGACAGGTTTTCAACTGTGGCTTTCACTGTTCCCTTTATAGGTTTGAACAATCTACAGTGGCAAGATTGCTCATGACCCCAAGGGGTAGAGAGAGTAGACTACCATTATCTTTTCATTATCTCTTCTGAATTCCGTTACAAGCAAATGAACAACGAAAACTTTGTCATATTTGTTGTATTCGCAGAGACAGTTTTCATGATTAGCAACGACGAATACTGTTATAAACATTATTATGGGGGATTAGGATTATGACCAAATTACTTTCTGTGTTATTAGCATGCGAGAAAAAAAAAACAAGCGCCTGTTGTTTGATGAAGATAGTCGAGAAAAAAAGAGAAAATAAGCGCCTTTGTCTTCAGACCAGAGAGCTGGAATAAGCTATTATAGCTCTCTGTTCAGACGATACCGCAGCATCTCTCTACGGAAAGACGGCCTTACAGAAATTCTGAGAACACGAGGTTACACCACATGTGGGCCTACCGTTATACAAGAGAGACCACTAAAGAGTACTGTACACATTTGGTCTCTATGTAACTGTAAACAACTTAACCACAGTCTATATGTCCCAGGTGGTCTAGTGGTTAGGATTTCGCGCTCTCACCGCGACGGCCGGGGTTCGATTCCCCGTCTGGGAATTTTTTTTTCCACTGCTAAGTTCCAAATAGAATAGAAAAAAATGTGTCATAGTTAATTCAAATTTTTATTTTGAATAGAAAAATGTGTCATAGTTAATTAATATTTTTGCTTTGAATACAAAAAAATTTATATTTTTGTTTTGAATACAAAAATGTGTCATAGTTAATTTTTATTTTTGTTTTGAATTTAATAATAATAATAATAATAACGGAATTTTATATAGCGAGTACTCCAGCCTATGACCAGACTCACCACGCTTTACATAGTCATTACATATAAGTACAAGCACTCGATAAAACATCGCTTTCGCTACAATACACCAAAAGACAGAACAGTAAGGGTACAAATTATTTACACTTATGTACACAAATTACAATTTACAACTATGTACACAAATGACAGAAAAGACAAATAGAATAGCAAAATCATATTCACAGCTATTTATATGCCCGGTTAGGCCCAGGAGGAAAAACAGTATAAATATGTACAGCCGTGTATACACTTACGGATCAGACAGAGACAAAGAGGAGAGAATGGCAGCGGGATACAGATCATTCTGAATAGTGAAGTTTGAAGAGGTGGGTTTTGAGGGCCTTTTTGAATGCTTGTGTTGATTGTATGTTGCGGATATGGGAGGGAAGGGAGTTCCACTGCTTAGGTGCGGAGTAAGCGAATGCACGTTGGCCGTATGTCTTAGTGCGGGTGACGGGAACCTTGAGTGTGCGAGTGTCGGCAGAAGATCTTAAAGTGCGTGAAGGGGAGTAGACAGACAGTAGATCAGCAAGGTAGGAGGGACAAGAATCTGTGAAGAAGTTGTGACAGAGAACAGAGAGTTTGTACTCTATGCGTGCTTGCACAGGAAGCCAGTGAAGGGAATGTAGTAGAGGTGTGATGTGATCGCGTTTCTTAGCTCGGAATACTAGTCTAGCTGCTGAGTTCTGAACCTTTTGTAGCTTGTCAATGATGTGTTTTGGGGAGCCAGCGAGGAGAGAGTTGCAATAGTCAAGACGAGAAAGGACGAGAGCGCAGACTAGGGTTTTGGTGGCAGTGAGCGTAAGATAGTGGCGAAAGGAGCTGATTTGGCGTATGGCCGTGTATGCAGAGCGACAGATGTTGGAGATGTGGTTGTTGAGGGACAGGTCATCGGAGAGAATGTAGCCGAGATTTCTTGCTGAGGATGAGAACTGAATGTTTGTTGTCCCTACCGTAAGCGATGTTGGGAGAGGCGGGAGTGAGGAGGAGGTGTTGTGCTTGTGAATGAGGAGGGCTTCGGTTTTGTCGTCATTAAGCTTAAGCTTGTTGCGTGTCATCCATGACTTAATGTCTGTGATGCAGTTCTCCAAAGTCTGAACAGTGGAATTAATGAGAGAGGGGGCTGTGGATTTATAAAGTTGTGTGTCGTCTGCAAATGACTGACTCTCAACAGCATGCTTTCTAAGCAGGAGAAGCAGTGGCTTGGTGTACAGAGTGAATAACACCGGCCCTAAAACGGAACCCTGAGGCACGCCGCACACCAAGTCTGCTGTGCTGGAGAAACAGCCATCGACAGTGACTGCTTGTGATCTGTCGGAAAGATATGAGTGGAACCAAGCCAGGACCGAGCCGGAGATTCCAAAGTAGTGTTGAATAGTGTTAAAGAGAATTTAAAAAATGTATCATAGTTAATTCAAATTTTTGTTTTGAATAGAAAAATTTGTCATAGTTAATTGAAAATTTTTGTTTTGAATTTTAAAAAAAGTGTCATAGTTAATTGAAATTTTTGTTTTAAATAGAAAAATGTGTCATAGTTAATTGAAATTTTTCTTTTCTCCACGTATTGCAAATTGTACTTTTCATGGTAATTTGTTGTCATTAAACTTGACAGATTTTAGGCTTGACTTCACCTTCTGAGTCAATTCAAAGTTCAGGGTATCATCATCATCATCATCATCATCATCATCATCATCATCATCATCATCATCATCATCATCATCATCATCATCATCATCATCATCATCATCATCATCACCATCACCATCTTCCTCTTCTTCTTCTTCTTCTTCTTCTTCTTCTTCTTCGAATTGTTAGAGGTGAATGTATGCTGTTAAAAGTATAATTGGGGTATAAGTAGTGTGGCGATTTATAGGGTTAGTTTAATTAATTAATAAATGTGGAAAAAATAGATGATGTACGCATGGTAGATTATATTTCACTGTTTATGTTACATCAATAGAACTTATGATAATCTGATGAATACAAATTAATACAACGACTGCCTGTTCTTGTTCTTCTGTTTCTTATTCGTGTTCTTGTTCTTCTTGTTCCTGTGTTTCTTGTTCTTGTTTTTGAAATTTGAAATTTAGAAATGTTACATTGAGTTCATCCAGTACCATTATTGAAGAGAGGGAGGAAACCGGAGTACCCGGAGAAAACCCTCAGTGACCTCAATAGTCTCGTACCTAAGTCACATACGTTCGCCCCTTGCGGGAATCGAACCCGCGACCTTTGGCATAGGAAACCGGCGACTAATCCACTGCGCCACAAGGCGCACGAGGTTCTAATTCCTGTTGTTGTTGTTGTTGTTGTTGTTGTTGATGTTGAAGAAAAAAAATCATACATTGCCTGTCAAAATTTAAATTGAGAATGTTGTTTTGCCAAACTGAGAATAAATAAATGACGTGAATAATTAATAAAGAACGTCATGCACTGACTGTTAAAACCTAATGACAAAGTTTGTTGTTGGGGTTTACTAAATCTGTGAATGATTATAAAAATGTCATTCACAGATAGTTAAATCTAATTTTCAGTTACCAACTGGAAAATAAATAAATAAGTTAGCGAACAATAAAGAATGTCACCTATCAAATTTCTCTGCAATATGTACATGATTATTGCTCATTCTGAATTAATTTTATAGTTATATAAATGTGGCTGTTTGATGTATGTTAATTATACTTGGCCAGTGTTTTACACTTGAAAAACGGTATTAACAGTCAAAGAACTTACTATATAATATTAGGTTTTTGTTTTTGTTCTTGTGTGTGGGTGTGTGTGTATATGTGTAAGTGTGTATGTGTGTGTGTTACACATTTATCAATGGTTGATTCAGCCCCGATGCTTGAATCTTGATAAGTGTAACTCGAATTCGTTTATCCACGCAGCCTGTTCACTCAGCAACAAGTAAAGTCGAAGTACATACCAAACTTGAACCAAATCCTTCCAGCAGCTTAAGAGAAAATAGGATTACAAAAACAAAATTATGACTGCGTCCCCCGATATACATACTTTTTTGTCATCTGGTAGGATTCACTATTTTCTAACTGAATACCAAATTTCACATAAATTCGTCCATTAGTTTCAAAGAAAAGTGCGCTAATATCACCCCCCGGGCGCCGGACACTATCGACGGACGGATCATTTTGGACAAAGTTAAAAACAATAGCTCCCGAGCTGAGCTGGGCAACTAAATGTAGCCGAGCGGAGCATACGTCTCCCGTCTCTCGGCCATCACCTTGAGAACACGGCCCAACCAGAGCTGTTATTTTCATAAACAATATTTGCTCTGCAAGGCGGTGATGCGTTGTCGGTGATAACGCGTTGCTGGTTTCTGATGCCACGACACTCTTCGATCTGCAAAGTCACTGCCATTGACTTGCATAAAATGCCTGCCGACAATGTAGTCCCGCTCACCACCAAAAGCAGAAGACGAGTGGTCAGCCGGGGAGAACAAATGTCGTGTCGCCTTGTTCTGCATAACCCAATGGCCTCACCAAAGGATTCTGCACAGCACGAGCCACCCAAAGAATGTAAGGTAGACAACTTCTCTCCCGAGCTTGAACCAGTCGCCTCCCATTCCTCCACAGATCCCATCTCTCTCTCTCTCTCTCTCTCTCTCTCTCTCCCTCTCTCTCTCTCTTCTATGTTTTCTTTAATATATTAATTTATTATTGCTATTATTTTGTTTTAGTTAGTCGCTGTTCGGTGTCGTGTCATTGGGATTGAAAAGGATTTTTTTAAATTAAATGTTTTTGTGGGGTGGGAGTGGGTTATGGTGGCGAGATCAGGGTGGGTGTGGAGAGAGTGAGAGAGAGAGAGAGAGAGAGAGAGAGAGAGACAGAGACAGAGAGACAGAGAGGGAGACAAAGTCTGAATGACCTTTACTCGTTCGTTTAACCTCGTGCACCTGCACTCTGACCGATGGTCATCTATTCACCCATCCATTCAAAGTCCCTCAGAGATGGTGGGCATTGAGTTTCAATCTGCGTTCCAACCGCTAAGCTTTTCATTGAAGCTTTGACCATGTGATTTCCCCCCCCCCCTCCCCTCCCCCAACAATGACTCTCGCTGACAGGTAGGCGGAAACGGAAGTCAGTCATTTTCAGTTTGGAGTGCTTTCCCCTTCCTTGCTTTCTAAATCTAATGGTTCCTTGGTTTCTAAGTGCTGAATTGCTGCTGTCGTTTGATTCAGAATACACTATAGGGCACTGGATGGTCAGAAGTCTTTCTATTTGATAAACCATCCTTATATTTCTTATATTTCCTCCTTCTTTGGACCATTGGCTAGAAACAGAAATAAAAATGTAAGAAAGAAAGTCAGCAAGAAAGGAAGAACGAAAGAAAGAGATAAGAGGAAGGAATAAACAAAGACAGAAAAAAAGGATAGAAGATCGAAGGAGGAAACAGAAAGAAGAAGAAGAAAAAGAAGAAGAAGTAGTAGTAATAGTAGTAGTATATTTTATTACCGTCTGCTAAAACCAAAGGTCATTCGAGACGACATAGAAAGAAGAAGAAGAAGGAGAAGAAGAAGACGAAGTAGTAGTAGTAGTAGTAGTAGTAGTAGTAGTAGTAGTAGTAGTAGTAGTAGTAGTAGTAGTAGTATATTTTGTTAACGTCTGCTAAAACCAAAGGTAATTCGAGACGACATATACAAAATGGATTTAAAAAGTGTGAATAACACATCAATAAAGAAACAATAGTAAAACAGTGAAATCGAGTACACAGTAGGTCTAAATTTACACAGGCGATTACATGCATAAAAGGAGCTATAATACAAACTTACATTGACAACACTCATAGACACTGTATTTTCTTAAAAAAACTATTTATATGTATGTATGTATGTATGTATGTATGTATGTATGTA
>CM072517.1:41080970-41085970 GCA_036898135.1 Oncomelania hupensis | reverse complement strand
GGTAAACTCTCGAAAGGCCGCTAATGACCGGCAATAATTCAAATTTTTGGCTACTGACCCCACATAATAATTTTGCTACTATTTTCTATTGATGAGGATAAAAGACGGGAACGCCTTCTGTCCCGCCTTCTTCCTGTCTGTACGTGGTCCGCTTAAAATAAAGTTTTTAAAATGGTGGTCGGGTAGTTCTGCGGTGTATAATAGTCAGAGATCTATCTGTAAGCACAAACTCTATAGTAATCGGTAGCCTTCTTCCATACCATAGTGTTACGCCTGCCATCTTTTGTCTTTTTGAGAAAAAAAAATAGGGGAGGGAATAGCGGTGGAGTGGGGTGGGTGAGGGGACTTGCCACATCCCAGACTAAACCTGCTGCCACATGCACACTGAGTATTCCTGCACTATTCAGCCAACGTCTTGTATTTCAATTTTTCACTGCCAAACCCAGATTCTCGGGTCGGTCTCAGTGCGACATCCGATGGTCATGAAGCTTGGCGCGAAAGTCCGTGGCATATGGTTAAAAAGAAATCTTGTGGTGACTTAAATTTACAGGAATAAACGTTGTACCCTAAAAACAAAAATTGTGACGTTCGTGGTAAAACTTGGCCTTTCACAGAACACTCTTTTGGTGGGCAGATAGAACAAGTTTGCTAAAAGTGATCTTTTCACTGCTACACCGATCTGTAACTGTAAGTGCCTTCCATCATCATCATCATCATCATCATCATCATCATCATCATCATCATCATCATCATCATCATCATCATCATCATCATCATCATCATCATCATCCGGCTTCCACCTCAAAGAGACTGACAAATATATAAACATAAAAATGTCAGCATAACTGTGGAGGTCGAGGAAAACAGACCAGAACAAAGTAATACATATTAATGGTGTACATATACATTTCCCCCACAATTTTAACCTCGAAAGCTATCTGACACCTTCCAAACATTTTTTTAAAGTAGTGTTTTGGCTTCTTCTTCTATTTTTTTTACATTCATAAACTTGTCCTGTATGAACTGTCCGAAAGACGTCGAGTCCATTGTAATTTGTATAAATGGCACACTTCAGACGAGCAATTTGAGAAGTCCTTTAAAATAGATTTAACGTTATTGCTGTTGACTGTGTTCTCATAATATTATATGTTATTATACATAACTTTTATAATTAATTTTGCAGATGCCTACACATTTTACATTTGAAAGAAAACAGTGGGTCGCAATGTTTACACACCACAGGGAGAGAGTTTCATACAGCAGTTTCATTAAATGATAGGCTATTTTGTATAAATCAAAGCAAGTGAGGGGCAGTTGATAATTATAAAGTCAATGCCCATCAACTGGCTAACTAAAAACGTATCAAGATAATTATGCAGATGTTTCTCAGTGTGTGATTTTGAACATAAGGATAGCTGTATTAAATATAAATTGTTTTTGAAGTGGTAATATTCGGAGTTCTTTATATTTCTCATTAGTAGTAACATCTATATTTATATTAGTATTTTGCTTGCTCTTTTATGAAGATTATATAGATGTTTAATTTAAGCGTCACTGGCATTACATCAAATAATCGATGCAAAACTAAAATGACAGTGGGCAAAGAAAAAAGATTTTAATGCATCAGCCGTAGCAAAATGTTTAAGTTTATTTAGAAGGAAAAGGTTTTTCGAAATATTTTTAAAACAGATATGGTTAACGTGTGATGATGATTATGCATAGCACCTTATGTTCATGAACTTGCTCAATACTATACGACCCTAAGTTTAGATTAAGGAAAAACGTCCATTCTGGCGTTTTGGTCGTGTAATGAGAAGCATACTTTTGCTTTTATTAGGATTTAATTTTATTCTATTGACGCAACAACAGTTATGAAATTTATTTAGGATTATTTGAAGACTTTGTTCCACCTGATGTAGATTTGTATTATGAGTATGGAGGGATGAATCATCAGCAAATAGATCAAGGTTCACATTTTGTGTGAGAAAAAGGTACATGTCATAGATAAATATTCAGAATAAAATAGGACCAAGGATCGATCCTTGAGGAACTATACAAGTTACATCACCAGAAGACAAAAAGGAACCATTGGTGTATACTGATTGGTGCCTGTTTCATAAATATAATTTAAAAAAATAACAGATGCAGAATTTAAGGTTTACATTTTGTGTGGGAAAAAGTGGCATGTCATAGATACATATACAGAATAAAATAGGACCAAGGATCGATCCTTGAAGAACTCCACAAGTTACATCACCAGAAGACAAAAAGGAACCATTGGTGTATACTGATTGGTGCCTGTTTGATAAATATAATTTAAAAAATAATACCGATGCAGAATTTTGAAAATAGAAATTTAACTGATTCATTCAGTTATTTTGGTTAATGAGGTCAAATGCCTTTTTGAGGTCAAGAAAAACTGTCCCTACAATGTTTGGCTTGTTTATAGAATCAAGCCAAACATCACAAATATGGACGAGCGCGGTTTCACAAGAGTGTTTAGGTCTGAAGCCAGACTGAAAAAGATTAATAAAATAGCGTTATTTTCTAAGTATTTCATAAGGTTAATGTGAATATGTCTTTCCAGGGGTTTAGATAGTACAGGCAGAATGGAAATTGGTCGAAAGTTGTCTGAAGCCAGACTGAAAAGGATGAAAAAAATAGCGTTATTTTCAAAGTATTTCATAAGGTTTCCTGTGAATATGTCTTTCCACGGGTTGAGATAGTACAAGCAGAATGGAAATTGATCGAAAGTTGTCAAGAGCTGAAATATCACTTGTTTTAGGTAAAGGTATCACTTTAGCTTCTTTAAATATTAAAGGAAACTGACTTTGATCAATGCATAAATTATAGATGTAGGTTAATATGTAGGCTAATGGGGAGAGAGAGAGAGAGAGAGAGAGAGAGAGAGAGGGAGGGGGGGGGGGGGACCTACATAAGTCATGTTCAATGAGTGTTGCTGAAATGTAGCCGACTTTGCCATGTGTGTGATTTCAGTGTATGTTACATTCAAATGCTTGCACTGTTGTCATTATTTGATATTTATCAACTTCTCTATGTCCACAACAGCGCCATCGGGAACTGGTTCACAACAACAATCGGTGTGCGTCAAGGATGCCTACTCTCTCCAACACTCTTCAACATCTTCCTAGAGCGCATCATGTCAGATGCTCTTGCAGATCATGAAGGCACAGTCAGCATAGGGGGTAGAGCAATCTCCAATCTTCGTTTTGCGGATGACATTGATGGATTGGCTGAAGAGGAACAAGAACTTGAACAGCTGGTACAGAGGCTTGACACCACCTCCAGAGCTTATGGAATGGAAATAAGTGCAGAGAAGACCAAAATGATGACCAACAACACCCATGGCATCAACACGGACATCAAAGTCCAAGGCCAATCCCTCAACACAGTGCATAGCTTCAAATATTTAGGAGTCATTGTATCAGACAATGGGTCCCGACAGGAAGTCCTCTCCAGGATCGCACAAACAACTGTTGCCCTGACAAGGTTGAAGCCTATTTGGAAAGACAGGACCATCAGTCTACATTCCAAAGTAAGACTGCTGCGCTCCCTTGTCATCTCCATCTTCCTATATGCTTGCGAAGCATGGACCCTCACAGCAGATCTCCAACGAAGAATACAAAGCATGGAGATGAGGTGCTACAGAAGACTTCTGGGCATTTCCTATACCCAACACATCACCAACGACGAAGTCCGACAGACCATCACACAAGCCATTGGACAACACGATGACCTGCTCACAGTGGTGAAGAAACGGAAACTCCGATGGTATGGCCACGTCACCAGATCATCAGGCCTTGCAAAGACTATTCTGCAAGGCACAGTGCAAGGAGGTAGAAGAAGAGAGAGACCGAAAAAGAGGTGGGGTGACAACATTCGAGAATGGACTGGTTTGACACTGAGCGAAGCCATCAGGGCTGCTGAGGACAGAAAAAGATGGAGTATGCTGGTTAAACGATCATCTGTGGTGCCCCTACGACCTCCGGGTTACGGGACGGGATAGGATAGATAGGATCTCTATGTGCATAATGTTGATGCTGTTGCTCAAAGAATACAATCTTGAAATACATGCTACGTGTTTTGAAATCGAGATTAGATCCATAACGCTGATAATTTTACAACCTTTTTAAATATCGCGGGTTGTTTTTTCTCCTCAAAGGACTTTTGTATAAACTACATAATCAATACTAAGATGACTCGCCGCAAAATAGTCTATACCTCTATCAGATGACTCGCCGCAAAATAGTCTATACCTCTATCAAACGTCCAACATTTGCAATTCTTTAACTTGAAATGATGGAATTTAAACATCACGACACAAAATACCCCCCCACCCACCCACCCACCCTCCACACCCAAGCTGTTCGGATGCTGTATGGAGGAAGTCTAAGCGGTCTATGGTATGCTTTCGGTCTTTGTTACCCTAATACATTTCAGCAGTCAATGTACTCTTTCGGTCTATGTTACCCTAATATATATCAGCAGTCTATTGTACTCTTTCGGTCTTTAATATCCCAATGGTACTCTTTCGGTCTTTGTTACCTTAATGCATCTTCGCAGCCTATGGCACTCTTTCGGTCTTTGTTACCCTAATACATCTTAGCAGTCTATGGTGCTCTTTCTGTCTTTGTTACCCTACTGCATCTCAGCAGTCTATGGCACTCTTCCGGTCTTTGTTACACTACTGCATCTCAGCAGTCTATGGTACTCTCTGTTTTTGTTACCCTACTGCATCTCAGCAGTCTATGGTACTCTCTGTTTTTGTTACCCTACTGCATCTCAGCAGTCTATGGTACTCTCTGTTTTTGTTACCCTACTGCATCTCAGCAGTCTATGGTACTCTCTGTTTTTGTTACCCTACTGCATCTCAGCAGTCTATGGTACTCTTTCTGTCTTTGTTACCTTAATGCATCTCAGCAGTCTATGGTACTCTCTGTTTTTGTTACCCTACTGCATCTCAGCAGTCTATGGTACTC
>CM072517.1:40973470-41075970 GCA_036898135.1 Oncomelania hupensis | reverse complement strand
TTTGATCTGATTCCACCTTTACATCCTGTAGCACGCAAGTGCCTAAGCCTTTCCAGCATTTAAATGAGCACCGACGTCGGGTCGGCCATGTCGTGATTTTCATTTTTTTTTAACTGCTATTACACACTTATATGAACTATCTTTGTTTTGATGATGTTAAAATAAATAGACAAGCTCCGTTGCGCAATAAATATGTATGGAGAAAGTGCAGTTTGCGAGTAAGTTGAATAAAATAATAAGCTTACTTCGAGTTTAAATGGACAGTTTGCTTTAAAGTTTATCTGGCGAAACCTTGCGTTACAGACATGTTAGTCTAAACAACACCGATCCGTACCTGACCCTGCCCTCTCACCTCTGACCTCTCCCACGGTCGGGAGGAGCATGGACCGGAGGATCACAGAAAGTGCAGCAGTTTAGGGAAAGAGGCAAATAGCAGGAAGGGGATACAAGTTTTTAAACCCTAAGGCTTTGCTGCTGCATTCTTCTTTCCTGCTTTTTTCGATACACGGCCGACCGCGTGTCTATCTTTTCACACTGCGTAGCAGAGACTAGCGGAGGGTTACGTTTGCCTCTCATTAGCGAGTCTCAGATTCGCTTTGTGCTATCTTTCCAGACCCAGCTTCCCCGCAGCCCACCATTTTCCCCATCCTTTGATAGACCTGGGTTTTGTCTGTCTTTCTCTCATTTTCCCTCTATGACCTTTTGAGAGAGACATTCGATGTCATCCATTGTTTATTGTATTGAAGATCTAAAAATTAATGAATACGTTACTTTAATTATTAGTTGTTTTGTGGTATTATTTATTTCTTTATTTACCTATCTTATTCGTTTATCTATCCATATATTGTTTATTTTACTTGTGCATTTATTCTTATTTCTCCGCACAAATTGTTTCCAGGTATTAAAAGTAAAAGTACCGTCATTTAGATCGTTTAATCATTACTCTGTTTTCATGGCTGGTAGATTTTTTTTAAACAATTACTTTTCTCTAAAGTAAGCTTATTCCTTTTATCACATGTGTTATTTCGCGTTAGCTGATGTTCACTGTATATATTATTGAATAACGAGTAGTACAAGTTACGCCCCTCTTTCTGCCTCCACAATCGGATCAAGTTAAATAATAGCATTATCAGCCTGAATAATGATACTCTGGGTCATATTTTATTTTCCGAAGTGGTCCCACCCTTCCACTGTGGCTGATACCGACATAGGCCTTTTAATAATGTGCGTGTCATACAGTTAGTCGTTGGAAAGTGAAACAAAACCTACAGCTTCGATTCTAGTATGCCATAGACTGCTTTTCCTTTCATTGTGAATAGAGCATATGATACTAGTCTGTTTAAGAGAAGATGTGGTTTTTTTGTTGAGAAATAAACAGTACTGGCATTGTTGTCTTTACTTTCTAATGATTTTTCCACACGCAAAGTCAACCTTGCAGGGTCAGGCGAACACGGACAGTACAGCTTGCAACATGGTTGCGTTGTCCCTATTAATAGACTCCCATTTTATCAAGCACTCGAATAGTTTGCGAATGGTCCGCCGTCTTTTTTTGTGTGTGAGGTAGGTTATATTAAAGAGATTCTAATAAGACAGATGAGATAGTACGTCATTTAACGGATTAAGAGTTAAAAGAATTTTTAAAAAAATGACACAAAATATTTCAAAATTCAAATATGGCTCGCCCGCCGTCTCCTGGAAGTTAGGTTATATGACAGAAGATGCAATCATACAGATGAGTTAAAAGACATAAATAATTCGCGCGATGTATTTCAGAAATATATTCTCAATATAAATGTTAGTAACTTTGCTCAAAAGGGCGCAAACGCGAGTAGCCTATGTGGCTTTTATCTGTTACAATAAAAGATACAAAGTAATGAGGTGCATTAAACTAGTGGGTATAGACCTACTGTAGTTGATGTTAAATTTTGTCACTCATAGTCATACATGTTTAAACAATAAACAAATTTGTTTTCGGTGAAGAAAGTGAAATTACTGTTCCCTATATTTTTGTTCGACGTTCTTTGTTAATCCGAGTTCTAAATCTCCGTAGGAAGATCTATTGCTTGTCCTATCAGCTACCCGCCTCTAGAAAACATTAATCCAAAGAGGTAAAATGGGGAACCCCGATTGAAGGCGTGTTCTATTTCTGGTGCTGATTGCAACTCGCAGGAAGTCTGACCTCGATTAGCAACTGATTGACGTTTTGGCGACTCGGCCCACTTTTCTGTGCTAGAATATTTTGCACGCGCAACAGATTCTGTCATTTGATTGGTTAGATCAGTCGAGCTGGATTTTCAGGTAGGATAAGACGCGACGGTGCGTGTGTTTGTCAGTTCAAGTGTCGTTGGGGTAGAAGACCTACCCGTACATGTACATTGGCAATACATGTTTTTTGCTATTTGCTGTCCCAAATTTATAACACATGGATTGTTTTTGTTATGTTTATTTTATTGTATTTTGTTGATTGTGGGCATGTAACGTTTCTCGGTACATTAACAGGACATCAGTGTCCTCTTTTCGATCTGTTCAAATAATGTAAACATAATTTTTTTTAATTTTCAGGTAATCATTGAAGTGGCTGAGGCCATCGACACTTGTTCTTTTCATCAGCGTGGAGTGTGCGTGACAGTGCATAAATTTTGTTTCATTCCAAAGAAGCTAATTCTTATCCGACTGTGCATTGTGCTCTTTGTAAAAATCAACAACTGCATAGCCATCAACGGATTTTTGAGTGAAAGACATTACCCATAAGTTACAGTGAAATGAGAAAACATTATTTAAGTGAAAAACGGACAGTTGATTTGAAATTTCTCCCCACAATTTCTGGGCTTACGTGTTCATGAAATCTATAACCAGCGGTTAAATCTTGACCACCACAAGAAATCGTCACCATGATATTTCCGTCCTTCAAGAGTAGCTTTTCTTTGCTGACTGTGACTCTGATCTCCGTCTTCCTGCTGACCACATCGGCAGCGGTAGAGGCCAGCCTGACCACCCTATGCCCGGACGGACAGTTCAATAAAAAAGGCGAATGCCGGACCTGCCGCTCTTGCCCCCGTGACCAGATCATCCGTCGCCCTTGCTTACCAGAGAGAGACACGGAGTGCGGTCCGTTCACTGAGTTCAACGACTTGTACGAGGTCCCTAGACCCGGTCAAGACACACCTGACCTCCCGATAGACGGCGTGCAGGATGGGGCTCGCAAAGACTACGGACTGGTCGACACTCTGAATTTAAACGAAGGCGGCGAAGATGACGTTGACTATCGCCGCCTTCAGAAAAAAACTCATCGCAACAACCACGAGCATCGCAACCGCGATCGTGCCTACAGTGAAGATGAGACAGAGGATGAAGACTTTGACGCATTCTCTGACCTCGGTAATGATGACGATCCCAGGAATCCTCACGGAGTAACTTCCCCTGACGGAAGAGGAAGTTCCCGTCGCCATGGTGAAACGAGCGTTCAGAATCCCGAAGAAAAGCAATGGAAAGTCCTGGCATGTGCTCTTATTGTGGTCTTGTGTATCGTCTGCATATTCCTGATTATTTTCGTCTTCGTTGTCTGCTACCTCCGTTCTACCAGATCTCATCTCAAGCAAGTTCTCTACAGTGCAGGTGAGTGCGCTGGTGATGATGATGATGATGATGATGATGATGATGATGATGATGATGATGATGATGGTGGTGATGGTGAAGGGGGGTGGGAGGTTGCTGTTATATTTTTTCTCATGTAATATCTACAGCAATTAAATATTGAAGCTGCACCGAGGAGGACAAGCCAAGTATTTATTTATGCTGGTAAAAGGTGATGGTTGTTTGTTGGTGAAGGTATACTTTTAATTGTAGGCCTATCCGATTTGTTATACATTCTCCTCATGTGTGTGTTTGCATAATTTTTTTTATTTATTTATTTGGTTTTGTTTGCGAGCATACTTAATACTCTCGGTATATATTTTTAGTGTTTGTTAAGACTGACAAGTTCTGCTTGCCGTACATCGTTAGTGAAATATTTCCCGATAATTTAATCTTCCTGTTACACCGCTCCAGCGTGCATTTACCACGGCTTGTGTTTTGTACCCAAGAACAGGTGTTTTTCCATAGCTTCTTGCACGATAAAAAAAGAAAAAAGAGGGGGACACTTATGCAGTGAAGAAGTGGCAGCATCTTTATTTCAATTCAATGCTAGTTGACGCATCCCCTTCTGCAAACACGCAGACCGTGAGAATTCACGGAAGGTTCCTCCATCCTATTCAAAATGTGGAGAGTGTTTACTTTGATTTTATTTACCCTACCATCTTCTCCTTGCACTCGAGAAATTGAAGGATGCATTATGAAGAACAAGCTTCCACACACACACACACACACACACACACACACACGCACGCACACACGCACATCCCCTCACACACACACAAAATCTCACACCCACCGTTTCTGCCTGACTGGCTTTCTGAGACCCTTCAAATTCGTTTTTAATTATTTCAAACTATTCACGAAAGAGTTTTTAATATTTATACCATGTTGAACAAATATATTAACCGTTTTCGTTATTAGGATAGAGTTTTATATAATAATTCTATCTTGGAAAAAAATCTGAATTTCAATTACGAAGAACAATTTTTAAATGTTTACTTTATTAGTCCTGCCTTCTTTTGTGTGTTCATAAAAAATAATTTTAAAAAACCACGCACGCTGTTTTAGATGCTTTGTATGCTAGCGTACAATTTTTAGTACTATTTCTGAATATTGTTCTAAATTGGGGGGTTTTGAATAGATTTTTATTTTCTACCAAAACTTATAAAACTTATTTAGTCTGAAAATGAATAAAAAGGCAAAAAAAAATCCAAGACTCTTGAGCCATTAGCCTATATGTAGTCTCATTCAGTCATTCAGACTAACAAATGCGGAATGCTTAGTTTAGCAATTAATTAGTGTGTGGGTGGGGGAAAAGGAAAGGAGAGGGGGGGGAAGCTAAAGGTAAATTATATATAATCGTAAGGTAAGTTTGAAATAAAATCAGAATTTTAAAATTTTGGGTTGAGGAGAAGGTGATGTGATGGGATAGAGAGTGAATTCTACTTTAAAAAATACCAGCAAATAAATTATATTCATTACATCGTTGTACGATTAACTTTGATTTTAATAAATTTTCTGTCTGTGGAATTAATTAATTGATTTTTTTTATAGGTATTAATGTATAATCTAAAAAGAAAGAAAGAGATTTCTCTTATATAGCGCACTTACAAGCTCAGAGAGCTTCTCAAGGCGCTGGCCCGTAATGTCCAGCAATAACAAAATAGTTAGCTGAAGTCAGGATTCGAACCCAAGTCGCCCAAGACGCACTCACACAAGTCGTGCGCTCTGACCACTGAGCTATCCCTACCTACCTACCTATCTATCTATCTATCTATCTATCTATCTATCTATCTATCTATCTATCTATCTATCTATCTATCTATCTATCTATCTATCTATCTATCTTGTCAAGGCATCGACAAGTGGCTGAGATGGATTGAGCAGGGATCATCAGCGACCAGCTCTCCAAATCCAGTCCAAGGCTATGTTGATGATGTGGACATGACGGCTACCAACGAAGAGGATATCAGGGCAGCGGCTGAAAAGACCGATCTCTTCATGACCTACTCAGGCATGGAGGTAAAGCATCGAAAGTGTGCAGTTCTACATGGGCAACGCACCGGTAACAACTGGAGTAAAAGTGACAATACAGCCTCTACCCAGCTTGTGGTGCAGGGATCCCCCATCCCCATGTTAGACAGAGAGCAACCATACACGTACCTGGGCTACAACATCAACCTTGCTGCTACGGCTGAAGACGAACAGGTGGAAAGCATCGTCAGTGACTTTAAAATCACCCTGGCCAAGATCGACGTTGCCCCTCTAGCGGTAGCCGCGAAACTCCAGGCTGTCAACACCATGGCCACTTCCAGGCTGCACTTTTATTTCCCCAACATTCAGTTCACAGAGAAAGTGCTAGACGGCCTGGAAGACAGCATCGTATCCAACGTGAGACTCTGGCTTGGCTTGAACAAGTCGTCGACACGCTCTTTCATGTTCTGCGCACGAAGCGAGGGTGGTCTGGGTCTGTTCCATCCACGGACCATGTACTACGCCAAGAAGCTGTCCTTCATGCTGAGCGTTTTGAACAGCGATGACGAGCAGACCAGACACTCGGCCAGAACATCACTTGCGCTCCATCTCACTAAACGCAAGTGTGCAGCAGCACCCGAAGACGACGATGACCACAACTTCGCTGGCTACCAGACTGATGCCAAATACCGGCTGATCAAGGCATCTAAGGTCACCTGGCGTAAGTCACCGTGGGTGCACCTCAACGACATCTGCGGTAGACTGGGGATCCAGCTCCACCTGAATGACAGCGAGCAGTACATCCTCAGAGTCAGCCCAGAAGAGGAGATCCAACTGTCCTTCGTGGAGCCCAAGGCTTTCTTCACGTCATTCAAACGCCAACAACTACAGGGCAAGCTGGCAGAGTGGAGAGACAAAGAATGTCAGGGGCGCCTGGCGCGTACCAACAACGTCGACTTCTCACTGTCCTCCTCCCACCTGACCAACCTACATCTAAGTGACCGACTGCTGAAGTTCGTGGTGAAGGCCAGATTACAGCTGCTGGAATGTAACGTCAGGCTCCACACCTACTATCCAGAGACTTTCTCGCAGCAGTGCGGTAGGTGTGGTTTTTACATAGAGTCTGTCAGCCACTTGCTGAATGGCTGTAGGGAAAGCAAGAACTCTATTCAGAACCGCCACAACAGAGTGTTAGATATTGTGGCCAGGGCGGTGAAAGATGCTAATCCCAGAGCAGAAATCCTGGCAGACTGTATTGTAAAACCTTCTCACTTCCAGAACGATAGTAGTGCAGTGTTTGCCAACCTGCCCCACACTAGGCCTGATATGTGTGTCATAGACCATCTTAATAAAACCTCTACCATTATTGAAATAGCTGTACCTTTTGATGACTTTGTAACTGATTCCTACAATAACAAATTTAACAGATACCTCCCACTGTGCCAGACGATTAGCGATCTTGGTTATAGCTGCAAAGTTGTGGTTCTGATAGTTGGCTCGCTAGGCCTAGTCCACGGACGGTTTGTTAGCGGACTGAAGTTGGTGGGCCTGCCTGTTCGACGAGCCAAGGCCGTTGCCCGCTACTGTTCAGTTAGCGCTATGCTAGGGTCGCTGATTATCTGGAAGCAGCGATGTCGAGACACTCTGCCCTAATGCCTAATGTTAAAAGGACTGTCCAAGATGATGCTGTACTGTGTTGTATGCACCTGTGAATGTGAACTGGAAATAATTAAAATGAAATATAGTGTGCATGTTTTATAAGTAATCATGTTTAGTATTATTATTTATATTTTGCGTTCCATTATTATATTAGGCAGAGAGAGAGAGAGAGAGAGAGAGACAGAGAGAGAGAGAGAGAGAGAGAGACAGAGAGAGACAGAGAGAGACAGAGAGAGAGAGACAGAGAGAGTGAGAGAGACAGAGAATGAGAGAGAGAGTGAGAGACAGAGAGAGTGAGAGAGTGAGAGTGAGAGAGAGAGAGAGAACATTTGCCATTGACGTATTATTTTATGTGTGTGTGTGTGCATAATTTGCTGCTGTCCAATCATGATGGTGCTTGCTTCGTGTCATCCATGTAATTCTCTAAGTGCATATATGTTCATGCGATGTTATAGAGAATAAAATCTTGAAAAGTGTCCTTTTTGTATCTTAAATACTTAAATATATAATAGTGTGATGTGATATCTTTCTTCTTCATGCGTGTGGTACTTTGCGGGCAACAATTGATGACAGACAGTGTAGGAAGGTGGCACCTAAACCAAACAGATATCTATCAGTATGTAGCCTAATAGGAGGGAACGTGGCCACAGGTTGCAAGCAAGTGTGCGTTAAACAGTGCTGGAGTAGCTCCTTTTAACAATTTATTTGTATTGAGAAACCCCGTCTTTCTGTGAATGAGTGAACGATTCTCCTTGTTTGCATTTATGAGAAAGAGAACTTTGTCCGCCCAAGCCCGATTCTATTTGCCTGGGGAGCAACATCATTTGGAGTATTTGAAGATAAACGGTCTTCGCACTTTTAATTATACAATCCGAGAATGCCATTTGTCGACACACACACACAAAGTATTTTCTTTAACCCGAAAAAGGGGTCCAGGCTAGCTTCGCCTTTCAACCGTTCGCGTTGTTTAGTTTTAAGCTAGCGCCCAAATAGATGTTCATAATGTATGAGTGTAAAGGTGTTTGTTTGATGCCGAGTTTTCAGCAGATGGTTTGTCAATGAGAGAGTTCGGCATCCTCTTCTTCTAGTTATATCCACTGTATTCACTAGTACATTTTTTAACAACGTTCTTGTTCATTGTTCTTGTTTTTGTTCTTCATGTCGTACCTCCCCTCCCCCCCACCCGTCCCCTTACCTCCCTCCCTAACCCAACCCACGCCACCCCGACCCTCGCCTCCTTGTAATGTGAATGTCACCCCTGGTATTTGCCTTTAAAAAAAAATTTAAAGTCTCGTGTGATTTTAAACAATTGTTGTTGTTGTTGCTGTAATTGTTGTTGTAGTTGTCTTTATTCCTCCTCCTCTCTTTCTTTCTTTCTCTCTCATTCTCTCTGTATATCCTTTTCTCCCTCTATCTCTTTCTTTCTTCTCTCTCTTTGATCTTTCTCTCTATCTCTCAATTTCTCTCTTTCTTCCTGCATTACCCATACATTCACTGCATCCTCCATCCATCTCTTCTTCTTCTTTAAACTTCCTCTCCTGAAGGTAACACGAAGAGTAACAAATAAAGCTATACGCGTGCCTTAACCCGGCTGCGTGTTTCTTCTACCTGGCAGTCGTTGAGGCCCATTAAAAGGTGTAAAAGGAGATTAGGGGGCCGCAATGTTTCCGCACACCGTTTCCGGGATTTGAATAGCTCGCTCGCTTCTGGCACATACTACCTTAGGGCAAACCCAGTCTTACAGCTCCATCAAGTTGTCGTTCATTGCCAAACTCACTCGCCCAAATGGGGTTCTGTTATTACTCCCAAAATGAAGGGAGCGGTAAAGGGGGAGGGGCGGGGACAGACAGACAGAGAGAGTACTGATTTATTTCCTATCCTATCCTATCCCGTAACTCGAAGGTCGTTGGGGCACCACAGATGATTGTTTAACCAGCGTACTCCATCTTTCTCTGTCCTCAGCAAACTTCATGGCTTCGCTTAGTGTCAAGCCAGTCCATTCTCGAATGTTGTCCTCCCACCTCTTTTTCTGTCCCACTCTTCTTCTACCTCCTTGCACCGTGCATTGCAGGATGGTCTTTGCTCTGGTGACGTGGCCATACCATCTGAGTTTCCGTTTCTTCACCACTGTGAGCATGTCATCGTGTTGTCCAATGGCTTGTGTGATGGTCGGACTTCGTTGTTACTGGTGTGCTGGGTATAGGAAATGCCCAGAAGTCTTCTGTTTCACCTTATCTCCATGCTTTTTATTATTCGTTGTAGATCTGCTGTTAAGGTCCATGTTTTGCAATCGTATAGGAAGATAGAGGTGACAAGGGAGCACAGCAGCCTTTCTTTGGAATGTAGACTGATGGTCCTGTCTTTCCAAATGGGCTTCAACCTTGTCAGGGCCGCAGTTGTTTGTGCGATCCTGGAGAGGACTTCCTGTTGGGATTCGTTGTATGATATAATTAAATATTTGAAGCTATGCACTGTGTTGAGGGCTTGGCCTTGGACTTTTATATCCATGTTGATGCCATTGGTGTTGTTTGTCATCAGTTTGGTTTTCTCTGCACTTATTTCCATATATCAATTTCGATGTAACCGTAGTGAAAATAGTTAGCAAAATGTATGTGAAGTCATAAAATATACATTTCAAAAGGAATGATAGGTGGGACGAAAGGTGAAGTAATTCTGCGGGCCTCGAGGTTTTTTGCCAGAAAGTGTGAGAGGTGGAGTACGCTGGTTAAACGATAATCTGTGGTGCACCAATGACTTTCGAATTACGGGACAGAATAGGTGAGAGGTGGATTAGGCCCAAGGTAAGTGGCAAGGAAGGTCACGAATTGTTATTCTTAGTCTTCAATATTCTGTGTTTGCTTCATTGTTGAGACTACATTTCAGTTACAAAGGGGGTTTGCCTCATTGTTGAGACAACATTTCAGTTACAAAGAGGTTGTGTTGCCCGATTTTTTGTCTCCACCCATTCGCACCACAGTTCCATTTTTTTTTCTTTTTTTTTAAACCTTGCTTCCTGTCAGCGGCGTTATTATTAGACTTAACCTTAAGGACTGCAATTAAGACGTCTGGCTATACAATTAATAGTAATTACGGTCCGTGTTTTCAATATTTGCTGAATAAACCCACCACCGATGACTCGATCGACCAAGATGAATAATTTCCTGATTTTTCTCCCCAACAGGAATGGGGAGGGGTGGAGGGAGAGGAATGGTATTCTGTATTCGGCGGTGGGAGGGGCAGTTGGGGGAGAGGGAGATAATCTTTAGTTCATCGAGTCTTTTAACTACAAAATGTTCTCTCAAAGGTAGCCGCGATCCTGCTGAGTTGGCACAAGTCTGCAATTCTTCTTGCGTTGTTCACTTCTCAAGATTTGAAGTGGTCTAAAGATCTTAATCTTTCCTGCCATTATAGAGATCAACCTAGCTTGAAACTGATTTTGCACGCAAGTCATGCACAGCGGCGCTCACTGATTCTTTCAAGTGTCGATCTTCCTCTTTTTCTTCATCGCGTGGAAGGATCTTTGATGAATAGAAGAACTGTTACAATATACGGTCTCTTCGGGGCATCTGGAAATTGTACAAGAGCACCCTACCGGGCCTTTGTCTGTTGCGAGTTCGACTCTTTATGTTGAAGACGATGGGAGTTGTGCGCTATTGTCGTAGCTGCAGGTCACATGTTGTCACGAATACTTAGGTCGGATGGGCAGCCGCCATTGCAAGAAATCTTGGTCTTCTTAGGTCGTCGGGGCGTTGACAGGCTTTTCTCGGCTGTTGCATTGCTAAGCGCGCACCCACGCACCCAAATACACAAATGCAGGACCACATTCCTTCACTCCTTTTAATAATAATAATAATAATAATAATAATAATAATAATAATAATAATAATAATAATAACTAATAATAATAATAATAATAATAATAATAATAATAATAATAATAATAATAATAATAATAATAATAATTTAAAAAAAATAATAATACGGGATGCCAACATGCGCTTTTTCTTCAATCGAACTCAAAGCGCGGCGATCTTTAGAGATCGCTATTACAAAAGTCGGAATAGAAATACATTTTACTTTGGAAAATTTTAGATTGACTGCCTCCAATACCAATATTCAAAGGAGGGAGGAAACCAGAGTACCCGGAGAAAACACTCGGAGTCTGAAAAGTCTCGTACCTAAGCCACGTAAGTTGGTCCCAGGTGGGGTTCGAACCCGCGACCTTCGGCATAAAAAAACAGCTCTCAATCAAATGAGGCGACCCCTTTTCTCGCCTCTGAACTAAAAAACAACTCACCACTCGGTAGATTTTTTAAAAAGCGTTGTGGGAGTTTGTCTGATAGTTAAATCACTATTTTGACCTGTTCAATCTGCGTGACTTCATTCTTTTGAGCTGAACGGAAACCTTTTTATTTTCATCTCTCTACAATCCACTTGCTTCCACTCGACTAACACAATAATAAGCATAACAGTTGTTATTGACACTAGTCCGCAAATCCTCTTCTTCTCGTCATTGACGCTAGGGGTTGTTGACTGCGATCGTTGTTCAAGGTCTTTTCTGCATACGGGGAACGGCTTGTATTTTAATTTTTAAGATGCGGGTGTGAAATTTCCATTGGCCTCGCCGAAGGTTGTATGATCGACAAAGGGGAGGGAGGCGAGTAAAGTCAAAGAATGGTTGAAACATTTCATTAGTATCCGGTGTCTTCTGTCAAGCCTGGCTTACCTGCCGCACAGAGGGTATGGAGGATTAAAGAAATTGCTTCGCCTACTTTGAGCCTGTATTCGTTTAACCGTTCCCGCCCGTTAGGCCTCGGCATCGGATGACCTTAATCGCGCAAACACATCACATCCACGCTTAACGGTTCGATGCTAATACATGTAATGCCACGGTCAAGTTTTTTTTTGGCTTGGCGTTAGATTAAAGATATTCATTCGTTACTGAAAGGTAGTTGCTATACATTACTACTTAAATACTTAAAATATAGCTTTTTAAAAAATAAACAGTCGAAGCAGGGGGAAAGGGGCTGGGGTGGGACAAAGACATTTTTGAAAGCAAGAATGATTTTTTTAAAATCGTGTCTATTGGAAGTTTTCTTTTGCTTGGCTTTAAATTAAAGGAATTTCATTCGTTACTGAAAGGTTGTTGCTATACTTTATTACCGAAATACTTTAAAAATAGCCTTTTAAAAATTAAAACGGTTGAAGCAGGGTGCAAAGAAATTGTTAAAAAGAAAGAACGCTTTTTTTTTCTCTCGTGATTGTCACGGCTTAAGGCCTGGCATTTCCCTCCCTCACCATCCCTGCTCACTAACTAAACCCTCTATGTAAACAAACAACACAACGTCCCAAGATGCAATCAAAACAATAATTTATTCAATCAAACCCGCACGCAAACTCACGCAAAATAAACAGATTCACAGCATACAGTATTACATACAAAGCAAAATGATGATGCAAGAAGGATGGATAAAGAAATCAAAACAAAATGGAATGTTATAGTCGATCAATAACAAAGATGAATAACTAAATGATTATGATAATCCTTGCTATGAATCAGTTCTTGATTTCAAGTCCCCTTTCCTCTGATAAGTTATGAAGAATAAAACGTGTGCACAGTCTGTGTGTATGCTGGTTATCTAAAGAAGTGAGCTCACTTGCAACTTTGACACAACATAAGGATACTCATCGGTCAAGTGTTGAAGAACACTTTTGGGCGATCCAGTGCTGGTTACAAGTAGCGGTGTTTTCTCCCCTCGATCCTCCGGCCAAACGACGAGGCTACAGAGATCGAGGGTTGCTTAGAAGAAGAAAATGACGAAGGCTGATGGAGAAACCAAAAGCGGAGTGGACAGGCGACTTGGTGCTGGTCCCAAGATGTCCTGACGCTTCCACCCCTCGACCCTCTGGCAAAATGAAGCTTAGGCGACAGAGGTCGAGAGTGGACAAGTGCGTAGAACCAGCCCAGTGAGATGAACAGCAGAAGAAGTGCGACGAGAGGGTCAAACAAGCAAAACGATGTGGTGGTGGATGATGATGTAGTAGCAAACGTAAAACACAGGTTAGAAGATTAAAGAAGAGAAGACTCATCCTGAAATCAATGACATATCTTCAATTTCTCGTTCCCAGTTATAATGTCAACGACGATAGTCAATAAACCCCCATTCACTTCTTTTCCGATATGTCCGGTTATACAACCTCATTGATAAATTACGACCATCTCAGTTTCAACAAAATGAACGATGCAATATGCGCATTTACCAAATATACTAAATGTCAAAAGCATTTTTATTTACATATTATAAAAAACAACATTCAGTACGCATTCACGCAGCATGAGGTCGGACAATAATGCTATCCCCTTTTATTTTCCCATCATAGAACTACGTAAACAATGAACATAAAATATTAAAATGGACAACTGAAATTGGAGTCAAGCACACAACACATACATTCGCACCTAGCTCCTCACAAACAGTGGAAAAAGCGACAAGCCACTTACCAGTCCGTGCAGGTGAAAAGGTGGACACTCGACCCAGAGCAACTTGCCTAGACAACGATACTCTATTATAGACTAAGTCAACTTTGACACAAGAATCTATGGTCACTGTAATAGTGCTAAACTATTAATACAGCTTTAGTCACACTCCATTATCACAGCTAGAATTCAAAAGAGAAAGAAAGACCTTAGAAAAAGGATCCAATCTTCTCAGCTTGGCGTTCAAAATAATAATGATTATAGAAAACTCACCAACTTTCAGATCTTGTTCTTTATTCTTACTAAAATTCATAAGTCCCGAGTACTGCCTATATAAAATCTCGTGAATCCCGTGCATAAAGAACGAATACGCAAAACAGGTCGCACTACCCAGTATAGAAAATATTCACTTTTTATATTCAGGTCACAGTACTTAGTTAATATAATATCTACTCGCGACAGTGATTCTTGCAAGTTTTCTTTTTCTGGCCGCATAGACGTTTCAGCCGTTTTCTTTTCCCTACACGACAGAAAGGTCTGTTCAAGTTTGATACTCCAGGACTCCTTTAGGATGATTAGCACAGCATGTGGAAACTAAAAACTGTTGGGCTATATAGACTGAACAGAAGAAGGAGAAGAAAGTCTTCTGTTAAAGGTTTTGGCTGTGTTCGCTTGTTCATGAAGATGCCAATGACAAGTCCCTTTCAGTTACTGCCAGATTTTTTTTAATGGATGAGGTGCTACTTTGCACAAAAAGGATGAAATTGAGAGCAGCGGGTGCACAAGATTGATTTTCAAGAAAAGGGCTTGCAGTAAATTTTGAGAGGGTAAATGTACATGTATGCATGGGCGGGTTGATTGTGAAATTCGTGTCTTCCTTGAATTGTACATGTCGATGTCAGGTACGTTGTGAATGGTAGGCCATCTTTCGAACGATTAGATCGCATGATTTAGAAATTTGTTACATTCAGGATTTCGACGGCAGGGAGGATAAGGGTGGTGTGGTGGTTCATTTGAACTAAATTTAGTACTGTACACAAATGCTTATGTTTTCGTTAACTTTTCTAATCTCTTACCCACGCCCTTCAAGCGAGACAACCTGCTTCATTTATTCTGCTGAAAACGTTTTGCTTATTACGTTTTGCATAGACGTAAGACAATGCACACACAAACACACGCACACTTATCTTTGGAATGACACCGTTATGATAGGCTGAAACTGTGTGCTGTTACATAAAAATACAGATGAAAAGGCAAAAAAATAAAATTCGTCTAGACCGACAGCTAGAGAGAGAGAGAGAGAGAGAGAGAGAGAGAGAGAGAGAGAGAGAGAGAGAGAGGGGGGGGGGGGCGGGGAGGCCCCCTCCCCTCAAAAAAATGAACAAGGGGGAAAAAAGAAACAGACAAAGAAAGAGTGCAAGAAATGCAGAAAGGGAAAAAAAAACGCCGACAGGTTGTTGGCTTGCATCATTGTCTGGGAGAAGCGAAGACTGGCTGGCATTGCCAAATTTTTGTGGCATTAGCAAGAAGGAAGGGTGAAGGCTTTGTGCCACGGCATGAGTATCGGAACTAGAGCAGACTTGACTTTTCTCTGACATTCCTACCTGGGTGAACCGGGAAAAAAAAGTATAACCGGTAGAGTTGATATAACGACGCCTACATGTACGGGAGAACCTCGTCCATTGCCAAGCTCCGAGCTTAAAAAGGCGTGTATCGTTTCGGACCCCTTGGGGTCATGAGCAATCTTGCCACTGTAGATTGTTCTAACCTATAAAGGGAAAAGTGAAAGCCCCAGTTGAAAACCTGTCTTGCCTTTGTAGGCATGACAGATTCACTGCGGCAACAGTACCCCCGTTGGAGTGCCGGTGTGACATCCTCACAGTTCCTAGTATCTTAGCTGGGCTGGGAGCGAATGGGAGCATTCTGATTGGTCGACGCGTTACAAAATTCGACGCATGCGCACAGTGCTATCATAGTCTTCGTAAGGGTTGGGGTTAGGGTTTGGGTTAGAGTTAAGAGTTTAGGGTTAGGGTTAGGGTTTGGGTTAGGGTTAGGGTTATGACGCCTAAGAACTTCGTGAAAAAGCCGGCCCGACATGACCTGGCGCATGCGCAAATACGCTCGGATAAACTAGGAGACCCGGAACTTGAAGGATGTGACACCGGGGGTTTCAGTATAAATAGTATCCCCACTTTATGGAAATTTAGTGCTTTAAATTCCCACTGTTGCTATCTTCCTCATTTACTCTTTCCCATTTCTGCTCTGTCCTATCACTCTGCTATACTATCTTCTTCTTCGCTAGATCAATGACCTCCCTTTTTTCTTGAAAACTCTTCCTGGACAAGACTCATTGTTTGTGTATGAGGTCTGTTGGATCAGCTTGGGAGTGTTGGACGCTTTCTGCTGGGTGGTCACTAGGGCTTCCTATGATGTTAGTATTTAGCAATGTAGGCATTTTATATGTATGTGTTTTGTTGATAATTTATAATGATGTTTGTATTCTATTTTGTTTTTGTAACCGGGGGTTCGCGTAGTTGAGGTAAACCCTCAGCCGTCCCCTGCGTGGGATGTCTTTATTGTAAAGTGACTGGCCGGTGGAGGGCATTCAATTTTCCCACTAGGGTTGTTTCAGCAGATCTTTTATGCGGATCGGGGGTTGTCCGGTCCTGATTTGGCTCGGAAGAGTCCGCTGGACCTAAAGCAACAATAAATCAATCAGTCAAGTATCGTTTCGGTTCAGTCCCTTCATACGTACTGAGTGACACTGCGTAGCAGAGACTGGCCGAAGCTTACGTTCCCTCTTGATTGGCGGATTGATTCGCCTGAACGTAAGCTTAAGCCAGTCTCAGCTACGCAGTGTGTCACTCATGAAAGTGAGAGATTGTGTTAGAAATCTCTCACATAGCTTCTTTAAAAAAAACTTTCTTTTCTTCTTCGGTCGTATTGCTCACCAGCCTCTGGCACTCAGATACTAAGTGTATTGCATCTCTTAAGACTCGACTCAGTCTAGACTGACTTCAGAGGCATTCTGCATTCCAGCACCTTATCATTCTTCCTTTCTCTCTGACCTTATCCTTATTGCCAGCTTGCCAGCTTGCCAGACCCACCATTCACACCCAGATATTATGATTAAAAAATAGATGTACTTCATTTATTTATTAAATTAATTTGATATAAATTAGTTAATTTATTTAATTTTTGAAATTATTTATTTAGTTTTTTGGGGTATGGAGTGTGGGGTTAGGTCGGTGAATATAGAGGCATCCTATCCTATCCTATCCTGTCCCGTAACCCGAAGGTCGTAGGGGCACCACAGATGATCGTTTAACCAGCATACTCCATCTTTCTCTGTCCTCAGCAGCCCTAATGGCTTCGCTCAGTGTCAAACCAGTCCATTCTCGAATGTTGTCCTCCCACCTCTTTTTCGGTCTCCCTCTTCTTCTACCTCCTTGCACTGTGCCTTGCAGAATAGAGGCAGCGTAAAGAAATTTCAACAATATATATTTCTATAATTATAGAAGAGAAAGTAAAGGTCATTGGAAACTTCTGATGGTTTCAGTTGACCAATTATTCGTAACTGCACGTGTATGATCTGATTAACAAGATATAATATATTTAACTGTGTAAAGAAATGAAGTTGGAGATTTGTGTGCAGAAGCACGGTTATTACAATAGCTTCAATATACAAGGATTTATTATGCAAAAGGTAACTCGTAGTATTAAAATACTATAAATCAAGACTGTACAGTTTTCTGTTTTCGTTTTGAATTAATGAGACTTAGAACATCACGAGATTGATTCTCTACATTTTCCCACCGCGAAATCTCGAAACAGCAGAGAAACGACTAAACGGTACGAGTGCGATCGGGTGCGTATAAGAACGTAACAGTGTAATAAATTATTTTGACATGATCTACGAGTTTGGCTCTTGCTTTCTTCAAAACAGGAGGGAGGGGGAAGGAGGGAGAAACCGGGCGACATATTGACTGGTTTATCCACTTCGTAATTATTCACACCCACGCTCTGCAGTAATTCATTTTATTCTACACCGTGGCATTTAGCTAAGGCACCTTTTAAGTTCATTATCGTGCCGAGGATAGGTTATCTTAATCGTCGGTATTATCCTCGTCATCCTCGTTCTCCTCCTCATCCGCCGCCTCCTCCTCATCGTCGTCATCATAATCATCATGTCGTCGTCATCACCATAATCATCGTCGTTGTCGTCGTCATCATCTGACATCATCATCATCATCATCATCATCATCATCATCATCATCATCATCATCATCATCATCTTCTTCTTCTTCTTCTTCGTCTTCTTCTTCTTCTTCTCCTCCTCCTCCTTCTTCTTCTCCTTCTTCTTATGTAATCTATCTACAGCAAGTTAATAAATTATGATCTCTGGCGTTGCAAGCGAAAGAGATGTATATTAACGACCGAGGTGTTTTTTTTTTAAAGACCCAGTGGAGCGTTTGATTGCGGCGAAGCGAGTGTATACCGTGAGAACAGCTTCTGCTATGTTGTGGTTGCAGTTTTGCTTGCGATTAAAATGGTAAGCGCTGCAATAAGTGCTGATCGTAATCATCACCTTTTGATATTGAAAAGTAATGCCCATCCGGGCTAGTCCTCAAGACCTCTGTGTTGAGGGCTTTCAGCCACCTTGCAGAGAGAAGAGAGTAGGCCTAATTTGGATAGCGCCCCGAGCAGTAAAAAGTGGAAATGGAACGTTATGTTCCCGTGAGAACTGTGAGCTTCTTCTGTCTTAAAAAAAAAAATTCTCTGGTGACTGACTGGCTGACAGCAGCAGGTCTGCCAATACGCTAGAACAGTAGAAGGCGTGAAAAGTCTAAGGGATTTGTAGTTCTAGTCTAGATTCTAGTGACCCTTTGCACTTCCATAATTATAGTTTTACTGTTTTGAAAAAAGTGGACAATTATACCTTTAGACTCGTATTAAACCCTTTTTTTTAAAATAGTAATACTTGTATAGGAGTAGGTATGTCGACTTAAAAGAGATTTCTCTTATATAGAGATTTCTCTTATATAGCGCACTTACAAGCTCAGAGAGCTTCTCAAGGCGCTGGCCCGTAATATCCAGCAATCACAAAATAGTTTGCTGAAGTCAGGATTCGAACCCACGATGCCCAAGACGCACTTACACAAGTCGTGCGCTCTGACCACTGAGCTATCCCTGCCGCCAAGTTTTTTTAATTAAAATTGCTGACTTTTTGTAACATTATTTATTATCTTTCTCAAACAAGCTAGACTTCATAATTATGTGTATCCAAACTTGACAAACAAAAACATCTGAGAATTCAAACTAACACTGGCTTTTAATAGGTACTCCCACAGTCTTCATGGTGCACATTTTGGAAAGACTCCCCTCCCTTTTCCCTCTTCCGCATTTGGCTCCAAGATAATTTAATTTCCTGTGGTGCAGTTTTCTCTCCTGGCATCGTCTCTTTCCCACCACCCGTTTACAACTTTTACTGCTCTTGTTCTAAATTAACACTTATGACACTCTCCTTAATTACAATAATGTTCATTATTGTTTCTTTTTTCATGATCTTGTATAATCTTTTACAGCAGCAGTTTTGACCGCAAAACCATATAATTGTTTTAAAAGAATTCTGAATTTGTATCTTCAAATCTGCACGACTCCATATCACTCTATTTCCACCCCCCAACCCCACGTCTACTAGCCTTTCCACGTGGTTTTTTTTGTATTGTGCTGGATACCAGAAACAGTTAAATTAATTACATGCCCAAAGTGTTTGTTCAACTGTATCTACATTATGACACATGATGAACACCCGGTACACATTGGTCGAAGGCTGCCAGAAGCATGTTTTACTAGTCGCCTCAACAGGCGATAAAGCATGCTCTCATGCTTCATAGCACTGCTTCCTACACGCTTCAAGCGCTATAGGGACGGGAAAAGCGCAATTTCACTGTAAATATATACAGAATGTTGCTCTACAACATTCCGCTCTTTCCGTCTCAAAAACCCAATTGCCTTGTTGGATTCTTAAATTGCATTAAACCAAGTGAGGACACTATCCGGCGTCAACAAACGGTTCAAAAACTTTGTCAAACGGTTCGTAAAAGACAGTTGACCTAGAAACTAATACAGTTTGACCTAATTCGTTTCCTAGAGGAGACGAAACTTAAATTTTTCTATTTTCATGAGTTCACTGCAGTGAAATTGCGCTTTTTCCGTGACTATAGAGCTTGAAGCGAATAGAGAAAGCAGTGCTCTGAAGCATGGGAGCATGCTTTATTGCCTGTTGAGGCGACTAATAACGCATGCTTCTGGTAGCGTTCGACCAATGTGTATCGGGTGTGATGAAATACTCAGTGAGCTTTTCGTCCCATGTAATAAAAGAAGAAGAAGAAGAAGAAGAGGAAGAGGAAGAAGAATAGTAAGAAGAATAGGAGGAGGAAATAGAAAGAAAGAAAAGAAAAGAGGAAGGGAAGGAATTGGAAACGCTGTTGAAGAATTACGTACATAAATAATTCACTTTCTCAGCTCAGCAGAGAAGACAGTACATCATGACAGAAGAATACAGAAACCGACGAAGAAAAGATGCCAAGATACGGCAGTGTCATTAGTTTATTCAACTTGAAATAAATGTCTTTACAAACGGTGGACAGGGGAATGAAATATTAGCAGCATTATTCAGTTTGAAGTAGCTCGGCTGGACTATGCCTGTCATCGTTCTTATCAGCAATCTTAGGAAGAGCGAAGACTATTTTAACCCCATGAGATTTTGCAGTAAGAGCTATGAGAAATTAATTTTTGGGCGGATGTTGATTTTTACAATTTTATACTAATAATTATAGTGATGTTTCGCCCATTTTACCTCCAGTATTGATTCATAATTTTAACAGGATAATTACTCCTTCGGTTGAGTGTATAAACCGGGGTCTAGCCTGTGCACGCACACATTCTATCGCACGGACTTTGAAAGATCCTGACGCTCATGTCCTAGACGGGTAAGTGCCGGCTACACAAATAAATACACACAGCAAGCACGAAGTACCTTCTCTCCAGATCATCCCCGATCACTAAGGGTGGCCCTCAGTTGTCAGGGCGTCAGACAATGCGCCTAAAGGCTACAAGTGGGCGCCTCAGGAGGCTTGAGCCAGCGCCTTGAGCAGCTCGTGAGTTGGAAAAGCGCTGTATAGGAATGATTAAACTAATTGATAAATAAATTAATTAATAGTTTATTTAATGTATTTCGGCGACAGGGATAGATTGGATTATCGCCAAACACTTGCCGTTCTATTTGTAGCACGCATTTACCTTCTTCTTCTTCTTCTTCTTCTTCTTCTTCTTCTTCTTCTTCTTCTTCTTCTTCATCTCCTCCTCCTACAACTCAAATACCTGCTTCAGCGTTTGGCAAGTACAGTGAGTAAAGAGCCGCCGGCCTAGATAGTAGTAACATAAGCTCTTTGGTAAGCCTAGTAATGTCTCTTAACACTGGCGTAGACAGTACAGGAGTAGCCTATTGTGTAACATCACGACGGTGTCATGCCTTCGTTGCAGTTGAAAAAAATCAAACCCAACAACCGACAGTGGTATTTTGCCCTACAGTGCACACATGTTCCCCATTGTGGTAACAACAGGATGCGGCGCTGTGTGTGTCGGAATGCCAGACATCCTCCCACTCGTTTGATCGGGGTCACTTGCTCGTGAGGGGGGCAGCAATGTGAATGGGGGAAGCAAAGGCCTCGACGTAAGTAGGCCTACACTGTCTTGGCACACATAGACCGCACAACTTCCTATACGAGACTGGCCAGGGTTTATGCTCGGGGGTAGAGGCGATCGTAAGCCTAGGCCAGTCTCAGCTATGCAGTGTGAATAGTCCGTAGGCTACAATCATAAAGTATTAGATAAAACTGGTTCTCAGTTAAAGGGACCCAAGTCGAAGGCTATGTTTACTTTTGGCAAAAACGTGTTTACCCTAAAATTCGTATTGTTATAACATTAAACGATTATAAAATGGGTTGTCGTTGCTCAAACTAACCGTTAAGGTTTGAATTTACAATTTCGTTTCTGACAGGGTGTTTTAACGGTATATCGATACCATAGCTGTGCGACCTTTGACCTTAGTTTTGAATGAACCACGCGGCTTGAAGAATGCGTCTTTGGCGTCTGGTTAAGGTAGGGTCTATTTTATCAACCTAATACGAAAAACCTTACGAGCAATTTTTTTCGGGTTCTGTTTCTTACCGGTTTTGGTTTGTGCTATTTTTAGCTCCAGAATGTTGGCTGGCTAGCCAACGACTGTTGCTATTAATAGGCACAAAAACTACGGAATGTATTCATTTACAAAAATAACTGCACTTTGGAAACAGTTTTTGTTGTTGTTGCAAGCTTATTTATGATAGCCTTCTAGCGCCAAAACCTGAGAATTAGACTACAAATACCATGAGATAATTACAAATATTATGGGATAATTACAATTATCAAGGGATTTACAAATATTGCAAAATTACAAAAATCTTTGCGTGATCATGTTTAATTTTCAGTTTTGGCCCTAGCAATCTGCCTTGAAATGCGCCAACACCGAAAATTGTAATTATTACATAATAATTACAATTTTCACTTGATGATTTACAATTTTTACCTGATCAGGCCTAATTCTGGTTAAGGCGGGTTTCTAGCGCCAAAACGTGCATTTACAGGTATCAGTGATAATGGTAATTAACACGTGTTCTGTGTAATTCACATATATGACGACCTACTAGCGCCAAAACATGATAATTACAAATATCATGTTATAATTACAAATATCAACGACATATTAACAATTAACATGTAAACATTTTAATTATCAAATGAAATTAAAATGTTTGGTTTTGACGCATTTCCAGACGTATTGCTGGAGCCAAAACTGAAAATAAAACATGATCACGCAAAGATGTTTGTAATTGTTCAATGGTAATTGCAATTATCCCTTGATAATTGTAATTATTCCATAATATTTATAATTATCTCATAATATTTATACATATCAGGTTTTGGCGCTAGGAAGACGTGGCAAATACTGATAATTATTAATTAACACTGTGGATTACCGGTATCTCAGTAAATTAAACAGAACACGTGTTAATTTTAATTATCTCGTGCTACTGGTAACTCTCAGTTTGGGCGCTAGTAGACCGTCATACTTATTTTTTTCAATGGTGCTACCCTCACTGTGAATTTTAGAAAAATCTGTCTAGGGGGCGCGGTCAAAGTGGATCCCTTTAAAGGATTGGGGGGTTGAGGAGATGTGGTAGGGGACAGTGAAAGAAGGGGGGGGGAGAGGGAAGGAGGAAGGGGGAGGGGAAAGGAAAGAGCAGATATTTGAGGACTCAGTAAATACACAGCCAGGAGTGACGTGGGGCCGGGTAGCTCAGTTGGTAGAGAGCGTCTTACTAGTAACCGAAAAGTACCTGGTCTGAATCCCGGATTGGCCAACGCGTGGCCATATTATTTTCCCCTTACCATGAACTGGTTCGCTGGTGTCAGAATAATGTGACCAGTAGTCGCCTATACGCTTCGGTGTCGTGTGACTATAATTTACAGTTACACACACAGTCAGGCATACATAGCTTTATATAGTCTTAAACGGATCGAGGCTCCACGAAGTATAGAGAAAACTGCATCTTAGGTTGTTGAGATGGATCTGTGAATGTGGAGAGGTAGTATACATAGGCTGCATACGTAGACGGAGGGATAGGAGGCTACAATGAACCTGATGCGTCGGTGGGGGACAGATTCCTGAATAAAGGAAGAGGTGAAACAGAAAGGTATACAGCGTAAAAGAGACTACACCAGTTGAGGGAGGGAATAGGTGTCGTCTAGTCTCAGCCACGCAGTGTGGGTGTAATGGTTCTCGCCAGTACATAGTCACATAGGCCGTATACGAATTGAGGCTACCACAGAACCAGAGATGCGTCTATGGATTCATATAATGATAATGATGTAAATGAAATTAGCTTAAACTAAAGTCTCCTATAGGCTTACGCATGCTGCATTTTCACTGAGTAGACCTACAAGTTTCATTATTATCATATAGTTTAATACTGTGTAACATCTGTCAAGCGCTAACTAATAAACCTAAACAAACTTGTTTAAAACGATATAAATAATATATAATAATATTATATAATAGATAAATAGTCAGTGTTAAGCGTGTTTAGGCTAGCTAGCCTATTAAACGACAGCGTGAAAATGATCCTCATGTAAAGACCTTTAACATTTTGTGATTGAATAATTATAGATCGATAGATAGACAGGTCTAGAAATGATCGAATCTACACTAAAAATCTGAGAACGGTACTGTAGTCGTCGGAATTTACATAATCGGTGGAACAGCGTGGACTGCTGCATACGAGAAACCGCAGGCGATCGCCAGTAATCGGAACCAAGCGCACGTGCGTGTAGAAGAGTGTGGACGTGTGTTGTGTTGGAGGAGATTACATGAATGAAAGGTTTCTGGTGTCATCATGACTGTGAGAGTACAGCCTGCACTGCCTAAATACCACAGATAGAATGTGTAGATCCTGCCGGTGCAAGGTAGAGACATAGTAACACAATAGTCACAAGGTGAGCAGATAAGACGTCTTTAGGCAGCCAGAAAGAGGAATTCTCCCCAACAGAAAAATAGGCCAAGTGATCCACAAGTGCGAGATATTTGATAGCAGTTGCCATGCTTCATATTTATTTATTTATTTTGTAATAGTTATTTTCAACAGTGCCTCGCTAGTTTTTTTTTCTTCTTTCTATTAAAAACCAAAGTGTGAAAGGAGAACAACTGGTATTTAAATGTCAACCGATACCTTTAATAAGTTACCAATAGCAGGTTCAATGTTAGGGCTAGTGCCCAGTTAATGTCGGGAGTACCCTGATGCATGGTAATTTATTTGTTACCATTTTAGTGACGTAAGGGTTGTATATATATATATATAATGAAAACTTGTATTGGTTAGTCTCTTATGTGATGTATAGTTTGTAGTCATGTTTACGGATGTGTGTGTGCCCTTATTTGGGCTCTAACAATATTGGTCAATACCAACTCCTATCTTAAAGCTTTTAACGGATTAATGTTGTATTACAACATAGTTTTATTGTGGTCCTGAAATTTTAACTTAATGTCTTAACTAAACCAGAGCATTGTTTTATTGTGGTTCTGCTATTTTAAACGTAATGTCTTAATTAGTTCCATGATATATCAATGCGTCCGGGGGTAGCAAACTAGAAGATGAGAGTGGACATCTGCGATCAGGTCCAAGGACTTGTTCCTTCACTATCTTTTGGTGCAGCGACTCACACTGCCATCCTTTTACCAAGCGACTTCGACTTTATCTCCCCACCTCCGCGTGCCAGCTTGTTTTAAACTTTTTAAATAGAGTTTATAACATTATATGGATTGTTTAATAATCAGCCGAATAGGCATTGAATTATATTCAAGTATTTTGATATCTTATTTAGTCCCCTATATGCTCTTGTGTCTGGAGACGTTAATCTAATCAACAACAACATCTTTAATAAGTATTTGGCCAGAGCAACAGTGATGTACTGTAGTGCAAAGC
Source organism: Oncomelania hupensis (assembly GCA_036898135.1). NCBI lineage: Eukaryota > Metazoa > Mollusca > Gastropoda > Littorinimorpha > Pomatiopsidae > Oncomelania > Oncomelania hupensis. The sequence continues at coordinate 41,050,641 of CM072517.1, read as the reverse complement.
TGAAGGTTTTCTTTCTTTCTTTCCTTGTTTGTTTAGTTTTATACCTGTTTTACGTTCTAATTCTACATTCTTAAGACATTTAGTCTTAAATAATTGCAATTCTTTTTTCCATTCGTTCTCATTTTTTCTTATGTTTGTAGTTAAGGAGCAAGCATCTGTTGTTGGATTGTTCACATTGAACGTACATGTACCGTGGTAGTGCGGCAGTGCAGTAGGCTTAGTTACAGTAATGCGAAGTATCAAAAGCAAAATTAAATCACCGCTCCACGCCAGGCGTGTTGAGACAGAATCTGGAAATCCTGCTTTTTGCACGAGCAACGTACCAGCAATAAAAATATATAATAATTAGAGGAATCTGGATGGTGGAGGTAGTTAGAGCGTGCTTCTGGCCTTTTGAAGGCATTTAGTAGTTCCAGTTGTAAAAGGTCAACAACGTTTGAGCAGTTATCATAGTTATTGTCTGCTACAGTCGTTTTAAAATTACATTTTAAAATTATTTATTTATTTACCTAATAATTATTTATTTACTATTTGTTGCTTTTGTTTTGGTAAAGCATTTACTGGTTAAGAATCACAAATTAACACACAACGTTTCTTAGCTTTCTGTAACGAGGCGAATCCGATAACAGTACGTGTAACCCGGGCTGTGTTCTTGTCTTGTATACATATATACACACCGTTTGATTTTAAATCCAAGGTAATGACAGATTCCCGATAATTGTAGTCGCAGTCATCTAATGATGGTCATTCTCCGTCGACTTCCAGCACCGCCTTCCTCCCTCCACTCACCCCACTCCGGCCCACCTCCAAAAACAGAAAGACAAACAGACACACGTACACATCCAAACACGCAGAAGCACACATACACCACACACACACTTGAAGGGTGGAGGAAGGTCCTGAGCACTGTTATTAACGGAAGTATAACGGCGAGGTTACATAATAATAATTATAGTTTAGCGCAAGCCAACCTACCCCTTGGGGTCATGAGCAATCTTGCCACTGTAGATTGTTCTAACCTATAAAGGGAAAAGTGAAAGCCCCAGTTGAAAATCTGTCCTGCCTTTGTAGGCATGACTGATTCACTGTGGCAACAGTACCCCCGTTGGAGTGCCGGGGGTTTTCAGTATAAATAGTATCCCCACTTTATGGAAATTTAGTGCTTTAAATTCCCACTGTCGCTGTCTTCCTCATTTACTCTTTCCTATTCCTGCTCTGTCCTTCACTCTGCTATACTATCTTCTTCTTCGCTAGATCAATGACCTACCTTTTTTCTTGAAAACTCTTCCTGGACAAGACTCCTTGTTTGTGTATGAGGTCTGTTGGATCAGCTTGGGAGTGTTGGACGCTTTCTGCCGGGTGGTCACTAGGGCTTCCTATGATTGTACTATTTAGCACTATAGGCATTTTATATGTATGCGTTTTGTTGATGATTTATAATGATGTTTGTATTCTATTTTGTTTTTGTAACCGGGGGTTCGCGTAGTTGAGGTCAACCCTCAGCCGTCCCTCGCGTGGGATGTCTTTATTGTAAAGTGGAGGGCATTCAATTTTCCCACTGGGGTTGTTTCAACAGATCTTTATGCGGATCGGGGGTTGTCCGGTCCTGATTTGGCTCGGAAGAGTCCGCTGGACCTAAAGCAACAATAAATCAATCAATCAAAAGCGCAAGCCAACCGCTACTCAATGGAGTCATGTTGACGACGGTGCTTAAGGACCACCTTTGGCTTTCAGCGGTGAAAAAAAGGTATTTAGCCCTTGACTAACTGTTTCTTTAATGACCGCTTTTTGTTTGTTAACAAGATTATAAGATTAGAACTGTAGAAGCACGCAAAACCGATGGAGACGGTGCGGTAGCCACGCTGGAAAAACCCACCAGCTTCAGAGACAGCTCCATTGAGAACATGCACACGATAATTACTGCGGTGATTTGCCGGCTTCCGTTACATTTTGAATGGGCCTGCGCACTCCCCTTAACCCCAGAGAGAAAGAGAGAGACAGAGAGAGAGAGAGTTTAGAATGTTTTATGGGATGAAGCAGTTTGCTCATATCAAGAGAGAGAGAGAGAGAGAGAGAGAGAGAGAGAGAGAGAGAGAGAGAGAGAGAGAGAGAGAGAGAGAGCGAGAGGAAGAGAGAGACCCACCTTTTGAAGTCTTGTAGCAGCAAATGTAAAAGCAAATTTATTTGTTTGTACCTCTTTGACAATCTTTTTAAAACATATTTTATTATAATTATGTTTGTGCAGTCGAGTGGCAAATTTCTATAGTTCTGTTTAATTGACGAATACAGAATCTCAATCTCGGTTACAGTGTTGTCCATTGTAGCCAAAAATGAAAGAAGTGCGCAAAACAAATTCTGGTTGGTGCCAACGCTTTAGTGAAGCGATACATTCGGAATATTGTTTCTTCGGTAGCCCGAATAAATAAGAAACGAGAGGAGAGAGATAAAGAAACAAGAAAGAAACCGAACGAGGAGCCTGAATGGCACCGTGGCTTGTTAAAGTAAATATGACTGCGGAAGGCTATGGTGTGTGAACCACCTGACTTCCGGTGTTGGCGGATTGCTACAGTTATCAAAGCCTTCTGGCGAGGGAGAAAAGAGTGCCAGACATTGCACAAGCTGTGAGCCAGACTTGTTAAATACCACATTATTTCTCCAGTCTTCTATCATGAACGCTAAACAGTGCCATTGTATGCTATCCAACGATACACCATCTCCCGTGTTCATGTTCAGTTATTGTTAGAAACTGCAGTTTTCTTTTTAAACAAAAACAACGCACAATATAAAGTTCTTGAAGGCAACATTAAAAGTTCTGAACAAGATTGCATTTCATGTTGATCTTCTAAGACCGACGTTAGCTAGCGCAATATAAAAACAGTTGCTTTACGGTAACTCATTTCTAGCTACATCTTCTGCCTTCTTCTTATACGTGCGAGAAGCAGGCCATAGTACAGTATGGTAAGGTATAGGGTCTTGATATTGTTGACTGGTGGCTTAATTTTTATTATTTTATTTTGTTTGTTATCCCACTACAATCCTCTGTTGCATGTTTCCCTTCGTTAAGTTAACCTTTCTCAAAATTAGTATCCTTCAAAGTTTACTCACCAAGCCGGAAACCTAGGGACAATCTTTTAACGTTAGAGAAAGGTTTGGTGGTTGGCTTCCATCAAGGGCCATAATAATTGGAGGGGCAAGCTGTTTTATTTGCCTCCCTTTGGAGACTGGGTGGCGCACTGGCAGACAGCAATTGATGAAGCGAGCCATGCAAAGCGAGTGGAAAGAGATAGATCTAGATAAGAGAAACAGTCTAAGAAAGAAGGCTTCTGGGTGAAGGAAAGAAGCAGAACATTGGAATGATATGGGCCCACTTTGAATCAATTTGCTAGATCCAGGCATTGTCTGTCTGTATAGGGCTTGAAACTTTGAAATCTCCCGCCCTGAGAAGATGAAGGTGGGGTAAGGGGTCAATTGTGTGTGTGTGTGTGTGTGTGCGTGCGTGAGAGAGAGAGAAGGAGAGAGCATGAGAGACTGACTGACTGATTGACTGTGCTCACCTTTCTTTCCCTCCTGTAATGCTTTAATGTGACAGTGAATTTATTGTAAACAATGAAAATTATTGTGAGTAACAGAATACCAGTAGAAAAGACCCATGTAGGAGTTGCGAAAGCAGTATGTATTGCCGAAAGGATACGATTTTTATAGCGCTGTCATATAATATCTGTAAGGATTATGTACTATTGTGTGTATTAGGAGGTATACTGGTTCATAAATGTCTTAAATGATCCATACGACACGATCATAATGCTTTTAAGAGGAATTAACAGATTAACGCCACATTATCTTTATCTGCTTTTATTTATCCTAAAATATGTGATTTTTGAATATTTAACTCTTTCTTCACTCTCTCTTCAATCGCCCTATTTTTTTAAAATAAATATATGCTATTTTAAACTTTTTAAATCCTGTCTCGAATTAGGCTACTCATTCATCTAGTTTTAACTTTTCGCGTCTCATTAAATAAACTTTTTTTTTATTACAGTCATTTTTGTTTTTTATATTACAGGATAATTTGCACTGATTTTGAGAATTTTGTGTGTAATATTTCAATATACATTATTATTATTATTATTATTATTATTATTATTATTATTATTATTATATCTTATATCAAAATTTCTTTTAAAACCTTGGTGTTTTTTATTATTTCTATTTGTATTATTCTATATTCAATAGTAGTAGTAGTAGTAGTAGTAGTAGTAGTAGTAGTAGTAGTAGTAGTAGTAGTAGTAGTAGTAGTAGTAGTAGTAGTAGCAAGGATCGGGATGGGGTGGTAGGTACGTGTAGGTAAAAGGGGGCTAAGGGTAGGTTTAAAGGGGCATGGGTAGGCATAACGGGGATACGGGTATATATAAGGGGGTATGGTGATGGTCGATTCCAGGGGCCAGGTAGCTCAGTTGGTAAGAGCGTCTTGCTAGTAACCGAAAGGTCGCTGGTTCGAATCCCGGATTGGTCAACGTGTGATCATATTATTTTCCCCTTTACCAACTACTGGCCCGCTGGTGTCAGTATAAATCGGTCCAGTAGTCACCTATATGCGAAAGTGTCGTGTGACTATAATCTACAAACAAACAAACAAACAAACAATGGTCGATTCCTTTCATCCATACCTGCGAAACGATCAACGGGGAAGTATCAAGGAGGGTACAGGTAGGTTACAAGGGGGGTACGGAAGGTATCAAGGGGGTATGTGGAGGTATCAAGTGGGTTCGGGGAGGTATCAAGGGGGTATGGTGAGGCATCATGGGGGGGGGACGGGGAGATATCAGGGGGGGGTATGGGGAGGTATCAAGGGGGATATGGGGAGGTATCATCGTCCAAATGAAACTCGCAGACAACAGTTGTCTCTCTGTCTACATTTTAAACAGCAACCTGTGTACCCTGGCTTGCCAGGGTACAAAACCACTAGTATATTGATAATAGCTTCACTGAACGTTACAATATAAAATTAATGAAATTTACAAATTTGTATGCAAAAGAGACTTCAAAAGAGTCTTTAAGAAACTTAAAAAAGAGAAGTATAAAGGTGCAACTTAAACTCATACACATATTACTTTGATTGTTTATTGTCAAGATTTATTAAGCAAGTCCATAAAATGAACGTAAACAAACTGTTTGTGATTGTGGGTTTGACTGTTACTGTGATCATGACTGTGAGTTTGACTGCATCTGTTGTTGCGATTGTGATAGTTATAAAGTTTAGAGTTAGGTTTAGTTCTTTTTTAATGTAAAAAATTCTATTTAGGATTTTGGAATGAATTAAAAATTATGGTAAAAAAATGTCCTACACCTTCTCTTATGTTTGACTATGTTGAAGCCTTAGGCGGAAAAGAAATTCAACCATACCCTAACACAACTATGCAGTCTGAAAATAATGTAGTGAGCACTGTAGTGACGACCAAAAAACATTATGCGCCAATGACACGAAACGAGTAAGGGTTATTAAATTAAGAGTTTGCATACCCTCTAGGCCACTATAAATTAAACTCTCTGCAGGCCACTGCTACTAACCTGCATAAAATGCCTGCCGACAAGGTAGCCCTGATCGCCACCAAAAGCAGAAGACGAATGGTCTGGCGGGGAGAACATAGTCTATATCGTGTCGCCTTGTCCTGCATAATAACCCAATGGCCACACCAATGGATTCTGCACAGCAGGAGCCACCCAAGGCTAGTCTAACCAACAAATGGAAGGACAGGTAGATAGTCTTTCTCCCAAGCGTGAACCAGTCGCCTCCCATTCCTCCACATTTACCTCCACTTTTTAAAACTCATAAACAGAAGAGTATCTTCCAGGTGGGCGTTCCCCATAGCATAAACAGAAAATAAATAATGCTACATCATTGCAAGGTATTGGGGAATGGAAGGGTTGATTATTAGAGATAATAACTATAACGGTCTGTTCTACCATTCCGTTCTTCAGTTTCCATTACTTTAGGGGGTGCTCTGAAAAGGTACTTTTAATGATAATATATTGAGTGGCATAACATAGGTATATTTTAAGAATGAGAAGCCTAATTCAAGACATGATTTAAGAATCTTTAAAATAGCGTATATTTTAAAAGAATTAGGGTGAATACAAAGTGAGTGAAGAAAGAGAGTTAAGATGCTCAAAAAAGCGTATATTTTAGGAGAAATAAATGCGGATAAAGATTACATGGCGTTCATCTGATATTTTTTCTATCTCTATCCGACCAAACGAACGGCCGTTACCACCCCCATCACCGCCCTAGATCATTAAAATTAACAGTTGATAGAACTTTTTACCGGTCGTAACCATCACAAATCCCCCTTCTTGAAGCTGCGCGCATTGAGCATGACTGCGTTAGGGAGTCCTGCGCCATTTCAAGACTGCAGTCATCATCATCGTCATTAGCTTGGCAAACAACTTTGATCTGCCATCAGACTGCACATGAATAAATGCAGTGTCCTACACGTGGCTGTACAGTACGTTTCATGCAGTGAACAATTTTGTGCCGATGCAGTACTGGGGATCTTGTCCAGTACTTGTAGAAAGAGATTGGAGGGGTTAGAAAGCGACGGTCACTACTGCAGTGAGAGCTAGAAATTCTTTCACCACCGACAAGGAAGCCTGTGGGTAGGGTGTTGGTTATATTACTGGTGAAGCAGCCACATCTGCTGTGCAATTAAAAACCTCCACATTCCTCTGACCTCGGACAGTTGTGTAGCAAACCTGCGGAAGGATGGCTTCGGGGGTCGCAACCTGCCCGGGTCTCCTTTCGTTTTCTGCGCTAGCGAAGGCGGTGCAAACTTCCTTTCATTTGTTTGAGGAGGAGGGAGGGAGGGAGGTGGGGGGTGGGGTGGGAATGGGGAAATTGTCTGGTAGGTGTATTCAGGATGTTTTGGGCTTTAGGTTGATCGCGTGTTGTACATGCATTTTAACTGTTTGCTGATGTTTGGAATGTAGTATTATTTATCTGGATGGATTGAGGATGGGAGAGGGAGAGAGAGAAGTGTCAAGGAGCTGCTCAAGGGTTGATGGTTGATGTATTAAGATCTTTTTCACCGAAGTAATAAAACCAACCAAAGCTGGATCTAACTCAGTCCACCCAAAGGCGTTAGCTAACTTGCTGCTTGACTGGTACAGTCTCACTCCCCCACACAGATAGACAAGGAAGCGTATTGGTGGATAGGATAGGAGGGAATGGGATGGGATTGGTGTAAAGATTGGAGATCAAGCCGCATGCATGCAGTGTTTAAATCCGCGGGATGGTGAACGTCCTGTGTGTCCACGCTATTCCTGACGTGGAGCTTCTTTCCATTAATGTTAATGAGGTTTCGTTTCCCTCGCGCTCCATCCTGTTTCTTCCCCGAGACCTCCCTGTTTCCCTTTTCTGCGCCGTGTAACATTAAATAGCACACAGGAAACGGCACAAAGAGAAGTGGAGAGAGAGAGAGAGAGAGAGAGAGAGAGAGAGAGAGAGAGAGAGAGAGAGAACTCCATTTCTTTGGGATTAAGGTTTTATACTAATTTCATGTAATCACTCTTATATAGCGCATTTTCCTGCTCAAGGCGCTGGCCAATATCGGATCTAAATCAACCCCCCCCCCCCCCCCCGAAGGTCCCACCTGCAGCCTTTGGGCGAATAGTCTGACGCCCAGACGACTGAGCATAATCCTGGTTGACCGGGATGGGGAAAAGGGTGTATTGCTGGGTGTAATGGTGTATCCGGCACTCGCCGTCTACTATTCAGACTACGAGAAATACAGACAAACAGACAGACATGAGACAAACACACAGAGGCTACCTTGCCGAGGCTATCTAAGGCTGTCGGAGTACAATTAAGCTCTTTGGTCCATAATAATAATAATAATAATAATAATAATAATAATAATAATAATAATAATAATAAGAGACCATCTGTAAGCCGCCACTTTGTATTTTAAAATTAGCCTTGACGTGAAAACCCCACTGCGACAACTTGACCTTGCATTTCCGGGCTTGTGTACATCATTCTGGGTTCATTGCTCGGTCGCCAAACCTTTAATACCAGTTATGCATGATTACACTTTTGTAATCATCTCGACATCCACATTAATACTATTTGTGCGTGACAACAACAATAATAACAACAACAAAAAGTGTTTTTGATTATCTTTGACTCCCACATGCCACTTATCACAGAGTATCGGATAAGTGTAAAAACATTTTTGTTTTGTTTCGTTTCTTTTGAGTGAAATCTGTTGCGTCTTCAATAGACTGGAGATACTCTGGGAGGTACCACACGCAACAGGCTGGTCGGGTCGACAGGTCGGTGCAATGCGGGATGCACGTTGAGTATTAAGTGGCTGCTTGAGGCATGCCCTTGCACAGCGCTGCAGGTCTGGGTCTGATAAATGTCTGACACTCGGAGTGGGCTGAATTCACACACGAACTAAATATTCGCACAGACAAGCAAATACACAGTGACGCGCCTTCTTCCTGTCTGCGCCCAAGTTTGTGTGGTAGTGCGGAAGGTTTGCTTAAAAGGGAAAAGCAATGATTGGAAAGAGCAATGCGTTAACCCCAACCTCCTCTTCATCTAAACTTTTCTCCCATCTCCAGGGTGGTGTAGAGCCAGGAGATATTTTAAAAAAATGACATTAGAAAATAATTACATCCTTCCTTCTTTTTTTGTAGATTAATTCAACATAACCTCCCCCTCCCCCCCCTCCTATGTTAATTTTTTAACAAGCTAAAGACAGTGTTAATTCTGAAACAATCTTTCAGAATGAGTTGATTGTGCAAGAGACCGTTTTAGAAATGTACATGTATAGTATTCAGGATTCACAACCATCAAGGTTTCGTAGGTGCGCTGGGATACTTATTAATTAATATTATATTAGTCAGTTCACTGGAACTGGCTACGGTGGTGGCAGTGCCAGAGGTGACGATGACGATGAGGAGGAGTGCATGGGCTAGGAACAGGAGGTCGACTATGACTTTGACAACGACGATTGAAGTTAAGGAAAAATCTCGTACTGTAGCACTCTTCTTCTCTTTTTTTTCATTCTTTTTTTTTTCATTTTATTTTGGAACTTCAACATGATTAACAAATGTATTTAAACAAATTACTTATTTCTCCATTTTGATGTCAGATTGTTTTTTAGATAGTAAACAGATATCAAAAGGTATAAGAATGCGTCATGGTACCACTTAAACCAATATCACGCAAACACACATACAGACAGAGAAGGGGAAAGAGAAAGAGAGAGAAAAATCCTTGGTAGCGGGTACATCCTGGTCACCTCAGCATGGGGGCACTGCAATCGTATACATGGCTTAATATTTGAGCTGGTATTTCATTAATAATAAGTATAATAATAATAATAAATCGTAGGTAAAAAAAATGAGCCACACGCCTTATACATGCAACAATACAGTACAAAAAGAAAGGAGCATAATCATGCTGCTCTGCTGCTGAGTACACTTGCAATTTTACAAGAAAAAAAAAGAAGAAACAAAACAGAAAAACAAAAGCCGCATATAACATTTCACATTATTAAATATTTAATACTGAGTGGAAATTATCGGAAACATATGCAGGAGATATACATTTAATGCGGTTGAACTGGGTCAGTTGGCACACATAACCAGGGTTTAAAAGGGAGCCATTCGTTGTTAAATCTATTAATATTCATTGTCAAAACTCAGGCATACTTCTCAATATCATAACGTATTTTTAAATAATTCTCGAAAGCCGGGAATACAGGAACTTTACCGGTTACTTTACATTTATAAATAAAAAATGTTGCTAGTAGTAGTATCATATCAAACGCTATATTAGATTTAAAATTATCATCATGGCCAAATAGTGCAATGCATTCATCTAAAGTGAAATTAACAAAAGTACTATCACGATTGATGAGTTGAAATTGATCCCAAAACCTTTGGACCTTTTTACATTGCCAAAACAGATGTTGAATATTTTCTCGCTCGGTTCCACAGAAGGAGCACAGATTATCAGCAGCAACACCCATACTTGAGAGAGCAACATTAGTTGCTATTATCCTATGTACTATCCGTAATTGAAACCACCTTAACTTTATATCTCGAATCTTTTGAATTTTCTTAAATATAATGCTCCATTTTAGGTGTTTTTTTAAAACCAATTTTCTCTTCCCATTTACTACAACAATTTGGTTGTGTCATGTCTGACGTAAATATATCGTAATACACCCGTGCTCCCATGCAGACCGATCCGAGAATTTTCCAGGCCTTACTCACTTCAAAATAATTGTTACTTTCTAATTCAAAGAAAAAAGAACGCACATACTTTTTAATGGCTGCAATACAGCCAGCATATGTAACAAAATCTGTGTGAATATTATATTTCTCTCGAAACTCATGATACGACAAAAACTGTCCCATATCATTGACTAAATGGCCAATGCAAAAGACATCTTTCCAGAACCACTGTTCATAGAAAATTGTGTTTTTTCCAATCTGAATATTGTTATTGTAAAAAATACATTCTGATAATAATTCTTCAGTGTTCTGAATATTAATGTGAGTAGTAAATAATTTATATGCTGAAAACACGTCAATCCAAAACTTATTACATTCGACAATGGATATCGGAAGGCTTGCACCTAACCTATCAATACTTTTCAGAGAAGGAAATATAGAACTAATTATACATTTCCATTTACAATTTCCATATTTAAGTTTTCTTATCCATGATAGTTTCAACGATTGAATATACATGTACTCTTTAATTTCGGGTATTCCAAGCCCTCCTTTTACAATATTTTTTGTAGCATTTTTTCATCTAATTCGGTCTCTCTTATAATTCCACACAAATTCAAAAACAAATTTCTGTACCAAACTTATTATCTTGTCTGGAGGATTGGGAAGTAGTATCCACAAATGAATTAATTTCGACAAAATTAATGACTTGAGAACCGCAATTCTTCCCAGCGGGTCTTTTTGTATTTTTGACCAGATTCTATATAATACCTTTACCTCCAAGAATCTTTCCCTCATATTTATCCCTATGCAGTCTTTTAAGTCGTTTGTAAACCAGATGCCTACAATTTTAAATTTGCTGGGGTTCCAACTCATTTTTAAGTGTTGCATATATTGAGTCAGTGAGCTACGTCTATAGCCTAACCAAACAGCGCTGCCTTTTCCTGAGTTTAACCTAAGCCCGGAGTACTCTTTTTCTTTTGTATCCCTTATTGCTGTAGGTTCTGGTCACACAGCGTAGATGAGACTCGCCAATGCTTACGTTCGCTTTTTTCCCACTCGGCGTGTCTCAACTACGCTGAGTAGGTACTGGGGCTGCACGGAGGCATTAGTATGGCAAACGGGCCTGATGGTTTGGGTTAGTTTGGCAGGTGACACTTCGCCACCCTCCCTCGCACTGTTGCTGTGGCTGACATTTTCACAAGGTGTCGGCAGCCAGTTTCAAACATGGGGCCTTTCACCAAGTGCTCAGTCACGATAGGAGTCAGGCTGGAGAGGCATGTTTGTGAGGCCAAAGGCTTTACATTTTTTGTTGTAGGGGGAACTCGGGAGTCACAATAAAACGAGAATAGATGGGCAGTGTGCAATAGCACAAATAGGGGAAATATTCGGAATGACAATAATGGAAGGGCAAAATGCAGAATCGTTTCGCAATGTTACTTAAAATTTGTAGTTGGGGGAAAAATGGGAGTCAGAGTAAAGGCAGAATGCAAAATCTGTTTCCCAAAGGAATCAAAATAAAATCAGAATTCATAATTCATTTTGCCCTTTAAAAGTGTTGCAGTATTGAAAACTCGCGAGTCAGGATAATAGTTGGATAAAATCCAAAGTCGTTTTGCCAGGTTAACCTCATCCACCTAACATACTAAAGATACTGTCGGCTTCTTTGCGAATTAAAGTGAAATGAAGTGCTGCATTTTGTCGGGATGAATTCCGCGACATCACATTTATAAGGGTAAAACTCGAAAGTCAAAATAATAGACGGAAAATTTTGGTTGCCAACTTCCAGAATAGCTGCCTGCCGTGTTCCTCCATTCTCTAGTTAACTTGGTTCAGTTGGTTGCAGTGGACTAAACAAACACACAGCTGCATGTAGTCAGAAGGAGGTGGTGGAGGTGAGGGAGATCAGATTAAATTGGATTGAAGAAAGTATTTTACTGAAGACGTTTAAAGTCCTTTAATATTCCCGGCATGGTAATACGCGGTGCTAGCATCTGGGGTTGAGGCAGGGTCTGAGACAATGATGCCGAATGTTCAAGCATCTGTTTTACGTTTCCTCTGTTTACATGAAAGGCAGCAGCGAGGGGAGTGTTTTTAAATGCTGCGGCTTGGTCAGGGTGCCCTTGTTCGTTCTGGCCTGAATGTGCAATATACTCTTTACCTCTTCTTTTTTTTTCTTTTTCTTTTCCTAGGTAGAATGCAAGTGCCCTGCTAGAGGTGCATACTGAGTTAGTGAGTGTCATGCAGAGGGCTGTGAGCTTTTTTAAGCTTATACCTCAGCATTCTCTTATACTCAGTATTTCTGATGCCTTCTCTGCTTCCACCACCCCTTCCAACCTTACCTCCTCTTTGATGTGCTTCCCCTATCCCCACCTCTAAACTCGGTCGTGTTCCTTTCCATCTCAACTCTAGATAGTATTACCACCATTTAATACTATTGTATGACATAAAGGGACAAAAGTTCCACCACAGCACAGTGGACCGCCTTTGAAAACGAAGCATCAATAATCATGCTTTCTTTGCTTTCCCATTCGTAGGCATTCCTTGTAATCTTTTGCTTTTTGAAATTGTATTGTTATTACCGGTATTATTTATCTGTTACAAACATTTTTGATCTCCACCCCAGTCATCATCATTAGTCCCGCACCCGACCAGGCCGTTGGGAAGATATGAGGGATGTTGACGCAAAGAATTTTCGCCACTTCAGTACCTTACCAAATCCTATCCTATCCTATTCCATAACTCGAAGGTCGTTGGGGCACCACAGATGATTGTTTAACCAGCGTACTAGCAATATACTCCATCTCTCTCTGTCCTCAGCAACTCTCATGGCGTCGCTCTGTGTCAAGCCAGTCCATTCTCGAATGCTGTCCTCCCACCTATTTTTATGTCTCCCTCTTCTTCTGCCTCCTTGCACCGTGCCTTGCAGGATGGTCTTTGCAAGGCCTGATGCTCTGGTGACGTGGCCATACCATCGGAGTTTCCGTTTCTTCACCACTGTGAGCATGTTGTCCAATGGTCGGACTTCGTCGTTGGTGATGTGCTGGGTATAGGAAATGCCCAGAAGTCTTCTGTAGCACCTCATCTCCATGCTTTTTATTCTTCGTTGTAGGTCTGCTGTGAGGGTCTATGTTCCGCAAGCGTATAGGAAGATGGAGATGACAAGGGAGCGCAGCAGCCTTACCTTGGAATGTAGACTGATGGTCCAAAATAAAAGCTAAAAGACTGTGATAGTGTGGTATTTTGGTATTTTATTTTAGTTTGATTTTGGGTAATTGTGCCTTTTATTGATTGATTGATTGATTTTAATTTTCAGGCTATTGGAACATTTTAGTTTACTGTACAACGTAATAAGTCTAGGAGGTTGTAAATTATCTACGGTGTATCTCTGCTGTATGAGTCTAGATGGAAATTGTTTTTATGTTACAGACCAAGGCCCCCAGCGCTCTTCGTCAATGGGTGCAGGCTCCAGGTCCACGTATCCTTCACTGAGATACGTTCCAGTTCTCACACAGGGCGCGGGTAGGCCTTCTTCCGGCGGAAGGGCGAGCGGCGCGCCCGCTGGCGGGCAGAGATCCGCCGTGGACTCCTACCTGTACCCGGATGATTACGACACGGACAACAACGGCCAGACGGTGTCTACCACCAAATCCTCCGACTACGTGTACTTCAAGACGCCGCTCAGCAGTTATGATGTGTGCGACGTGTGAGTCGATGGAGTGACGGACCAAGGATACATGTTAACACCCGTCAGTATCGCGTCACGATGTAAACAATTCTTAGACGCTTCGAACTGGGTCAAATGACGTGGTAGTTCAAGGATACATTTTGGACACTTGTCACGTATGAACAGTTCTCGGACAGCTTGAACGCAGTCAAATGACGTGATAGTTCTAGGACATTCTTTGACACCACTAGTATTAGGTCAGACGCTGAGGGGAAAAAAGAACAGTTCTTGGACAGTTTAGATTCTGTCAAATAATAATAATAATTATAATTATAATTATAATGGATGCTATATGCGTCTTATTCCTAAATCAGACTCAAAGCGCGGCGATCTGCAACCAACATACACGCTCACATTTTACGAACACTCCCACATACACAATAAACACACATTCATCACTCAAACAAGTGGTATAAAGAAACGTCCCTATTAGAAGACGGAAAGGAAATTGAATTTTTTATTTGTAAAATTGTTAGATTGACTGCCTCTAATACCATTATTGAAGGGACGTGATAGTTCTAGGAAACCCTTTGATACCACAAGTATCACGTCAGACGTTGAAGGGAAAAAAAAAACAGTTCTTGGACAGTTTAGATTGTGTCAAATGACGTGATGTTTCTAGAACACATTTTGACCGATGTCTTCATTTTGAGGACAGGATTACAAGTCCTTGATCACTTTGAACTGTGTCAAATGACTTAAGAGTTCGAGAACGCTTCTCGACACTATCATGTCAAACGTTGAAAAACTGTACAGTTGGTGGACAGTTAATAAACTGTATTAACTGATGTGATGGTAAACGAAAAGAAAAAAACGCGGTTTAGACAATGCCCGGGCGTTGTGCCAGCAACGAATATTTTCGAGTGTCATGTCTGGAGCCTTTGTGTTAAATTTATTGTGTGTGAAAAAGAAAACAACCTCCTTTAAACATTGTTTTATACAGCGTTGTTGAAAAAACAAACCACAACTTCGGAATATTATATTTTAGAATTTCTTTGATGTTGGGATCCACCCAGATTTTCAAAAATGGCAAATGATAAGCGTATATTTCGGTTGTTCGCTTGCGAATTGTGCTTATGAAAATCACTGCTCCGTGTTTTTTTCCCCCCGTTGAGCATATCTCAAGCTTGCTTGATGGCACTGGGTGTCAATCAGTCAGTCCAGATCATCCAAGGCCAAGCAGCCCATAATAATCATTATCATATTTTTATATTCCATCTCTTCAGTCAGTCGTCACAACACTGATAATCCTTAAGCTTAAGATTTAAACACAAGTCCGATCCACCAGTCATACACCATTTTTTTTACACATCATGTTTGTCGTCATCTTACTACCGATCATGTAACCTTAAGGTTTGTTACTTATTAGTTTAAGCTCCGAGGACCCTGATTTCTGTTGTCACTATTACTTAATATTGAGATATGGCAGCATTATTTTCCGGGCGGCAATGTAATAAATCATTTAAACGATAAACATCATACAATTTTTTAGCAGTCCGGAATTGTTCCAGCTAAGAAAATGAAAGTAGTGAACACGGATTTTACAGTTGTAGAGCAGAACAAGTTAAACGATTAAAACAGAAACACATACATGTAAGACGACTTGCATATTAATGGAACTTTTATGGTTTTTGTACATTACAGACTTCGCAGTGTCTTTTTTTTTTTCTCACCCTATAAACAATGACTAACTAAATAAGTGTTTGTGTTTTGCTACATTATGTTTATCAAAATGTAACATAAGTATGTGTTCATAAAATGTGTTCATAACATGTTTACATTAACGTGTATAATTAAGCAATTGGAGTGTGTTCATTGGTTTGGCCAAGTTTTGTGCGTCGAGTTGTAATCAATCGGCATGTTGTGTCCTGTAATAACATGGTTTATATTATTAGTATTTATGCTTCAGTAGAGAAGGTTCTGCTACGCAAAACCCGTAGTTGGCAAAGAAAGTTGTAGATGGGTACATTCTCAATAAAGCATTGTTTGCTTCTACATTAGCTTAATTCGATTTTCCTTTACCCCCCTCCCTCCACCCTCTTTACCCCACCACCCACCACCACCCACCCTCCCCTCCCAATTCTCTTTTGTGTGGGGGCCCATGCCTCTTTCGATTTAAAAATAATAACTGCAAACTCGCTTGAGAAATGTAGTACGTTTTTATATGGAAACAGTTTTCATCAAGTTTTTCAACGCAGTGTCATCAAATTTTTTTGGGGCGTGAATTTTGTATAGAGAAACGTCGACAACATTAGAATTTTTTTCGTAGAAATTCGTTGGTAAATGTTTCGACAATGTCTTATGGTAAATGCGTAATCAATTGTTGGAAATCCATAACATTACAATATGAATAAGCGTGTTCCATTGTAGTCGGTTACAACGTCCTATTATTGCAGAGTTAGTCTTTTGTTCTGGTCATTTGTCATTTTAGAGGGGAACATTGTCTGTATGTATGTGCGTGCGTCTGTGTGTGTACGTGTATAACCGCACAACTGGGTACTTTTTCTTTTTTTTTATATATAAACCTGGTAACAAATGGGGCATTTGAAAAAAATGGGAATGAAAAAATCTTCCCCGTTTTTTAACCATATTTTTCACTCGAAAACAGCACAGCACAACCCTAAATATCGAGAAGTCGCATCTTCCCCATTTTTCAAAAAAAAAATGGGGTAGACAAGTGTGTAAATTATACACACCTATATAGTAAGCTGCTCTATGAACAAAATCAAATATTCATGGGAGATTACACATCAATCCTCTACATCATTAGTAAATCTATTTAGTTTTAATTTTATAAAATACAACATTTGATTTGTAAATATAACTAAGAAAAAGACCATGATTCCCCATTTGTACCCTGTTTTGGTAAAATTCCCAATTAATCTGCTTATACACCAGCGTGTGTGTGTGTGTGTGTGTGTGTGTGTGTGTGGGTGTGTTTAAAAAGGAATTCCTGTTCAATTACATAAACATGATTTACAAGATACTAGTATCGTTTCTTAGAACTATTGTTATGTTCACAAGTATGTAATACAATAATTATGCACATTTTTTAGAATGAAAATTTAAAAAAAAGTATGCAAATCAGCCTGTGATAAAATTTAACATCATATCATAATCAATGTAATCTATTATAATCACAACCAACATTTTCCCCTTTGCTTTTATGTCAAAGTGAATCTGCTTTTGTGCATGCGAGAAAGATGTGTGTGTGTGTGTGTGTGTGTGTGTGTGTTTTTTTTTGTGTGTGTGAGAGAGAGACAGAGAGAGAGAGAGAGAGAGAGAGAGAGAGAGAGAGAGAGAGAGAGAGAGAGAGAGAGAGAGATCGTGTTCGTGTAAGCTAATTTGGCTTGTAAACTTGCTCGTCATCATTTTCTTCTTCTCCTCCAACTCCCACCTCTCCCTCCACCAACCCACTCCTCTCTCTCTCTCTCTCTCTCTCTCTCTCTCTCTCTCGCTCTCTCAATCTAGTACTCACTCCCTGACTCCGGCGTCAGGTTACCCAATTCCATCCATCTCAACTTGCAATCATGAGATTTTTTTCTTCCCTTTATAAATGCTGAATCAGAATGTCCCCCACAAGTCGTCGCTGAGACTCGCCGACGCTTAACGACCTTGTGGACAGTTAGCCAAGACAACATCGGTAGGCCCCAGCACAGTCTCAGCTACGCAGTGTGTTGGAATACGTATCTTACAATTTCATGTTCGTAACACGTGTCCAATATTTTGAGTTGAAGCGGGCCAGACTGCTCTAAGTGTGTAAAAACAGTCAGAGCTCGTCATCCGCGTATATTTTCTCGTGGTGTTGTTTACTGTTAGTGTTTACTCAATAATAGTTTTATCGTTGGTTTTTGTCGTTTGATTTCTCCTTTCTGAGGCAGTGTTGCTGAAGTGTGTGTATGCGTGTGTTTTTGTGGTTATGTGTGTGTTCTAAGCAATTATAAAGACACATTCAGAAATCCAACTGCGTTCGGGCGTCTTGATATTAAACGCTACAATTTGTCTTGATTATTTTTTTTATCAATTTAATTTTATTTTTATTTTGTTTAATACATTTTAGTAGTATTTTGAAACAACAGTAGTATTTTAAATATAAAGAGACCACAGACATTTCCTGAGTTGTTGGTTTTTTGTGTTCTTTTTTAATTTTTAAGAAGAATACTTAGTGCTAATTAATGTTGGAAATGATGGTAGAGGACTAATCCTTAAGTGGACATAGAAGAGTACATATAACCTGCGAATTTGCTTCGTTTATTTTTTTTCTTCATTGCTCATTTGTTTTCAAGATGTATTAATATTAGTATAGCATGTCTATTCTCGTTGCATGGTATTCCAGAGTGCGTTGACAGCGCTATTTGTGTTCCAAAGAAATATTTTGGTTGCTTTCTTTCGTTTAGAAAAAAATGTTCTATAGCTTTATGGGTTTTCAAGCTTGCGTTTGCTTTCATTACAGTGTATATTTAAATTGTTCAATATTTCAAGAGATTTGTGTGTATTCTAATATTTTTAATTGTTTAAATTGAGATGATTTTAAATGTTAAATACTATTAGAGTTCTTATTATTTTGTTGTTATTGTTGTGAATGTTGAAGTTTTTTTTAATTGTGTGCATTCTTGTTGCAGTGCTTATTAGTAAAAAAAAAAAAGAAATTTAATTACAGTGATTTGACTTTAGTTTTATTGTGTTGGTATTGTTTTATAAAAGGCTTTTGTGATCTTTCAGATGATAACCATAATTCAGGTTGCTGAATAATAAATGTTGCAATTACATGTCTAGCTGTATGAACATAATTTTCTCCGAGAGAAGAGAAAGAAAGAAAGAGAGAGAGAGAGAGAGAGAGAGAGAGAGAGAACGCGACGAGAGAGAAAGAGAGAGATAGATTCCTTTGAAGAAAATCACTGTCCAGCCACAATTGTTGTACATTTCGAAGCTTTGCTGTTTTATGTGATTAGTCTAGCATATATAATTGATTTTTATTAGTGTGGACGTTTTCTTTAGTTTTTGCGAACATGTATACATTTTAAAAATAACGCGATGAGTTTACAAATACATTTTTTTTTATATAAGGCTAATAATAATTACAAGAAGCATGATCAGTTTTTTCCCCATATTGGATATCAAATTTTATAATTGTAAATGCAGAATCTGTTTAATGGGGTTCGTTTTTTTCTTTTCTTAAAGTATCAAGAAAAAAACCTATACTGAACTAGAATAAATCTTATCAGTTATGTTCTCTGTTTAATTTAAAATTAATTGAATACAAAATGGATCAGAAATTGCGTTTAATTTATTGACTATTATTTTGCAAATAAAACTCAAATGAAAATTAAAATCAATGTTTGAAAATCTTTTTTTTCTTTGACGATATTTAGCTAAGCACATTATATTCATTGTTGTTGTTTTTTTTATTTCTTCTTCTTCTTCTTCTTCTTCACCCCCTTTTTTTTTCTTCTCATCGTCATTATCATTACTCTTGCTCATTCTCTCTCTCTCTGAATTGCTCAGGTAATCAGACAGTCAAAATTATCACAGATAGTAACTTAGTAGAAGTCTTTAAAACATTGTTTACTACATGTATAACTAAGTAAATTAATACATAAAGAAATAAATAGTTTGAAATAAACAATAACATTAGTGAACACCTAAAAATTACATAGATACTTATTTTATTAATTGGCAAGTACAAATGCACAGTGAAACAGGAACTAAAATCTTCAACAATATAACAGTACGCGAAGCAGAAGAATGAAAGCAAATAAATGAACAACTATGCATTGATACCTGAAGACCTATTGTTGTTTTCTGGAGTGGCACCCCAATAAAATATGGCTATCCCTTCATTAAAAAGCAGTTGATATTAGGACATCGGAAATAAATCCATAGAAAACAAATCATTTCCACTTAACGGCCGACAGCATGCGTGGTTGTTGCACACCTGTTTCACTCCTTGCTGGCAGAAAGAACATCATGTGACACATTGCTTGCCTCAGTGCCCGGCTGAGAAAACCAGTACGGCTATTGTTAAAATCGCAGAACCTTGGATTCTTCATATGCCAACGAAAGGTCTCGACGCGCTGCCAAGTTTTATTCTGCAGTACCTCAACGACTTGGATCATTTTCCTTGAAGACTCTATAAGTCTAGCATTTTGCCTTGTGTATCTTTTAATAGGGATATTGTGAGACTAATGTGTGAACCAAATACATTTTACTTGCATTCTTTTTGAGAAAAGGTTTTTTTTTACTTTAAATATAAGAACATATCTAAAACAAGAGTTTGAAGCAAACGATCTTGGTATGTATTTTTGGCCTCTTTTTTTAAACCATCAAAAGTGTTTGAATAAAATTGTATGTACCCTATTCACATTTTGACGTTATGAAAGACCCGTACACTCTCAATCATGGAAAACTGCGCATTTGCTTATGTAATTACACTGTCGCGAATACATGTAATTGTATGTATGGTTTATTACCGCTATTACTGCTGCTGCTGCTGCTACTACTGCTGCTGTACTACTACTACTACTACTACTGCTACTACTACTACTACCATCATCATCATCATCATCGTCATCACTACTACTTCTATTACTACTGTTACTACTACAGCTACTGCTATCATAATAATAATAATAATAATAATAATAATAATAATAATAATAATAATAATAACAATAATAATAATTATTATTATTATTATTATTAATATTATTATTAATATTATTATTATTATTATTATTATTTGTTACGTTGAAACGCGAATGGTAGTACGTCGGAAACTTGTACGATAGATCTAATCGTTTCGTTTTGCAAAGTATTCAATAATGGAGTTTATTTACCTTTGATTTGAGTTTGCATTGTTGTTAGGAGAGGCTTTGTATAACGTTGATAATTTTCGTTAGTCGATATTGTTGGAGAATCTTCTGGATCCGTTTGTTTACTAGCGATCGAAGCTTCTTGATGGACGTAGATAATGGAGAACATTCTTTTGACATGTATGACGTAAGTCAGTGATGACGATCTTTTATTCGATTGGTGGCAGTGCGTCATTTCTACGGTATTCGAAATTCTTCCGGAAGAGAGAGAGGTTATTTAATCGTGTGCCGAGTTGCTGTTGAGATAGTAAAGTTGTTGATAGTGATTTAGAGAGTTGCTGTGAAAGTTGTTGAGTTGAGTTGAGAATTGTATGCAGTTGTTGGTGTGTGCTGAATAAAAGTGGAAAACTTCATACGTCGACTTTGTGACTTGTATGCTGTTTGGACGGGTTGCGTGAATAAACGAATCTGAGTTACACAACTATCAGGAATTCAAGCATCGGGGCTGAATCAGATACTGATAAAGAAAAACACCATCATCAAACGGAGTGTAACATTTTGGGGGTCAAGCCGCGATTCACGCCATAGCCAAGGGTTCAACTGCTACAACAAGCGAGTCAACGTTACGAGAGGCAGTCATCGAGGGTAGCCGCCAACGAGTTGCGTCGAGAGGGGCCAACATACTGGGACTACATCCGATAGATTCGGGTCGACTGCAAGGGCGTGTAGTCGCTGAAGAGTTGCTTCGTGAGCGAACAACAGATCAGGACTACGTGGCTGCCGCAGGACTACGTCGAGGGACAGTCTCGGAGCTACATCCCCAGTGTTACAGAGAGCGGCGAGCGGACGTCGCGTCTACTTCAGCACAGGAGCGTGTACATCAACAACAGCGTGGTGCAGCGTCGCATACGACGAGGACAGCGGGGCCTGCGTCAGCGAAAGCAACTAGTGGCAAGCATCAGCGCTACTGCAGAAAGCGTGCTGTTCTAGAACAGTCTAGAAAGGTACAGCACAGTCAAGAACTTTCCAGAAAAGAGCTTTCCAGAACTTTCCAGAAGCATCAAGATGGCTGACTTCTGGCAGAAAGGGATTCAACTGAATCTAAAAGGGAAACAGCTGACGGAGTACGTCAAATCCCAGGAGAGAATACAAGAACGAGAATTAGAAGAGCAGCGTCGCCGCGAAGAAAGAGAATTAGAAGAGAAGCGTCTAGAAAAGGAAGAGCAGCGTCGCCGTGAAGAACGAGAATTAGAAGAGCAGCGTCGCCGTGAAGAAAGAGAATTTGAACTGAAGCGTCTGGAAATTGAACAGCAGCAGCAAGAAAGAGAGCGTCAGTACCAGCTAGAGTTGGCGCGTATCCAAAACAATCAGCATGCGCCACAAGTCACCAACGACCATACGGCTCCAAAATTGCCAGCTTTCGTCGACGGGAAGGACCAGATCGACAGCTATCTGGCGAGATTCGAAAGGTTCGCCGAAAGCTCCAATTGGCAACCTCAAGACTGGGCAATTCGACTGAGTGCACTTCTGACGGGGCAAGCTCTCGAAGTTTACACCAGACTGTCGAACGATGACGCCAAAAACTACGACGTCTTGAAAGAGGCCCTATTGCAGTGCTACAACTTTACAGAGAAGGGCTACCGTAAACGCTTCCGTGAATGCCGGCCTAAGTCAGACGAGACGCCAAAGCAGTTTGTGGAGCGCCTGTCGTCATATCTACACACGTGGGTGGAGTTATCAGGCGAAACGAAGTCTTACGACAGTCTCCATGACCTGATCGTGAAGGAACAATTTCTCAATGCCTGTCACAAGGACCTAGCGACCCACTTAGAAGAACAAAAGCTGCAGACGCTTAAAGATGTGACTGAGGCTGCTGAAAGATATCTCATCGCTCATGGGAAGACCCTGGGGCCACCCAGCGCGACGAAACATTTTCAGAAGACTGGAAACCATGTGAACCAGATCCAGGGGAGCCAGACGAACCAGAGACAGACGGACTCCACGCCTCCTCCCAGGGAAGGGCATTCAAGAGGCTGTTTCACTTGCAACGCTACAGACCACAGAGCGGCTAACTGTCCTCAAAGCAAAAATAGCGGACAGCGGGGCAGTACGGACAATGCAGCGGCGGGCAACCGACAGAGACGTTTCTCCAATCAACGGCAAACCAGTAGATCTGACCATCAAGTGTGCGGCGGGAGCGTCATTCTTTCGAGTGAGACCAAGCGCACAGCTACTCCTGCGGACGTGCAAGAGTGCATGACCGATGGCCAACTTCTCCTTGCCAACGGAAAATCCATCCCCGTCGTCGCCAGCGCAGCTGTGACCGTCCAGAACATGCCTGTTTCAAAGGGACGCGTCGGAAATCATGAAGTGACTGTCTTAAGAGATTCTGGCTGCAGTGGGGTCATCGTCAGAGAAGATTTAATCGCCAAAGAACAGTTCACTGGCGATTCAAAATGGACACTTATGGCCGACAGCAAATGTGTGAAAGCGCCAGTTGCAAAAATTCATGTCAACACCCCTTTCTACATAGGCGAAGTCGAAGCGGTTTGCCTGAAGAAGCCGCTGTATGATTTGATGATCGGGAATATCGACGGCGCGAGACGACCCGACGACCCCGATCCAGAGTGGAGTCCTGCCTCAACTCAACGCGTCGAAGTTGTGGAGGAGGATCCATTGCCGTTTCCCGATGGAGACCTTACAGAGCTGCTACGGGACAATGTGGCTACTCCAGCTCAGCCCTGCCGACCAGAGATCGTCGGTGCTGTTACAACCAGGGCCCAGGCCAAGAGAGACAAGACGTCTACGCCACTGAGGGTCGCCTACAACTCTAAAGCTGCCATCGTGGACAGAGATAAGCTGATCCAGCTCCAGGAAGCTGACAGCACTTTAAACAAGTACAGGAACCGCCAAGACCACGTGACCAAGGGCAGTGGCACGGTCTATTTCGAGGTGAAGGCCAAGATCCTGTACAGAATCTTCCAGCACCCGAGGGTCAACGGAGGTAAACCACTGCGTCAAGTCTTGGTACCGTTACCCCTAAGGCGCCAGGTGATGGAAGTAGCGCATGACTCAATCATGGGAGGTCACCTAGGCATCAAGAAGACGTCAGACAGAATCCAGGCGGTGTTCTACTGGCCAGGACTTCATGCGGACGTCAGCCGTTTCTGTCGATCATGTGACATTTGCCAGAAGACCATACCTCGAGAAAGGGTCCCTAAAGTGCCAATGCAGAGAATGCCTTTGATCGACCGACCTTTCAAGAGGGTGGCCTTAGACTTAATCGGCGAAATAAGACCTCCGAGTGAAGAAGGTCATCGATGGGTACTGACTTTAGTAGACTATGCCACTCGGTACCCAGAAGCAGTGCCACTGAAGAAGATTGACACTGAAACTGTAGCAGAGGCACTGGTAGACATGTTCAGTAGACTTGGAGTGCCTGAAGAAATTCTGACAGACCTCGGGACGCAGTTCGTCTCTGACTGCATGAAGGAGGTCAACAGACTGCTGAGCATCCGGCATTTAACTACGACACCCTACCATCCAATGTGCAACGGGCTTGTCGAAAAGTTCAATGCTACGTTGAAGTCCACCTTGAAGAAACTGTGCAGCGAGCAGCCCAGACAATGGCATCGCTACATCAACGCCTTACTTTTCGCCTACAGAGAAGTACCGCAGGAGTCCACCGGCTTTTCTCCGTTCGAGCTGCTGTACGGAAGAACCATCCGAGGGCCGATGCACATCCTAAAAGAACTGTGGACGAAAGAAGTAGACACCCCAGAGGTGAAGAACAGTTACCAGTACGTGTTTGAGCTACGGGAGAAGCTGGAGCAGACTCTCGAGATAGCCAGAGAAAACCTGAAGAAGTCCCAAGACTGTGGAAAGCACTACTACGATCGTAGGGCTGTGAACAGGAAGTTTAAACCTGGCAACAAAGTGCTGGTGCTGCTACCTACTGATCACAATAAGTTGCTGATGCAGTGGAAAGGCCCGTACGAAGTGGAGACCGTGGTGGGGATCAACGACTACAAGGTGAAGGTCGGTCAGCATTCCAAGATATACCACGCCAACCTCCTTAAGCTGTACGTGGAAAGGCCATCAGAGACTGTGCATGTGGCAACAGCAGCTGAGATCGACAACAGCTTTGACAGCGAAGAACTGTTGGAACTGGGAGACTTCCACAGCAAAGAAGGCATCGATGATGTTAAGCTAGGACCACGCTTGACAGAAGGTCAAAAGTTGGAGCTTAAGGACCTTATGGGCGAATTTCCCCATAGCTTCAGTGATGTCCCAGGCTCTACGACTTTGGTCGAACATGAAGTCCACACCCAGACCTGGAAAGAGCATCTGCAGACCTTGAGGGAGCTGTTCCACCGTCCCGCAGAAGCCAACCCGGCCGTGAGACCCAGCGAATGCATTCTGGGAGCTGACAACGTCGACTGCGTCGGACATCCGATGGAAGAAGGAGACAACGGAGGACGCACTGATTCCAGGGAAGCCCACGTGATCATCGTCTTTGACCCTGGGCCGATGACGACCGCAACTGACAAGGGCGTCGTCTCCTTGCGAACGAAAGAACATTGACTGTGTGGACGAACTAAGAATATTGGTAATGACAGACTTGAAAATGAAAAACGTTGATTGGGTAAATGAACTGTGAACATTGACAGTATCCAGAAAGACTTGCAGATGAGAAACTTTGTGTGAATGAACTGAGAACGTTGATAGTGTTCAGACAGGCTGAAATAAGTCTTAATTCTGTACATTGTTTGTGAATTACGTTTCAACGTTGTTGAAAGAAATTGGGTAAATTTCTTCTTGAGTGGGGGGTTATGTTACGTTGAAACGCGAATGGTAGTACGTCGGAAACGTGTACGATAGATCTAATCGTTTCGTTTTGCAAAGTATTCAATAATGGAGTTTATTTACCTTTGATTTGAGTTTGCATTGTTGTTAGGAGAGGCTTTGTATAACGTTGATAATTTTCGTTAGTCGATATTGTTGGAGAATCTTCTGGATCCGTTTGTTTACTAGCGATCGAAGCTTCTTGATGGACGTAGATAATGGAGAACATTCTTTTGACATGTATGACGTAAGTCAGTGATGACGATCTTTTATTCGATTGGTGGCAGTGCGTCATTTCTACGGTATTCGAAATTCTTCCGGAAGAGAGAGAGGTTATTTAATCGTGTGCCGAGTTGCTGTTGAGATAGTAAAGTTGTTGATAGTGATTTAGAGAGTTGCTGTGAAAGTTGTTGAGTTGAGTTGAGAATTGTATGCAGTTGTTGGTGTGTGCTGAATAAAAGTGGAAAACTTCATACGTCGACTTTGTGACTTGTATGCTGTTTGGACGGGTTGCGTGAATAAACGAATCTGAGTTACACAACTATCAGGAATTCAAGCATCGGGGCTGAATCAGATACTGATAAAGAAAAACACCATCATCAAACGGAGTGTAACATTATTATTATTATTATTATTATTATTATTATTATTATTATTATTATTATTATTATTATTATTATTATTATTATTATTTAATCTTATTAATTAATAAACGTTGTGGCATCTTATTCAATAATCAGTTTAAATGATTGTTATCTCACTAAAGTTCCCCTACCTCTGCTATCACTAAACCAAATTTCATAGCTGTAGCCTATATATGGATTAGACAGCCCACACGGTTTTCAATGATTTTGGCATGCACGTTTGGGCGATCCGTGCCACCTTAATACAATCTGCAAAAGTTCCATCGAGTGTTTTGCAACATCAGGAAAAACTGTCCGCTATAGATCAAAACTACAGGCGTACATTGTAGCGTACACTCTTTAACAAGCGTGCGATTTGCGCTTTTTATTTTCCGCTTGTTGTTTGATCAGTATTATTGCGATCTGGAGCTGAAACGTGCTTTATCTATGTTTGACTAGTGTTAGGTTGCAAACCCTTGTAAGAGCTTCTACAACGTCTGATAAGGCCTCTTTCATCCAAAATTAATTCCACAACAAACGACGACGTGACAGGAGAAGAAAGAGAGAGAAAGGCAGAAGAAGAAGAAGAAGAAGTAGAAGAAGAAGAAGAAGAAGAAGAAGAAGAAGAAGAAGAAGATTACATGACATTACAGGATTATTGTTTTAGGTCCAGCGGACTCTTCCGAGCCAAATCAGGACCAGTATAGCCGAATCAGGATCACAAAATCAAGACCACAACTTTGCTGAAAGAGGACTCGCCCCTGATCCGCATAAAAGATCTGCTGAAACAACCCTAGTGTTAACACTGAAGGCACTCCACCAGCCGGTCTCTGTACAATAAAGGCGTCCCACGCAGGGGACGCTGAGGCTATACTCTAATTTATCGAACCCCGTTTACAAAAACAAAATAGAATATAAACATTATTATAAAATATCAACAAAACACATACATATAAAATGCCTACATTGCCAAATAACGTCATAGGAAGCCCCAGTGACCACCTGGCAGAAAGCGTCCAATACATGTATTTCCAAGCTGATCCAACAGACCTCACACACAAATGAGGAGTTTTGTCCCGGAAGAGTTTTCAAGAAAAAAGGTAGGTGACTGGTCTAGCGAAGAAGATACGATAGTACATAGTAGATTGATAGAACAGAATAGGAATGAGAACGAACAAAGGAGAAAGACAGCGACAGTGGGAATTTAAAGCACTAAATTTCCAGAAAGTGTGGATACTATTTATGCTGGAAACCCCCTGTACCCCCACGGGGGGTAGAAGAAGAAGAAGAAGGGCAGTAGGAATAGGAGGATGAGACGAGATCAACAGATAAGAGGTAGGCTTCTCGTTTTCCCCAGCGGCACCGGGAAATAGAGATGGAGAGAGACAGGCAGAGATACCTAAGAGAGAGGTGGGGGGGGGGAGGGGCGGAATGGGGAGGAAGAGAGAGAGTGAGAGAGAGACAGACAGACAGAAACGAAGAGAAAGAGAGAGAGCGTCAGAGGGAGAGACAGGCAGAGACCAATGAGGAGACAGAGTGAGAAGAAGAAGAAGAAAATGATGATGATGATGATGATGATGATGATGATGATGATGATGATGATGATGATGATGCATTACAAAAATTGTCATAAGTAAATTTAGATACGGTACTCCTCATGACATTAACATTTTGTTTGACACCAAAACCGAATAATTATTGTACAAAAAATTTAATTGGTAAAAAAAAAGAAAAAAGGAAGAGGTTATTTTTATAGGATTAATACCAATATTGATAGTAATGGCAGTAATAATGGTAATGATAATAGTAGTAATAGTGGTAGTAATAGTAGTGGTGATGGCGTAGTAATTGTGGTAATGGTAGCGGAAGTGGTAATAAATGGTAATAATAATTGTAATAATAATGGTAGTAATGTGGTGTAGTAATAATGGTAATGATAATAATAATATTTAATTCGTTTATGTTTTTATTTATTTTTTGGATCTATCTGAAAGACCTGAATTACTAAATGTAATACTTTTAATATAGCATATAATTGTGCACTCTTTTTTTCTATGTTTTTTTTCCCTTCTTCATTTCTTATCGTTATAATTAATTAGATTTGATAAATACCTGTCCATTGCATGAACCTAAGCATGTACTATGCATATATATTTGTCGTCGTTATTATTTGTAATAAAAAAAGATGATGATGATGATGATGATGATGATGATGATGATGATGATGATGATGACGATGATGATAATGATAATGATGAACAAGAAGGACAAGAAGAAGGTGATTATGATGATGGTGATGATGATGATGATGATGATGATGATGATGATGATGATGATGATGATGATGATGATGATGATGATGATGATGATGATGAAACAAACCAACAAACAAACACAGCAACGCAAAAGCTGAATAACTGCAAAATGCTCCAAGCATTTTTTTTCTGTCTCCACCACCTCTTCCATTCTTGCAGTTGTTTGTCAACCCTGCCCCCCAGTTAACTTCGGAGTGTCATGCCATTTCCTTCCAGACTTTTATTATCACACTCTTAAGGTACCCTATTCAATCTCTTTCCCTCTTCCCCCCCACCCCCCCCCATCCATCCTCTTCCCATCCTCTGCTTTTCCATCTCCTCTCCTTCCCCTCCTCTGCACTTAGCATCTCCTCTCTTTCCTCTCTGCACTTAACCCTCGATCGACTCTTCACCCCAACCTGCGTCCCAGCGCCTCGTTCCTGTTCCCGCCTGAAACGAAACTGTGGAAAACAAGAGTTTTCAGTTTGTGTACCTGGCTGCACTTTCACAACCTCTTGCCACAAAGAGCAGGTAACACTACTACTTCTACTAGTACTACAACTAGTACTACTACTACTACTACTACTAAATAATAATATTTTTAAAAAATAATAATAATAATAATTAGTACTAAGAAGAAGAAGAAGAAGAGATTGTACCTTTCGATATATATCCAGCTTGCAAGCCTACAAGAAGTGTAAGAAATTATTATTATGAAAAGGGACTGTGTGTTTTCGTACTCAGCTTTTAACTTTTGTTTTATCATGACAGTACACAAGAAGAGGACTAATTACCAAACACTAAGGGCTACATCATTCACCTTCTTTCGGTCTCGTTGTGTAAAATGTCATCCTATCCTATCCTATCCCGTAACTCGAAAGTCGTTGGGGCACCACAGATGATTGTTTAACAAGCGTACTCCATCTTTCTCTGTCCTCGGCAACCCTCATGGCTCGCTCAGTGTCAAGCCAGTCAATTCTCGGTTGTCCTCCCACCTCTTTTTATGTCTCCCTCCTTTTCGACCTCCTTGCGCCGTGCCTTGTAGGATTTTCTTTTCAAGACCTGATGCTTTGATAACGTGGCCATACCATCGGAGTTTCCTTTCTTCACCACTGTGAGCATGTCATCGTGTTGTCCAATGGCTTGTGTGATGGCCTGTCGGACTTCGTCCTTAGCTGTGCTGGGTAAAGGAAATGCCCAGAAGTTTTCTGTAACATGCTCCATGCTTTGTATTCTTCGTTGTAGGTGTCATCACTAATATGACAGGGCCGGATCCAGGGGGAGGGGGGGTTACCTGGGTTCCGGAACCCCCCCTCCAAACTAAAAAAAAAATAAAAAATTTGTTTTATGCAAAGAGGTTTAATTTTTAAAAAATTGTTTTTAAAACATTGCAGTTTTTATTCACTTTTGGTCCAAGGTACAAATAGTTATTTATAGACAATTCAACGGAAATCCATTTCAAGGGATCCGTTGAAACGTCCAAAGCGTTTTCCCGTTGAAACGACCAAGTAACCCAACCCCTAAGCCTAAATTAGTAAATGCAGCCATATTTTCCTGTTCTGTCCGCAAGCCTCTTCCAGCACCTTCACCTTGATACAGCCCTAATCCCCCAAAAACGACTTTTTAGAAATATTAATTAAGATGCTAAGTTGATAATTATGAACTATAATTCGTTGCCTGGTTTGGTGAAGTCAGCAAAATGGCAAATGCTTTGACAACTGATGTTATTGTTCCTCGTCAAGCATCCCGACAGACTCTCCGTGACAACCAACCTGCGGCCACTCCAGAAGAATATTTCAAGATTAGCATTGCCATTCCTTTCTTGGAACACCTGTCAACCGAATTGGACTCGAGGTTCAAAAATGCTGACCTAGCAAGTTGATGGTCTCTGTCTGGTGCCAAGCATTTTAATAGACAACCAGGATGGTTTCATGCAGGTTACAGAAGGGGTGAAGACACTGGCAATGTTGTGGGAGTCTGACCTACCAGACAACGCTACCCTTGATGCAGAATACCAACGGTGGGTTTGCAAATGGCGAAGTGCTGTTGAGAATGCGACAGCTATCATCCAATCCACGGCATCAGAAGCACTGAAACATTGTGACGGGGATTTTTATCCCAACCTGTTCATCATGCTATAGAACCTTAGCACCCTGCCTGTCACTATTGCCGAGTGTGAGCGTTCAAACAGTCAGTTGCGCAACCTGAAAAACTACCTGCGCTCTGCAATGGGGCAACAGAGGCTAAATGGACTTGCTTTACTGAAAGTGCACAGGGATGTTGATATTGACTTCAAAGAGGCAGTGAACTGTTGTGCCAGAAGATACAATTCACAAATGGTACTAATGCCGGAGAACCTAGTGCAGCAAGACTGAAAGTGAAAGCAGGGCGGTGATGTTCATAAACTACAAGGTAAAGCTTTATACCGTTAGCGATCGACAAAAAGTAGTGAATAATAATAGTATACAAAACATCTCTGCTGATAAATAAATGTTTGTGTGTGTGTGTGTGTTTTTTTTTTAAGGGAGGTGCAGAGGATAATTTTTGTACCTCAGAGTTTGTCAGTTCAACTGTTAAAAAAGCTCAAAGTCCCAGACCATCACAAATGGCTTTTTAAAGGTTCAGATAGCACCAGATTGCACCATTTTGCATCCTTGAAAAAAAAAAATTCCGGGGGGGCATGCCCCCGCACCTCCCTAGAAGGCTCGGCGCTTCGCGCCTTCGCTGAACCTGTAACCCCCCCTTTCGACTTTCCCCAGGTCCGGCCCTGAAATATGAACTATTTGCTTTGGAGTTGTTTGTTTGTTTTACTTACAGAACGAGGTGAAAAAACAACAACTGATGATCCGCTAATGGAAAATAAACAAAAATAAAGATTATAAGTAGATCTATCAGGCGAAGGACTGCGGTGATTAACCTTTTCAACGTCCGCATATTAGTAACAGTTCTATTCAACAACTATGAAGACGCTGGTCCTCATGGCTCGCCCCAAGTCATATCAGCTGAATGACTTTCAACAGAGCGTTGAAACTTGTGTGTTGACCATAAAAAGCAAATAATGATGTCATTGACGATATGAAATAGTTTCTGTGACACGATTTTTTTCCTTCTCGCAGAACATGGTGAGTAATATTTAAGCAATGCAGAAACCACTTGTAAACCAGGGCTTAATGCAAAACCTTCACTTCACAGGGAGCAAGAGTCACATGTAAAAGTAAAAAGCAGGTCAATCGTCAAGTGGGGTTAAGCTGCCGTGTGCGGGAAAAACCAGAAAAGAAATTGAACTATCTCCCTTAGTTGATGTCAAACTTGGAAATGGAGTCAAGAACTCTCTCTCTCTCTCTCTCTCTCTCTCTCTCTCTCTCTCTCTCTCTCTCTCTCTCTCTCTCTCTCTCTCTCTCTCTCACTCTCTCTCTCTCTCTCTCTCTCTCTCTCTCTCTCTCTCTCTCTCTCTCATTGCCCAACTTTTGATCCCAGTTTAGTATTTAGTTTGCCTGTTCCTAAGGCTCAGCGTGGCTGTTTCTGTTGGTTCTTATCTATGAACGTAATGCCTCAAAGACTTCAAACTTCAAGTTTATCTATTAATATCAATTGCTGCCATAAGGCTTTGACAATCTTAACCAACTTCAGAAAGTTATCCCCCTTTGCTTCTTTGTCTCTTGTCACAGTCTGATAGATTGATGATAATAGAATGTATCATCTTTACACTTCTAGATGGGTTTTTATTTTTTTTCTTTCCTTCCTTACATTACTTCTATTTCTTTCTTTCTTTCTTTCTTTCTGTCAAGTCGTCTTTCTTTCCGCGTAGTAAGTTATGTTGTAATAATGTTGCCAAAGTCAGGGTCGAAAGATACAGAGCCCTTTCTATGCTTAAGGAATTGCTTTAGTTTGTTATAATTTTGCCAAAGTCAGGATCGAACCCATGTCACCCGGCCCACATTTGGTGGAGACTTTGTAATGTGTAACTTATGGAACATTGAGGCACCTCAACCCACCTTTAAGGAGTTTATCTGAACCTTAACACTTGCACTTCAGCTCGACCGGAATCTTTAACGTCGCTGAAAGCGACATGGTTCGGATGAGAGAAGTGGAATATGTTCTTCGGAGAATCGAAAATCGACACCTTTCTGAAACTTCTCCTGCCTACTGCCGGGAATCGAATCCTAATACTAACCGGTTGTGTGACTTAACTCAGAGCCGGCAGCTCAGCACTACCACCTCGACCCCCATTCCCTCACCTTCAGTACTTCCTCCCTCCTCACCCCCTTCCACATTATTAAACAGTACTACCTTTCACCCACCACACCCACACCCACACACAAACTGGACAGCTACAATAGCCAACTTTGTTCCTCTCCAATAAAGTCAAACTAAAATACCACGCCCCAGAAAAAAGAAGAAGAAAACGGCTGGTTCTTGGTATGGGAATCCTTTCTGATTGCTTGTACCGCGCAGGATTAAAACAAAGACACAACCAACCACTTCCAACGTGAAAACAATATCTCGAGTTCCTTTTTCAAGAGGGAAGTCTACGCAAGACTGGCGTATTCTGATTCTCGGCGCTCGCGGAAATTCTTGCTATTTTTAACATTTATTTAAAATGTAATAAAACAGAGATCTTTAAGCATTCCAAATTTACAATAATGAGAAACGAATCGATGTTTATTATACTAAAGAATCCTAATTTGGACACAAAAAAGAAGATAGTTTTCTCTTGTTTTTTTTGTCCACATTATAGTATTTTTTCGTTTATACCTCTATGTTACACTCGATGTTGATTTTTATCAGTAGTTGATTCAAGCCCCAATGCTTGAATCCTCCTGATAGGTGTAACTCCGATTCGTTAACCACGCAACCCGTTCACTCAGCAACAAGGCAGGAGTCGTCGTATGCAGTTTTCCAACTTTATTTAGCGAACATCAACAACTGCATACAATCGCTTTTTCCACTCTCAACTTTTCACTTTACAATCCTCTCTCTACAATTCTCTCTCTACTCAAACACTGCGGTATAGTCTCTCTATGCTCGAGAGAACGTACGAATGTTCGAGGTTGACACAATTTTAACCAATCATAACAAATTTCGTCATCACTGTCTCACGTCATACAACCATATTTAGAATGGAAGCATCTCTAGTTACCACTAGAATTATCCACACGCTTCGATCGATAGTAAACAACCAACTCTAGAAAACTCTCAAATAATATCGACCAACTAAAATTATCAACGTTATACAAAGCTTCTTCTAACAACAATGCCAAATCAAATCAAAGGTAAACACACTCTATTATTGCATGCTTTGCAAAATAAAACGATCAGATCTATCGCGCGCGTCACACACGAACCATCGTACGCGTTTCAACGTAACATTCTATTTATCGCCCCTATCCTATCCTATCCTATCCTATCCTATCCTATCCTATCCCATAACTCGAAAGTCATTGGTGCACCACAGATGACAGTTTAACCAGCGTATTCCAACTTTCTCTGTCCTGGTGTCGCTCAGTATCAAGCCAGTCCGTTATCGAATGTTGTCCTCCAACCTCTTTTTATGTCTCCCTCTTCTTCTACCTCCTTGCACCGTGCCTTGCAGGATGGTCTTTGTAAGGACTGATGGTTTGGTGACGTAGCTATACCATCGCAGTTTCCGTTTCTTCACCACTGTGAACATGTCATCGTGTTGCCCAATGGCTTGTGTGATGGTCTGTCGGACTTCGTCGTTGGTGGTGTTCTGGGTATAGGAAATGCCCAGAAGTCTTCTGTAGCACCTCATCTCCATGCTTTGTATTCTTTGTTGTATGTCTGCTTTGAGGGTCCATGTTTCGCAAGCGCATAAGAAGATGGAGTTGACAAGAGAGCGCAGCAGCCTTACTGTAACAGCAGAAATTTTGCCGCCAAAAATGTAGTAAATCAACTTCGCGATAAACCGATAGTATTGAATAAACTTGACATTAATTTACTAGTTATCTAAAAAGAAGTCCACATGTCTTAAATTAACCTTCTTGAACCATTCGGTCCCCAAACAATCAAGCAGACCTCGCTAAACCAAGAATGTGAAGTAGCTTACTCTGCCAATATGACCAGGGTCTCTTAAGCGAATGTAGCCTATGTGTCTCATATCTCTATGGGATCTACCCTGTTTTTTTTTCTCTGACACGCTAAAGTCAAGACGTAATCGAGTGTGTCTCCCAAGTAGAACAGGTGAGAGGAATTTCCAACAAGAAGATTCAAATGTACTCCCGTAGGAACGAGATTAACTAGAAACGAGAATGAAACGATTGGTCAGAGGACGTAGAACCCCCTGCATAGCCCCGGACCCAAAACTCTAGCTCGTCAGACGAATACGAAGTAAGAAGCAACGAGGGTCAAAGGAACCAACTGCAGTGGACCATAATGCCTCAGCATCATCAAGAAAAGTGATAAGACTAGAGACTGTTTCATGATTCCCAGAGACTAGAAGTAAGTTAACACTAGTAGTTTTGATGCAGTATGTTTATATATATTATATTGATTGCCATGTATTAGTATGTTCATGTTATATATATTTACAGAAACCGATTATTGTTTCTGACACACTGTGCATGTTGATTGATATATCTTAGCCTTAAGATTCGGATCGAAGTGTGCTTATGGGAAACTCGGCAGGTGTCTGATGCTATAGACTCTTTGTAGAGGGTACCGCATACCAATATCTGAATAGAATATTGCAGCCAGAGTTCTGAATTTTACAGTTCAGCTCTGGGACGGTTTGGGGAGTCAACGCATGATGCTTGCTTCCGTGGTTCAAAAGGAGATAATAATAATAATAATAATAATAATTTATTTTATAAAGCGCAATTCCAAACTAAAAGTCTGCTCAAAGCGCTCACACGCATACTCTCACACAAGCTCTCGCACAATAAGAGACTGTACAACACACTAAAACATGGTGTATATAAAAAAAAAAAAACACATACATCTGACACCACATGCCTACAAACAAACACACACAGAATTATTATAAGCCGCTAAAAACAATAAGATAAAATTCGTAAAAATACGCATGTCCAATAAAATTAAACAAAAGTATTTAAAAAAACAAAAAAAACACAAACATATATACATATATTTTACATGTAAAAGATGTAAGAAACATTAACACACAACCAAGCATGGCTTTACGCAATCAAATACAATATAGAATAAATACAATAAAATACATTGACAGAACTTAATCCTGGTCCTCTGAATGAATGAGCCAGTTTTAAAAAAAAAAAGGTATAATTTTATGGAATAAAATAGTTGACTGCCAAATTTCAAAAACCCATTACGTGAAGATCGCAACAATGTAAAAATATAGGACCCTGGGTCCAGTGACTGATAGACCAGGGCTAAACTAAAAAGCAGCACGCACCCCCTCTCTAGTCAAATTCGGGGGTAGGGGAGGAGGTGGGGGTTGGGAGGTGCGGGACCATCCAAAACTGGGAAATGTGAGCATGCACACAAGGGAAATTCTTCCACGTGGGAGGTTAAAACGAATAAATAGAACTAAAAGGTGTTCCTCACCCTAGGTAAAAAGCGCTTTTAAATAAAATGCTGAAACTGGGATGGGAGCAGGCAACCAAGGGGAAGAGGGTGCGCATACTACCTTTTAACACTAAAGTCTACTTCTTTTTTTAAAAAAATTACTAATCCTTCTTCTGACATCAACACCACCGCCACCGCCGCCACCACCATTACGACAGCGAACGACAACCATCACAAGTATCCACCACCACCACGGCAACTACTACCACCTCCGCCACCACCACCACCTCCACCACCACATCAACCATCACCATATCCACCACTGTCGTTAATTAGTTACTTCTGGTGGCAGGGACTTTGGCGAAATTTCAATGGCTGAAATATTTGGAGAATAGGTGGGTTTTTAGATTCTTCTTGAAAGCATCATGCGACTGGATGAGGCGGAGGTCGGAAGGCAAAGAGTTCCACAGAGTGGGAGCAAAAACAGAGAATGACCTTTTCCCAAAGGAATTGAGGGAATACTTGGGAACAGTGAGAAGAGATGAATTTTGAGAACGAAGTACTCGGGAAGGTTGATATAAACACAACAATCCTGAGAGGTAGGAGGGAAAGGAGTCAGTGTGGAGGCAATGGAAACAGATGGAGGCAATTTTGTACTCAATACGAGCTTTGACAGGGAGCCAGTGAAGGGTTTTTAGAGCAGTGCTTGCACTAGAATGGCGCGGTTGACCAAGAACGAGACGGGCAGTGTTGTTTTGGATGCGTTGCAGTCTATAGAGTTTATTTTCTGGTAGGCCTGCCAACAGAGAATTGCCGTAGTCAAGTCGTGACAGAATAAAGGAAACAGCAAGTTTGTTAGTGGCTTCAACTGTGAGGTATCGGCGTATTTTACTGAGTCTTCGAAGATGAAAATTAAGAGATTTGCATAGTATGTTGATCTGAGTTTCCATTGACAGGCTTTCATCAAGATAGACTCCCAAGTTGCGGACAGATTTTGAGAACTCAATCTGGTGACCAGAAACAGTCATTGAGTGTGCAGAGGCCCGCCGCAACTTGGACTTTGAACCAATCAAGATGAGCTCAGTTTTATCATCATTCATTTTTAGTTTGTTTTCATTCATCCAGTCGGCAACAGAGCTGATACACTGAGACAAATCCTGAGCTAGTGCAGGAATCTGAGAAGGAGAAGAAGAATTATGTAGCTGCGAATCATCAGCAAAGAAGTGATATGAGTGATTGAAGGCATTTATGATAGAGCTCAAGGGCTGGGTGTACATGGTGAACAAGACAGGGCCAAGGACTGAACCCTGCGGAACTCCATACTTCAAATGTGAGGGAGTGGACCTAGCATTATTCACCACGACAGCCTGAGTGCGATCAGACAGGTAAGAGCAAAACCATGCTAGAACAGTTCCAGTGCAACCAAAGGTCGTTTCCAGGCGGGCGCAGAGGATGTCGTGGTCAATGGTGTCGAACGCAGCGGACAGATCGAGCAACGATAAAATCGATAGCTTACCCTGATCCGCCGCGCCCAACAGGTCATTGACAACACGTAATAAGGCGGTCTCTAGCTGTACTGTGACTCTTTTTGTAGGCCGACTGGAACGGCTCAAGCAGGCTGTGCGCCTCGAGATGCGACATGAGCTGTTCGAGGACAATGCGCTCAAGGACTTTTGACAAAAACGGAAGGTTGGAGACTGGCCGGTAATTTTTTAGAATCTCGGGATCAAGAGTGGGCTTTTTCAAAAGTGGATTTACCAAAGCATGTTTGAAGACAGAAGGGACAGAGCCAGACGAGAGGGAGGCGTTCATGATTTTTGTTATTGAAGGAATGACCTCATCCAGACACTGGAAAAGAAGATCTGTGGGGATAGGGTCAAGCTGACATGACTTCTTTGGCATACTAACCATTATTTTCCTAACTTGGTCTTCAGTCACGGACCCAAAGGTGCAAAACGGAGATCCAGAGAAGCCAGGCGAAGAGGGGGGACTCCTTGCTGGGGGGTTGGAATCAAATGTACTTCTTAGATCAGCGATCTTTCCGCTGAAAAATTCGCCGAACCTCTCTGGTAGGGACTCAAGCGGGAAAATGGTGGGAAGCGCCCCGCCCGCGGACCCACCCAGAAGTTCTCCGCACAAGCGAAACAGCTCGCGGGAATTTGTAGACTTCTCAATCTTACCGCGTACGTAGTTTGTCTTGGCGTCACGAACCATCCGGTTCACCAGATTGCGGTGCTGGCTGAAGATCTGGCGATGAACAGTCAGGCCAGTCTCCAGCCAGACGCGTTCGGCGCGGCGGCGGTCACGTTTGGCCTGAGTGATGACAGGCGACATCCAGGGTGCAGACACCCGGTCTGACACACGGCGTGTCACGAGCGGCACATGTTCATCAAGAACAGACTTAATACACGTGTCGTAATCTTCTGCGGTCACCTCCGAGTCCGCGCGAAGGACTACAAAAGCGCGCGACAGGTCAGACCTGAACGCAGCGACGTCAATTCTTCTGTGGTTTCGGGAAGTGACCTGCCTGGATTTCTGGCGCGGCTTCGCAGTCGCAAGCTCAAAGAACAGACAGAAATGATCCGACACATCTTTGTCCTCAACGATTAGATTGATCACGCTCGCGGCGCTGTTTGTTACAATCCAGTCAACAATGTGTCGACTCCTGCGGGTGGGCACGCGGACGAGCTGCTCCAGGTTGAAGCACTGTAAGGTGTCAGTCATGGCTTTTACATACGTATTATTGGGTGTGTCAAAATGCAAGTTGAAGTCTCCAACAACAAACAGTCTGTCACAAGACAGAAACTTATCTAACAAGCATGGAAATTCTTCCACAAACATCTTATCAGTCATCCTGTTCTTTTTACTGTAGGGGGGTCTGTATATGCTTAAAAATATGTAGCTCAAACCACGAATGCATAGGCGTGTCTCACATATCTGGAATGTTCTATATGTGAGGTCATTTGCATCACAGACAATAGTTATGTAGTCTTTAAGAGAATGTTTGAATAAAATAGCAAGGCCACCTCCAGATCTAGACAGGCGTGGAACTGACTTCAGTGAAAAGCCTGGAGGTGTCAACTCGGCAATGGTGCTCTCGTCACCTGTAGGCATGAGCCATGTCTCTGACAAGAACACAAGGTCACAGTCCTCGTCGGTAATCAAGTTACACAGTTCCAGTGCCTTATTTCTACAAGACTGTGCGTTGAGGCAGAAGACCCTGATGTTCTGTGATTTGGGACACGCATCAATCTTAGGCAATACTGCTGGAACATCTGATGCACCGACACTAACCGGAGATGCGCGGCGTAAGGAAGCCGGTGAAGCATCAAGAAGGGCAGACACCGTAGAAGGCGATGGCTGGTCAGTATCAACAGAGACCACCTGCACAGGCAGAGGTGGCCGGCTGGAAGCAGCAGAGACCGCCTGGTATCCCGAAGAAGTCCCGGCGACAGCAAAAACTCCACGGCCATGTGAAGGTGACTGGTCGGTGACGGTGGGGGATGGAAACCATGAACGTACCAAACGGCCAGCCCTGCGACCACGCGTGGTAGGTGATTTCGCCGCAATGTCAAGTTCTTTTATGCGGGAGTACACATCGGTCGGAAGATGACGCCTGGAAGTCGCAGTACAGCCGAACTGACGTATGAGGGTAACAGTCGGGTTGAACGTTGAGGTCACTGGGTCAACGTGTTCTTCTACCCGTGTAGTGGAGCGCCCGGGTTTCCCAAATGTGAAAGCAGGTGAGTACTGATCACGGCAGCGGGTCAGTAGGTCAGTAGTGATAATGTTCTGACAAAACAGATGGCCAATGAAGGCAGCATTTGGGTTGTACTGTTCACTAGGCCAATAGATCACTGGGTCACGAAGGCGCCCAAACATTGTCAATGGCACACGGTGAGCAGATTTCATAATAGACGATGTAAACAAGTTAATTAAAATGAACTTACTTCACAATTTTGAAATGGGTGATGAAAAATGGACGTTGTAAAAAGTTCAAACCAACACAACTGGCACTTCCAAAAGGGAATAAAAGGCGACACAAAACGAAGAATTATTGATGTTATCCAGCAAATGTCCGCACAAAACCAACATCACCTTCTGCAGTGCAACAACACGAACAAACAGATACCAAAAATAACAACAATAGTCCAAACAGTCTGGCACAAACAGCACGAACACCCGGAGCTCACCACACGTGCTGCCTATGGGCGCAATCACACAAACATAGGATCCACCTAGAATCTACATTGCCAGTCCGAAACCCGTAGCTACACGACTCACCCGATCATCCTGAGAGGCAAGAACTCTCAACTTGATCGACGGACCCAAGCACACGCAGCAGCGTTGAAGCTAAGTCTCCCTCAAATGCCAACTGAGATATAACCCTACTCGGACACGTAGTCGACCACCAGAACAATATTATTAGACTACGAAAACCAGAACAATATTATTAGACTACGAAAACCAGAACAATATTAGAACTTCGTAGCAAGTGATGAAAAAGAACTGCTAAAGAAATTACCCAGCACATTAAACACTAATAATTATTAATTTACATTGAAATGAAGTAATGTTAGAATTTGTGTGGACTATATAAAAGTTGAAATCACATACATACGACTGTTGTCATTCTATTTGTATTGTTGTGTGTCTATTAGCTTTTCTTCTCTGGAGACCAAGTAATCTAGTCCTTTGATTAGTAATTGTCGCAAGATGACTAGTTTTACCCTGCTTACTTTACTATTTAGCCTTGGTTAGTCACTGTAATCTTAGAATGTTAATGTTAGGCAGCAGCAGACGATGGAAGTAATCAGGCGTAGCAATGATAAACTGCCGTTTACACACAGTGGTAGTTGACGGTAAGAGCGAAGGCAATGACATCACCATAGCTACGTTAGGCGAGTCGATTACCAACCAATGGGAACACAGTTTAGAATGGAATCAACCAGGTCTGGCTGATTCAAATAGAGAGATAGAACGGCAGTCGAGTTTGAGACGAGGAGTAACAAGCTACACAGTTAGCAGTAATATCTCTCCTGAACCGACCAGGAAGCAGGACTTTTGAATCTTAGAATTCAATCAAGTAGCCACGGGCCTGACTTTGTCAAACAGGTAAATGAACATACTTCTGTTTCATCGTAATATATTTATATTATTGTTGAAATTATGTTTGTGGAATTTGCTATGCATAGATTTGAATTGTTAATCCGAATTTGCCTTACCACGTGGAGAAGCCGAACACGTGCTAAGCACGACTGGTTTGGACGCCATGTTGTATACCTGACGGAACCACTGTTGTTGAACCTATATGTATGTTTGCAGATCAGTGGCTGTACCAGTGAATGTTTATAATATTATTAATTCTTTATGTGTATAATTAGCCACGATTTATATTTAGGTATGTATAGGAAATTAGAG
Source organism: Oncomelania hupensis (assembly GCA_036898135.1). NCBI lineage: Eukaryota > Metazoa > Mollusca > Gastropoda > Littorinimorpha > Pomatiopsidae > Oncomelania > Oncomelania hupensis. The sequence goes on along the minus strand of CM072517.1, from coordinate 41,009,168 downwards.
TTGAGATTCCAGTGGACCACGGACGTAGCAGAATGTTCGTCGCTTATGTATAGAGTTGTGGAGCTATCACTGAGGGCTACTTTGGCTTTCAGTGAGACGCTCTGCACAGACCTTTTATTCAGGGTTGTGCAGAATTTCGTCTCTTATGTTACAGACGAACAGGTGAGATATCTCGTGCGCCCAACTCAACAGAAACAACGAGTTGGCTGTTTAGCCTCTACAGCACAGGACTGAGAGAGCAACCCTGGAAAACACCCTCCAGGACACCACAGCGTGTCAAGGGACCAAACTACACGACGACCCAGCGTGTACCAGAAGCTACCTCAACGAAGGGCTTCAAACCCGCTACACAAAAGTTAAGTGCCCAGGAAACTGCACTAAAACTGATAGCAAAAGGACCACAGTAGTCCACTCTTCAGAAACTATAGTAAAACGGACCACAGTAGTCCAATCTTCATGAACTCTAGTAGCCAGTGCCCTATGAAGAAATAGCAGCTGCCTAGACTATCAGCGATCAAATCATTTGCATTGACTTATGACTTTTTAAGGTAGATTAGTACATCGAAGATCTTGTATAGAGTAGAAGAAATAAATGTGTGATTTTAACTGTTATCAAGTGGCTGGACTACATATGATTCATAGCCGTGTGAAAGCTAGTGTGACAGTGATCTTTTACCATTTTTCTATCTATCTCTTATCCCAGCCTTAACACAGACCGAGCTAAACAAATAAATGTATTAAAGTAATTCATCGGGTGACGAATAGACGTGAGGGTTACAGCAATCCATTGTGCAGAGCCCAGCAACAACTAAACCCCACGTCACAGTAATAAGCTTTTCTTAAAGTCAGCCAAATGATGCTTTAAAACCCGAGAACAAATATAAATTGTATGTGACCAAGCACCGTGATTAGTCTCTCACACCGCATTGCAATTCTGGTAAAAGAGCGTCCGATAGAGGTAGCCTAACGCCCCATCTATCTACAAGTCTTACTCCCTTTGTAAGATAAAAGTATCTTCCCCAGAATAGCATCACACTTACTTTGGAGTGTAGGCTGTTGGTCCTGACTTTCAAAATGGGCTTCACAACCTTGTCAGGGCAGCAGTTGTTTCTGTGATCCTGGAGAGGACTTCCTGTGGGGACCCATTGTCGCATACAATGGCTTCTAAATATTTGAAGTTATGCACCGCGTTGAGGGATTGCCCTTGGGCTTTGATGTCCGTGTTGATGCCATTGGTGTTGTTGGTCATTATTTTGATCTTCTCTGCACTTATTTCCATTCCCAAGGCTCTGAATGTGGTGTCAAGCCTCTGTCCCAGCTGTTCAAGTTCTTGCTCTTCTCCCGTCAATCAATCAATTTCATTGGCAAAACGGAAATTGCTCTACCCCCTATGCTAACTTTGCCTTCGTAATCTGCAAGGGCAACTGACATGATGCGCTCTTTGACGACTTCAATAATGTTAGGGCTGATGTTGTACACTCTCATGGTTGTCCACAGAGCTGCATGCAAGACTCGGTCAAACACTTTCTTGAAGTCTACAAACACATAATATAGATGCTGATGGTGCTGTAGGTATTTTTCGCAGGTTAGTCTGAGGTTGAAAATCTGCTTAGTGGTTTATTATCGCTCATTATTGTAATATTTCTTCATAACAAAATATTAACATACGATAGGTTAATCCACTTCGCCAAACAGTGCGAATGTGCACTCTCATTTAACTAGTAAGAAACAAGTAGGCATATCCTCTCACAGATTAAAGTTCTGAGACCACTGATAGCCATCCCAGCAAGGTCCTCCTGAAAATAATACTCAACAGGTTGAAACCCCAAGCTGAACAAATCATAGCTGAAGAACAAGCAGGATTCAGGGCAGGGCGAAGTACCACTGAGCAGATTTTCAACCTCAGAATAATCTGTGAGAAATACCTACAGCACCAACAACATCTATATCATGTGTTCATAGACTTCAAGAAGGCGTTTGACCGAGTCTGGCATGCAGCTCTATGGGCAACAATGAAAGTGTACAACATCAGCCCAAAAATTATTGAAGTCATCAAAAGCCTGTATGACAAGGCTACCAGTGCAGTCCTCCACAACAGAGCCATCGGGAATTGGTTCAGAACAACAATCGGTGTGCGTCAAGGATGCCTACTCTCTCCAACACTCTTCAACATCTTCCTAGAGCGCATCATGTCGGATGCTCTTGCAGACCATGAAGGCACAGTCAGCATAGGGGGTAGAGCAATCTCCAATCTTCGTTTTGCAGATGACATTGATGGATTGGCTGGAGAGGAACAAGAACTTGAACAGCTGGTACAGAGGCTTGACACCACCTCCAAAGCCTATGGAATGGAAATAAGTGCAGAGAAGACCAAAATGATGACCAACAACACCAATGGCATCAATACGGACATCAAAGTCCAAGGCCAATCCCTCGACACAGTGCATAGCTTCAAATATTTAGGAGCCATTGTATCAGACAATGGGTCCCGACAGGAAGTCCTCTCCAGGATCGCGCAAACAACTGCTGCCCTGACAAGGTTGAAGCCCATTTGGAAAGACAGGACCATCAGTCTACATTCCAAAGTAAGACTGCTGCGCTCCCTTGTCATCTCCATCTTCCTATATGCTTGCGAAGCATGGACCCTCACAGCAGATCTCCAACGAAGAATACAAAGCATGGAGATGAGGTGCTACAGAAGACTTCTGGGCATTTCCTATACCCAACACATCACCAACGACGAAGTCCGACAGACCATCACACAAGCTATTGGACAACATGATGACCTGCTAACAGTGGTGAAGAAACGGAAACTTCGGTGGTATGGCCACGTCACCAGATCATCAGGCCTTGCAAAGACTATTCTGCAAGGCACAGTGCAAGGAGGTAGAAGAAAAGGGAGACCGAAAAAGAGGTGGGAGGACAACATTCGAGAATGGACTGGTTTGACACTGAGCGAAGCCATCAGGGCTGCTGAGGACAGAGAAAGATGGAGTATGCTGGTTAAACGATCATCTGTGGTGCCCCTACGACCTTCGGGTTACGGGACAGGATAGGATAGGATAGGACCACTGATAGAAACGCTCCGGTGTGCTCCTGCAAAAACCTTCATATTTCATCAACAGTTGCTCTGCCCTAAACACCTTATTAAATGTTGGGATTTATCGGATGATGTTTAAACGCTGGTTATTCTCCTTTAACATTTTATTTTAATATCTCTCAAATCGATAGAGTAGGGTAACAGGGGGCGGATTTTGCCATTATTGAGGGGGTGTGCACTCTTCCCTGAAACCATTAATGCGAAATGGCGAAGTGAACCTGGGAGGTCCGGGGGCATGCCTCCTTTTCCACTCCCCCCTCCGGAAAAATTTGAAAATAATGGTTAAAATCTGTGCAAGCTGGTGCATTGTGGCCATTACTTTGAGGACTGAAAACAGTATTGTTTTGTGCTAAAAGTCCTCTTTTAACCCACCCACCCCTCTCCTCCACTCTCCACATACACACACCCCTCTGCAAACTGATGATAAAACTTAAATTAGCAGAATATCTTTTATAAAGGTTTATAAAAAGACAGGTAAGGTACTGCAAATAAAACAAGAAATAGCCACTCACATCAGTTTTATTCAAAACTGATTTGATGCATGTACAAGAAATACCTGTAGATCTATATCTGATGAAAAAAAAAATTAGAAAACACTAGTTTGGAGGTACATGAAACTGTGTGGTGAGTAAGAATTAGTATATAGTTTTTCTCTTCTTTCTTCTTCTTTTCTCTCTCCTTTTATTTTTTTTCCTTTAACCGTTCTCCTTTTAAAAAAATAATCCTATGTTGAATTAATTATTGATTCTTGGAAGCTGAGCGAGGGCTGCGAGACGGTTCGAACACATTCAGAACTTCGAACAGGTATTCAGGAGTGTGCTCTTTAACTGCGCGATAGGCAACTGAAAGCAGTTACATTACATTACATAATTGTTGCTTTAGGTCCAGCGGACTCTTCCGAGCCAAATCAGGCCCGGACACCCCCCAATCCGCATAAAAGATCTGATGAAACAACCCTAGTGGGAAAACTAAATGCCCTCCACCAGCCAGTCACTTTACAATAAAGACATCCCACGCAGGGGACGGCTGAGGCTTCACCCCAACTTATCGAACCCCCGTTTACAAAAACAAAATAGAATACAAACATCATTATAAATTATCAACAAAACACATACATATAAAATGCCTACCTTGCTAAATAATAACATCATAAGAAGCCCTAGTGACCACCTGGCAGAAAGCGTCCAATATTCCCAAGCTGATCCAACAGACCTCATACACAAACAAGGAGTCTTGTCCCGGGAGAGTTTTCAAGAAAAAAGGTAGGAGACTGGTCTAACGAAGAAGACGATGGTATAGCAGATTGATAGAACAGAGCAGGAATGAGAAAGAGCAAATGAGAAAGACAGCGACAGTGGGAATTTAAAGCACTAAATTTCCAGAAAGTGGGGATACTATTTACACTGAAACCCCCGGCAACCCAACGGGGGTACTGAAAGCAGTTTGTGTTTAATGCGTTTGTGGAAGTTTTTGTTGAATGGCATAGGCAAGAATGAACACTGAAGTTTAAGGTCCACACCCATCATGGACGATACGGGGATTATCATCCCAGAAGAGATTGAAATAGGGTCCAAAATCAACCCTAAACCACCAGAGCAATCATACTTCTAAGATAGCGAACACTGCCAATGTTATCTTGCCCACAACGGGATTCGAAGCTGGGTCATTGCTGCCGTGATTTGACAAAACCGAGTAAGTCCACCTAAGGTCGAAAATGAGTTTTTTGCGCCATCAAACTTGCAAGAGAATGACGCATCTTACCTGTAAAAATCAAATCCGAACTATGTTTAGATTTGGAGATATCATAGAGTAAGTCCTTGTTAAAAAAATTTTAAGTGGGGGAATAAACTGATAAAACCAAGCAAGTCCCCTGCGATTTTGTTTCGGCGATCCTCTGGCTGATGCTCGAGTTGGCATGATGACGTCATTTTCTACAATAACCTGACAAAGAAAAGTAAGTCCTCCCGACCAATGAGAAAGCGCCTTAAGATGAAGTGGACCAGTGAGAATCCATGTTATTGCTGCTGTGCAATATTATTTTCCTGTGAAAATGATGACGAAATTTCGGTCAGCAAAGGACGTGTTCGGCTTTTTGAAAAAGAGTTTTCTTCATGTACTTTCCTGCCCACCATGAAGGATCCTGTAGATCTTCCGCCTACGCGGCAACTTCCACGAGGTGTGGAAATAAACAAACAAACTATCCTATCCTATCCTATCCTATCCTATCCTATCCTATCCTATCCTATCCTGTCACGTAACCCTGAGGTCGTAGGGGCACCACAGATGATCGTTTAACCAGCATACTCCATCTCTCTCTGTCTTCAGCAGCCCTGATGGCTTCGCTCAGTGTCAAACCAGTCCATTCTCGAATGTTGTCCTCCCACCTCTTTTTCGGTCTCCCTCTTCTTCTACCTCCTTGCACTGTGCCTTGCAGAATAGTCTTTGCAAGGCCTGATGATCTGGTGACGTGGCCATACCATCGGAGTTTCCGTTCCTTCACCACTGTGAGCAGGTCATCGTGTTGTCAAATGGCTTGTGTGATGGTCTGTCGGACTTCGTCGTTGGTGATGTGTTGGGTATAGGAAATGCCCAGAAGTCTTCTGTAGCACCTCATCTCCATGCTTTGTATTCTTCGCTGTAGATCTGCTGTGAGGGTCCATGCTTCGCAAGCGTATAGGAAGATGGAGATGACAAGGGAGCGCAGCAGTCTTACTTTGGAATGTAGAATGATGATCCTGTCTTTCCAAATGGCTTCAACCTTGTCAGGGCAGCAGTTGTTTGTGCGATCCTGGAGAGGACTTCCTGTCGGGACCCATTGTCTGATACAATGGCTCCTAAATATTTGAAGCTATGCACTGTGTTGAGGGATTGGCCTTGGACTTTGATGTCCGTGTTGATGCCATTGGTGGTCCTGATTTGGCTCGGAAGAGTCCGCTGGACCTAAAGCAATAACCTTGTATTGTATTGTATTGATGCCATTGGTGTTGTTGATCATCATTTCGGTCTTCTCTGCACTTATTTCAATTCCACAAGCTTTGGAGGTGGTGTCAAGCCTTTGTACCAGCTGTTCAAGTTCTTGTTCCTCTCCAGCCAATCCATCAATGTCATCCGCAAAACGAAGATTGGAGATTACTCTACCCCCTATGCTGACTGTGCCTTCGTGATCTGCAAGAGCATCTGACATGATGCGCTCTAGGAAGATGTTGAAGGGTGTTGGAGAGAGTAGGCATCCTTGACGCACAACGATTGTTGTTCTGAACCAATTCCCGATGGCGCTGTTGTGGAGGACTGCACTGGTAGCCTTGTCATACAGGTTTTTGATGACTTCAATAATTTTAGGTCTGATGTTGTACGCTTTCATTGTTGCCCATAGAGCTGCATGCCAGACTCGGTCAAACGTTTTCTTGAAGTCTATGAACACATGATATAGATGTTGTTGGTGCTGTAGGTATTTCTCACAGATTATTCTGAGGTTGAAAATCTGTTCAGTGGTACTTCGCCCTGCCCTGAATCCTGCTTGTTCTTCAGCTATGATTTGTTCAGCTTGGGGTTTCAACCTGTTGAGTAATATTTTCAGGAGGACCTTGCTGGGATGGATGATGAGGCTGACGGTGCGGTAATTTTCACACTCCTGAAGGTTACCTTTTTTGGGAAGAGTGATGACAAGTGACTGGGCCCATGGTATAGGCCACTCTCCACTCTGCCAGATCTTGTTACAGATAATGGTGAGGGCATCAATCATCGCTTCTCCTCCTGCTTGAAGCAGTTCCGCGGGTATGTTGTCCACTCCCGCTGACTTCCCTTTCTTTAGCGATTGCACTGCTGCCTCAACTTCTTCCCGGAGAATTGGGAGGATTTCTTCTTCTCTGTTCTCGGGACAGGCTAGAACTGATGGGTCTCCATTTGGTGTATGGTTGTAAAGGTCAGAGCAGTACTCTGTCCATCTGTCCAAGACTTCTTGTTCTTCTTTAAGGCATATGCCAGCCTTGCTTTGGATCGTGGAGACTTTGGGCTGTTTGAAACTTGTCAGCCGCTTTACAGTCTGGTAGGCCTTCTTGCTGTTGTTCTTGTTCAGACTGTTCTCTATTTCCTGGCATTGATTTTCTATCCAGCTCTCCTTTGCTGTGCGCATGCCTTTTCGGATGTCATTGTTGATTTTTCGGTAGACATCAGCTCCCTGTGAGGTGTTCTTTTTCTTTCTTTTTTTTAAATCTCTCTTCGTTTATCACACAGATCCAAAAGTTCAGGTGTGATCCACGGCTTCTTCTTTGGTCGGTGCTTGCCAAGGATCTCAGTGGCGTCATCTGTCACAGCTGAGTTGAATGTGGTGGTCATGGTGTTGACATCTACTTCACCAGCCCCCAAAATGAGCAGTGGTGCAAATTTCCCTTCAATTGTGGCCTGAAATAGTTCTGCCACCTCCGGGTCTTGCAGTTTGTCCAGGTCGAACTTCAGTCTAGTGCAGTATTTACTCTCTTCAAGTGGAGCCGGAAAGACATCATCACGAGATCGTGGTCACTTCCGATGTCTGCTCCTGGAAAAGTGCGTGTCCTGCCAATGTTGATGCTTGATCTGAAGCGTTTCTTGACCATGATGTAGTCTATTTGGTTGTGATGCTCCCCCCTGGGACTGTGCCATGTCCATCGTCTGGAGTTTTTGTGGAGACCAAGCGTGTTTGCCAGTACCAGATTGTTGTATCTGGCAAACTCCAAGAATCTCAGACCCCTGTCATTTGTCTCGTTGTTGCAGTGGGGTCCACATGTGTCTCCCCAGTTGTGGTGCGCATCTTGGCCAACCTTGGCATTCCAGTCGCCTTGCACTATGACTATGTCCTTCTTCGGCACTTGGTCAAGGACCGCCTGTAGATTTTCATAAAAATCCTCCACTTCGCTGTCGTCATAGTCTGATGTTGGGGCATAGGTCTGGATGATGGTGATGTTGAAAGGGGCTGCTCTCAGGCGGATGGTAATGAGTCTACTGGGCGGCAACCCATGACAGTGGCTAGAATGTTCTTGTGGACCAAGAATCCAACGCCGTGTTCGTGCCTGTCATCTCTACCGCTGAAATAGAGCTTGTGGCCTTTGTCTATCGTTGTTTCACCTAGGCCTTTCCAGCGCAGTTCGCTAATGCCTAGAACGTTCCATCGATAGCGGTCCAACTCGTGGGCCAGTTCTTCTAATTTTCCTTCCGCAGTTAGGGTCCTGACATTCCAGGTTCCTATGACGATGTTGTTTCTCGTGCGGATCTTGCTAAATTGTCCATCAGTAGCATACTTAACACCTCCGTCCTGGTGGCCAACGGAAGGCGCGGTCCTTGAGCCGGGCGACGACCTATCCGGTATGGAATTAGTGGATAGTGTCATCATGCATGTAGTGTGTCTTGGGCAAAAAAGGACCTGGCGGTGCCCAATCCTCTCCAGGCTGTTGGGCACAGCCGAAATCCACGAATACAGTGTGGCTCGCCTTGGCCCCGAGCACGTGGTCGTTGAACCTGTAGCAACGTGAGGTTCCTCGCCCTGGCCGGTGACTTCTGTGTAGAAGACTTTCGCCCAGTGATGCCGTGCTAACATTACCCCTGTTAGACGCCTCTGACGACACGCCGGGAAACGTTGGGCCTATTCTATTCAGTGCCCGAACCCACAAACAAACAGCAACAAATATATTACAGACACACAACAAGGGCAACAAAATACAAGACATACACGTGGTGTAAAGGCAGGAAGATCGCTACAATAGGAAACTGAAAGGAAAATAGTTTTGTATTTTTAAAATTAAATTGGCTGCATCTAATATTATTTTGAAGGGAGAGCAAAAAAACCCATGACTCCTGCATACCAGCCCAGGAATATTAAGTGAAGAATGGCTAAAAACAATAAACAGGCACACATATACACTCACTGTAACTGCCGCACCCACATCTTACAAAACCCAACTTATGTGACTCATCTCGTCAGACTTTTTAACAAAGAAACGAAACGGCCTATGGGACTTACTTGGTTTGGTGAATTTTGAAAACAAGGATTTACTTAATAATAAACTGACAAACCCAAGCGGATTTGACTTACTTGGTTTTGTGAATTTTTTTAACAAGGATTTAATTCAATAATAAACTGACAAAACCAAGCGGGTGACTTGCTTGGTTTTGTCATGTTCTCAACAAAGATCTATCTCAAGAATAATCTGACAAAACAAAGCAAGTCCACAAATAGTCTTAAAACATCAAATCTATCAAACATTTCTTTAACATTCAAGGTATGCACTCTTAAATCGAGGAATTGCATTATAATATGCCCTTAAACTTCCAGAAACGATCGCGTAATATAGCGCAACACAAAACGTCGATTTTCTCGAAAGTAGGTTTTGTGGACTTGCTCGGTTTTGTCAGTTCACGGCAGATTGGTGTGCCAGACGAACGCTCTACTTACTGAGCTAGGACTAGCGTTTGTGATGTAGAATGTAACATTGTTGTCAGAGTAGGCTTATTATAGGGGCGCAGTCCTCTGCAAGCTCAGGTAATCAGTGTTGAGCGTTCCACTAGTCTAGAAGACTGACACAATTGTAAATTAATGAAGCTCGCGAATACTTCCACTGCCAGGACATCACTTTATACAATACAATACGATACAATAATAATAATAATAATAATAATAATAATAATAATAATAATAATAATAATAATAATAATAATAATAATAATTTATTTTATAAAGCGCAATTCCAAACAAAAAAAGTCTGCTCAAAGCGCTCACACGCATACTCTCACACACGCACTCGCACAATAAGAGACTGTACAACACACTAAAACATGGAGTATATATATTTAAAAAAACAAAAACAAAAAAACCCGTTATACTACATACATCTAACACCACATACCTACAAACAAACACACACAGAATCAATATAAGCAGCCAAAACAATAAGATAAAATTCGTACATGTACACATGTTCAATACAATACACTACAACGCAACACAAAACAAAACAATACAACACAATACAATATTGTCCGATTAACAGAAAAAAACAACAGAAATTAAAGGTATGTTCTTTAGAAACTGCCGCTTCGTCTGTGCGTGATCTCTGGATGCATAAGCTACACCATACTCATAACGTTCAAATACAATTTACTAAACTAAAAGTATACATGCCGAAGAAGAAGAAGAAGAAGAAGAAGAAGAAGAAGAACAAGAAGAAGAGGAAGAAGTGTGAGGCGGTGGTACAGAGACAATTAACAGAACGCCCTTGGCTGTTTTGTGAAGAAAACACAGATGCAGGGGTGTCGTCATCACACTGTCACTTAAAAAGTCAAACTTTCCTGCGCGCTTTTGAAAAACAGTTTGCTGAAGGCAATCGTGACATCATCATATTCAACTTTGGTCGTCTGCTCGACGAAGGGCGAGTTTTGTCAGAGTGACCTCCCATCATAGTAGCATCGTTTGTCAAGGGCGCGCATTCTCGCTGCCTAGCAACGATGTCATGGAGCATGCACGCGGAGAGCGAGCTTCCCTGTCGTCTGTCAATCTGTCTGACTTGCAGACCGCGTTTAACTTGCGAGGTGTGATAGAAACTACGGATAATTTAACCGTAAAAGACAAAAAAAAAAATACAGCGTTCTAGTTTAGCATATCAGTATTGCAAACTTCACATGCTGTTTACGCACCCAGTCATTCTGCACCATCGCGCTCGAGCTCATTAGCCTAAAGGTGAAAAGGTCGCAAGTGAAAATGATCCCCTGACATGCAGAGCGTGCGAGTACTGTGTGATGAATTAGCTAATTTGAGAATTGTGACTCATATCGTGGATATTTTAAATAAAATCGCGAAAGTTTCTCAGCGGCCTCTCTGGGAAAGTTCCCGATTCAACATTCTAAGGTTTCTTGTCCTTCATGCACAAGATATTGGGAGCTGAATTTCTTGTTCTTCATGCACAAGATTTTGGGAGCTGAAAGAGGAGACGACAGACTTTAATAGTGGGCCCAATTCCGGTACTATTTTCAGAAGATAACAGTCTTGGACCAAACTGAAATGGAGAAAAAAAAGCAGCTCAAGAGGATGTTCAACAAGACTTTAAAGGGACCCACGCTGAACACATACACCACCCCCCTCCCCCGCCCCCCTCCTCGACAGATTCTTTGCCACAGTGAGTATTGCCCCACTGAAAAAAAGATTACAAAAAAAAAATAACTCTTTGGAAAATGTAGTTATTTTTTCAATGAATCAATTGCATAGTTTTTGTGCTTATTAAGAGCAACAGCCGTTGACTAGCCAGTCAACATTCTTAAGCTAGAAATAGCAGCTACCCAACTCAGTAAGAGACAGAACCCGTAATAAAAGATGAGCGGAAGATTTTTTCGTTTTAGGTTGATAAATTGATGTATGTGTATTTGGTATGTGTGAGGGTAAATGAGACAGGTGAGCGTGTATGTTGGTATAGATCGCCGCGCTTTGAGCCTTGGGGAAAGGAGCGTACATAGCACCCTGTATTATTATTATTATTTTTATTATTATTATTATTATTATTATTATTATTATTATTATTATTATTATTATTATTATTATTATTATTATTATTATTATCCTACCCTACCCCAGACACCAAATACGCATTCTTCAAGCCGCGAGGTTCACTCAGAAATAGGGTCAAAGGCCACACATATGATATTGATGTACCGTTAAAACAGGGAAAATCACTTCCTGTCAAAGCCGAAATTGAAAATTCAAACTTGTGCGGTTGGTTTGAGCAAGGAAAGCCCACTTTATCATTGTTTAATGTAATACCAATGCGAATGTTAGGTTAAACACCTTTTCCCCAAAAGTAAACAAAGCCTTCAGATTGGGGCCTTTTAAATTAATAGTAATTCCAAAGATAATTATATCCCTATGATTGGAATTAACAGTCTTTTTGGTAATTCTAGCAGTTTTTTCACAAGACAAGGTCTTGGATTTAAAAGCGTGAGGACCAAGATTAAAGGATGGGAATTGACGACGGGTGAAGGTGGCATAGGTATAGTACTGGATGTGGATGAGTAAGGAGTAATAATAAGAGGGGGAAGAGGCGGACCGGGTAGGGAGGAAGGTGGGCAGGGGAATAGAGTGTTGGCAGAGGGAGAAAGCCGTTAAAACATCATTTGCACCAAGTGACAACAGATACAATGCCACCTTTGTCTTGGCTTCTCTTAGATATTTGCCTTCCCTGTCAGCAAACCCACGGCGGAGTGGGTTGTCTGACTGGGGTCCCATTTTCACCTGCCCACTCTTTCTTCCCTTTAAACACACACACACACACACCCACACACACACGCACACACACACACACACACACACACGCGCGCGCACCCACACACACACACACACACACATCCACACACACACACACACACACACACACACACAACAAGCAATCACATACGTGAAATCTCCTGATATGACTGCGTTACTAATAATCTCACTACTAACCCACCCAAAGCATACAGGCACCTGAATACTTCTATTACTAGTAGTTTATAATCCGCTCACATTCCGATACGGACGCCTCTGACTTAAAATAAACCAGCAAGGACGTGTTTTTTCTTGTTTTTGTTTTTGTTTTTGTGTTTTTAAAAAAAAATACAATTCTCCTGTGTAAGTAAATCCAAAACCAACAATTCGTCGAATTGTATCCATTAATTAACCATTCATTCATATATACAGACCCGATCAATTGACCATTAAACGGTGTTGAACTTGTAATCAGTGTAAGCCGAGGGCAGAGAACTGATTTGGAGAAAAAAAATAGCCTACCTGGGTTTACCGGTAAACCTATTACGGTGAACTCATTGTGTGAAAGATGACCTAGGCCTACTATTATATCTGTCTGTTTTAAAGGGGCCCACTCTGAAAACGCCTCTTCGACAGATCCGATTAACATTCACAGTGAATGTTGCCCCACTGACAAACAGCTCGCAATTGCAACAACAAAGAAACAATACAAACAACTCTGTTGAAAGTATAACTTTTTTTTAATCAATTAAGTCCGTAGTTTGTTTTTTTTGGTACCTATCAATGGCAAATGCTTTAGCGCTAAAAATATGTAATAGATCGTAGAGCTGGGTATCGGTGTGCAGTTCAACAAAGGAAATCGCTGCCTGTCAGGTCACAAATGGGAAAATTCAAAACTTTAGCGGTTGCTTTGAGCAACGAAAGCTCACTTTATCATCGTTTAATGTAATAAAGCGAATTTTAGAGTAAACCCGTTTTCGCCCCCCAAAATACAAATTCTTCGACTTTGTGGCCCCTTAACCTATCACGGACAGAAAAAAACTTATTTTGTGAAATCATAATATGCATTACTATCACAGAAGGCCCATTAGTCAGTTTAACCTGTAAGCTCTTCAACCCGAGTTCATGAATATAAATGGTCTAAAAAGGCAGTTCATACTAGTTTATATCAGCACTTTTTAACTAACAGAACTACTAACACATGGAAAAGTCTGCCAAGGGATGTCACAATTTGCTACCACTAATACATTTAAAAATGGTCTAGATACGATTTTGTCCAACATAATGTACTCCACTGACTTGGGTGGAGATTCCCTCAACCCTCCTCCCTAAGGCAGGCAAAAGTCATCAGACAACTGATGCCTGAAAGCCTGCCAGTGTGACAAGTAATATGTGTGGTGCTATGCATACTACGCAGACTATACATACTATACGAACATACAACCAATTTCCTGATAGAAGAACTACTACTATAATTATCAGCCAGTTGAATCTATCATGGACAGAAAACTCATATTTGGGAAATGAAGGCAGTGCAATGTAATCACTTGAAACAAATAGGACAAGATGAGAGTTTGTTTCTTTGACTTTCCCACCAGGACAGAAGAGGGCGGCCGACTTGAGTCCAATCGACGAGCAAACGGAATGTTTGCAGACGACAAGCTACGAAGCAGACGACAAAGTATTTTTGGACGCCGGCACTGTCTGGCAACAGAAATGTGTATGAATTTTGGACGAAAAAGGCTGGAAATAATATGTTCTCACCTTTTTTTTCCCTGAACTAAACTTGAAAAGAGCAATAATCCTTGGACAAAACAACACCTTTTATAAAAGAAGTGACAGACAATATTTTGCTGGCTTCCACTGATGAAATGGGTGGGAGGAAGGCAGTCTTGCAAATAATCTGTATTCAATATAGAAATCCGCATAACAAACACGTTAAGAAACCTGTTTGTTTAAGATTTTCCACACACAGACACACACACACACACACACCTAAACACACAGCCGAGGTTACACAGTATTATCATGACTTTCCCGAAACGCCACCTACGTTGTGCTGACAATGGGTCATATTTCGTCCCCATTTTTAAGTACTTTGAAGTGTTCGAACCCTAACCCTAACCCAGCCCTAACCCTAACGGATCATTGTTCTGACGTCAAAACAAGTAGGCATGTCAATACAAGTTATGTAGATGTTCACTGATTTGTCCAGATAACACTGTGTAAACAAGGACACACACACACTCACACACACACGCATACACACACGCACACACACACACACACAACAAAACACTTTGAGGTCTATGTTGAAAATAGAGCCTACTTCTATGAAAAGCACTGCAAGCTTAATATTAAGAAATTTTCTTTTTCTATGTCTTGTATTTTTATCAATGTTCTGTTGTTGTTTCCTGTCGTCCGCCAGTGATATTTTGACACATTATTATTATTTGGGTAGCACTTGTGCTTTTGTGCGCCCTGATGTTTTGCCTTGTATTAATATCTGGTTTGTTTGTTGAATAAATTTATGTTAAAACAATATTAAGAATCCTTCAAAAAGGATAAGCTTACATTTTTGGGAAATACATTGAATAACTTTTTTTTCCCTTCCGGTTATAACTTTAGCGTCTAGAGGGAAGAAACAAGAAGGGAAAGAGAAAGAGGTGAAGGTATAAAAACGAAAGCAAGGCTTTTCCCTCCCCCCCCCCCCCACCCCCACCCACTTCACCTCACTAACTCAAAACAAACCAACAATCAAAATATAACGCACAATTTATTCTGATTGCCCGCTCCCTATTGAGTTTCGCCATAGAATGGACACTATATAATATATAGTAGTGTCCATGGCCCTAGAGCTGGGGGTGGTCGGGTCTTTGACCTTTGATCCCACCGCTATCCAAACCAGAGTAGTCCGGCGTCAAGTATACACTGGAGAGATTCAGAGTCGCTGTTATACAGTGCAATGAAAAACCAATGTAATCAGAAAGTGGACATGTATACTTGAAGAAAAAGGATAGAAATACTATTTTTCTCCAGAACTAAAAAGATGGGGGAGGGCGTGCAGAGGTAGGGTGGGGTGGGATGAGGAGAAACGAACGAATACGGACAGACTAGCAAGTACTTAGATGATGATACATCTATTACTGCCCGAGTTATGGTCTGAAGATCTAACACTGTTTTACCAAAACTATAAAGAGAGATTAACACAAAGTATTAATGAAATGATACATCCCCGCTTTACTATAAACTGAGTCTCTCTCTGCTAAGAGTAAACCGAGACGCTAGCTCTTTGTTCCGCGAAGGCAGGTATAGGTTAAAAGAGGAAGCGGAAGTGGCCAGGGCACACAACCGCTGCACACAATTAACAACGGCTCTTTGAACACAGGGCTTCACGGCCGCGGTCAGGGAGTGGTGTTTGTATGTTTAAAGAGAGAGAGAGAGAGGTAGGGGGCAAAGGGGGGAGGGGGGGGGGAGTTTGTCGTCTACACACGAAATGGGCCTGGACGGATCGCATGATACAAAATGCTTTGAAAGAGATTGAAGAGGAGAGGCCTCGAAACATTGTAGACTAGGTTGTAGGGTGACACCTTTTTGCAAAACTTGTCAGTACGGGGGAAAAAAAAAGAAAAAAAAGAGTATTGGTCCTCATTTTCAAAATGGTTCTTATATTTAATTAAAACAAAAAATTGGAGACAGGGAAAACCAGGTTTGAAAGAGGAACATATTAAAAAAAAAGCAGGTTCGACCGAAGCAAGACAACATCAGTGCTACAGACCAACTGGCAACAACAAATTGCAAAAGTACAGTGCAATAATGGTTCTCGGTTTGTGCACTTATTTACGAACTCAAAAGAGCGATGGCGGAACACGTACATAAATCAACACTGAACCACCAGAGCAATCTCACTGCTAAGATGGACAGTGGAAAAAAACAACAACACTTTTTTTTATTATCTTCCCCGCCAAGAGATGCGAACATAGTGTGTCGGTGTGCCAGGTGAACGCTCTGCCAGACTGCCACTGAGCTACCGCGGGGAGACAACTTGTATAAGATCATCAATGTGAAATCATATAATGTTAAAGCAGTCTGATTCTGTTGATGCCTTCATGAAGAACCTCAAGACTAATTATTTAAAAAAAAAAAAAACTTCTCAGTGATCCACCGCTGAAAGACTTGATATCCTTTTATTAGCGGATTATTATTAGCCTTAAAAAAAAAACACCTTATGAATTTACATATTATCTGTTCTTTTCTGAGCGCAATGAGCATGAGCATAATATTTGTAGAGATCTGCACTTTATAAGAATTCCTCCTCCTCCTCCTCCTCCTCATCCATCATCATCATCATCATCACCATCCGCCAACTGCCTGGTTCTCAGTCTCCACTTCTTCAGCATTGAGTATATAACATGATTGTAGTCAGCAGTATTGATCTAAGTTTCTGATGGATGCGATCTGCGATTCAGACCATCGAGCACCGGCACCTGTCTGCTGTCCGTCACTATATTAACTACAACAGCAACATCAAGGGATGTGGCATCACCATTAGCGGCGGCAGCAACAACCCTTGCGGATCTACCACTCTCTATTATTATATGTGGCCCTGAGGATTTGGGCCAAGTCATCAACAGGTGATGAGTACAACCGTACATATACCGGTAATAGAAGGTCAATACTGCGACTACTGTAGCATTCCTAAAGTGGAATGGAGGTGAGCTGTGAAGGATGGAATATTTTCGAAATAATATGAGGCCTGGCATTTGAATAGTTACAGAAAAGTTATAGAGAGAGAGAGAGACAGACAGACAGACAGAGACAGAGAGATAGACAGAGAGAGAAAGACACAGAGAGAGAGAGAGAGAGAGAGAGAGAGAGAGAGAGAGAGAGAGAGAGAGAGAGAGAGAGAGAGAGAGAGAGAATTTCTGCATGCCTGATCAATTTCAAAGAGCAATGACTGTACACATATCAATCCGTCATCAAAATATTATTGTAAAAGATTGAAATGTGTGCCGCACTTAAGCTGCTGTGTTGGCGACATGTACTGTTTGTACATTCCAGACATTGTTTAACCAAAATCCCTTTAACCTTTTAATAACTTCATTAAAGCAAAACTGTGTAAATGCACGCACACAGTACACGCACTGCCATACACTAGCATTGCGGACAGACAGACTAGACACATACACGCACATTGATATTACACTCGCACAGGGAAAAAAACATACGGACACGTCCACACACACCTATAGAACACACACACTGGCACATAGATACACGCACCGGCACACTGAGCCACAGAAACACAAACAAAAATCCACGCACGCACGCACGCACGTATGTACGTACACAAAAACACACAGACACATTCACACAGCCGAGGTTACACAGTATTATCATGACTTTCCTGAAACGCCACCTACGTTGTGCTGACAATGGGTTATATTTCGTCCCCCTTTTTAAGTACTTTTATGTGTTCGAACACTAACCCTAACCCAGCCCTAATTAACGGATCATTGTTCTGACGTCAAAACAAGTAGGTCTGTCAAAACAAGTTATGTTGATGTTCATTGGTTTGTCCAGATAACACCGTATAAACATTCCCACACAAACACACACTCACACACACACACACCAACACACACACAAACACACTGACAGAGAGAGAGAGAGAGAGAGAGAGAGAAGAGATTACTCTTATATAGCGCACTTATAAGCTCAGAGAGCTTCTCAAAGCGCTGGCCACTACTATCCAACAATCACAAAATAGTTTGCTGAAGTCAGGATTCGAACCCACGTCGCCCGAGACGCACGTACACAAGTCGAGCGCTCTGACGACTGAGAGAGAGACAGAGAGAGAACAATAATTAAGCTGAGCTGTGATGGGACTGTAAATAAATAAGAAGGTTTCGTTCAGTGAAACAACGTCCGTCTATACTCAAACGTTCTAGCTACTGATGTATATACCACTAAGATGTTATTGTTCTGATGGTTCAGTGTTGATTATCCCCGAGTGCTATATCGCCAATGGCGGGTGTGGACATTAAACTTCAATGTTGATTTATTTCAACATGGTGGGTGTAGACGTTAAACTTCAATGTTGATTTATTTCAACTAAGATGGTAGGGTTTACGTGAAGCCCGCTATCATGGTAAACGTCTCGTTCAAATCAAAGCATCTCTAATATGAAACTAATGACGTAAATTCGCGGAAATGAAGTTTAATAACACCCAACACAGTTCTTGTTTGAAGAAATGTTGACGTCATTCAGGTGTCTGTAGAAAGATGTATGACGGCCTACTAGCGCCAAAACCGAGAGTTACCATTATCACGCGATAATTGAAATTAACACGACTACTATGTAATTTACAGAGATACCGGTAATCCACAGTGTTAATATAATTATCAATATTTGTCACGCCTTCCTAACGCCAAAACCTGATAATTACCAATATCATGTGATAATTACAAATATCTGAAAAAATTTAAAATTATTATTTAAAAATTATAAATATCTTCCCGTGATCGTGTTTGATTTTCAGTTTTGACTCTAGCAATCCGCCTGTAAATATGTCGTTGATATATTTGTAATTACCACATGATATTTGTAATTATCACGTTTTGGCACTATTAGGCCGTCATAATGTGAATTACACAGAACACGTGTTAATTACTATTATTACTGATACCTGCAACTGTACGTTTTGGCGCTAGTAAGCCGCCTTAGCCAGAATTAAGCATGATCACGTAAAAATAATTATGAAGTGAAAATTGTAAATTTTAGGCTATGCGATAATTACAATTTTCGGTTTTGGTGCATTTCCTGGCTAGAGGCAAAACTGAAAATTAAACATGATCACGCGAAGATATTTATAATAAGGTTGGTCTAAAATCATTTTTAATGATGAAACGGTAAATAAAAGTATCGAACTGAATTAAATGAAATTGATTTGAAATGAGAAATTGTGGAAGGACAGGAGAGCAATGCCATCACCACCCCTCTCTCTCTCTCCCACCCTCTCTCTCCCTCTCTCACTCTCCCTTTTTTCCCCCTCCCCCTCTCTCTCTTGTCTCACATCTCTCTGAAATTCACGATGGGAGTGGGGAGGGAGACGGTAAAAAGCGTTGGGGGACCAGTAAGAGGTGAGCAAGCGAACTTGTGTTACCTGAGAAACAAAGAAGGAAAACCAGTGGACCACTCACACATCAATATTAGCAAATCTGACCAAACTGTTGCTTTGTTCACTAACATCGCCAAGGACGAGAGAGAATGAGAGAGAGCGATTGGGGGAATGGAGGAGAGAGAGAGAGTGAGTGAAAGAGAGAGAGAGAGAGAGAGAGGGAGGGTGGGTGGTTAGGTAGAAAGAAAGAAAGAGAGAGAGAGAGAGAGAGAGAGAGAGAGAGAGAGAGAGACGGAGACAGACAGACAGATACAGACAAACATAGACAGATAATCACAGTAAACAAATGTTATATAAAAACACATTATAACACATCTGTATCAAAAGAACAGAATACTCCAACGATACGATTTGGCTGTAATGAAAGCCCCATATCAAAACTCATTATGAAGTAAGTATGGTTTTAACAATGGTCAGCCTGTCAAGGAAGAGAGTTCTGTGCTAACTTTAAACCTATTGTGACACCGACATGTCAAATGTTTCTATTTGTGAAAACAAAATCACGAGTTTTCTTGTTCGGTCAAATGATTTCAAATGGAAAGAAAATATAGAGGTAGGGGGAGAACAAATTAACAAACAACGCGATCAGTGACCATTCACGACAGATTAGATGGAAATTATAAAAGGGTGTGACACTTATCGATTTGTTTAGTCTTACACAAGACTTATAGAAATACTTTGCTTGGTTTCTTCAAGTTCTAGACACGGAGAGGACATATGATTGGATTGGATTACTTGCGAGGTAAGTGGGAGGAAGTGGGGTAGGAGTAGGGGTGGAGGTTGCGGGTGGCGATGAGGGATGCTAGGGGGAAGGGAGAGATTTGGACGATGGGATCGTGTATAGCTCTCAGACAATGTGTCTTAAACGTAAAACACGATTTTACTACTACTACACCAAAACTTCATTTCCCTATCTGTCGAATAGCTCAGCCACCGACTTGTAATAGCCTACATTTCTGTTATATATTTAATCTGCTGGCCCTTACTTCCGTAGCTCAATGGTAGAGCGTTCGCCTGGCACACCGATGACTCAGGTTCGAATCCCCCTGGTGATGGGGCAAGATTAAGAAAAAGAAAAAAAAAAAAGGGGGAGGCTATTTTTGCACTGTCCATCTTAAACAGTAAGATAATTTACTCTGGTGATTCAGTGTTGATTTAGGACTGAAGTCTGCCATGTTTGCAAGGGTGTAGGGTGTAGACGTTAAACTTCAATGTTCATTCTCTTATAATATGCCCAAACCCCACCCTAAAACACCAGCAATCTCGGATACTCTGTGCGTGCGTGTGGCGTTCAGTTAGCGGCAAGGGACACGCTTTTCTCTCAGGTTAAAAAAAAAAAAGTAAAAAAAAAAACAAAAAAAAACTAGAAGGGGTGTGTGGGGGTGGGGAGAAGGGGGACGAACAGAATAGACAGGCTTGAAGGAAACAAAAAAGTTCCCCCCCCCCCCCCCCCCCCAAAAAAAAAAAAAAAATCCAACAATAAAACACCATAGAAGGAAAGAGTATGAGCTCGCCTGTAGCGATCGGTTGAAAGCTGTAGGAAGTGAGCGGAACGGTGCCAGGGTGGGGATGGGGTTGGGGTAGAGTGGGGGGTGGAAGAGAGAGAACACCGCAAAGAAGAATGGAAGGGGATGATTAGAGAAATGAAGAGGTGGGAATGCTATAGAAGGAGAAGGGGGTTGGAATGGAGGGGGTAGAGGGTAGGGGGGTGGGGGTGTCGGCTTTAGTGTTTTAATATGAAAAGAGCGGGTTGAATGGTAGACGACAGAGCTGAGGCGAGGAGGGGCAGGAAGGAGAGGTAGACAATGAAGGGGCGCGGGAGGTCGGAGGGACAGGGAAGGGGTTTAGTGTTTTAAAGTGCCCGTGGAGTCAGTCAAGATCCAAAAAACGTATTGATTGATTGATTGATTGATTGTTGCTTTAGGTCCAGCGGACTCTTCCGAGCCAAATCAGGACCGGACATCCCCCGATCCGCATAAAAGATCTGCTGAAACAACCCTAGTGGGAAAATTGAATGCCCTCCACCGGCCAGTCACTTTACAATAAAGACATCCCACGCAGGGGACGGCTGAGGCCCCACCCCAACTACTCGAACCCCCGGTTACAAAAACGAAACAGAATACAAAAAATCATTATAAATTATCAACAAAACACATACATATAAAACGCCCACATTGCTAAATAATAACATCATAGGAAGCCCTAGTGACCGACCACCCGGCAGAAAGCGTCCAACACTCCCAAGCTGATCCAACAGACCTCATACACAAACAAGGAGTTTTGTCCAGGCAGAGTTTTCAAGAAAAAAGGTAGGTCATTGATCTAGCGAAGAAGAAGATAGTATAGCAGAGTTATAGGACAGAGCAGGAATGGGAAAGAGTAAATGAGGAAGACAGCGACAGTGGGAATTTAAAGCACTCAATTTCCAGAAAGTGGGGACACTATTTATACTGAAACCCCCGGCACTCCAACGGGGGTACTGTTGCCGCAGTGAATCGGTCATGCCTATAAAGGAAAGACAGGTTTTCAACTGGGGCTTTCACTTTTCCCTTTATAGGTTAGAACAATCTACAGTGGCAAGATTGCTCATGACCCCAAGGGGTAAAAAAACTAATAAAATATCTAATCCACGCTAAAAGATGACTAGTATTTTCTTCACATTTTCATGTGTGTGTGTGTGTGTGTGTGTGTGTGTGTGTGTGTGTGTGTGTGTGTGTCTAATATTTGCGATATTAGAATCTAACGTCGTGCCCTAGCGATCAATAGGTCGTAGTGAAACAGCAGTAAATGGCTTACTACCCTTTAGAATACAACCGCTAGCGCAACCGAGCGTGACCAACACACTCCAAGGCGTTGTTGTGAATTAACCAAGTGGGGTACTGTGGTGCCTGTGGTATTGGGTGACGCTTGATGACTATATAAACTTTGCTATTCTCACGCCATGGCGATATCGGACAGCCCAATGTATATTTAAGCTGATTACAGTCCCATGCACCGTAGAGCTTTCACCGCAAACACGAGCCCTGGCCGGGCCATTGTGTTGTGTCCCTGGGAAAGACACTTTACTCCTGTTTTCCTACTCCTTCGGATGAGAGTATAAACCGAGGTCTAGTCTGTGTGTCGCATACATTCCATCATAACGGACTTTAAAGATCCTGACGCTCATGTCCTAGACGGGTGAGTGCCGGTAACAAGAACACACCCAGCATGCACTTGGTCCTTCTCCCCCATCCCTGGCTGCCCAGGATTGTGCTCAGTTGTCCGGGCGTCAAACCATGCGCCAAAGGCTGCGGGTGGGCGTCTCGGGCGGTTTGAGTTAGATCCTGTATCGGCCAGCGCCTTGATCCTTAGGCTAAGGCGCCTTATAAATGACGAACATTATTATTATTATTATTAAACAAATGAATTATTACAGTCTTCTATATTTATACTTTTAAAAACAAAGAAGGCGAAAAATAAAATCTGAGGTGTGGCTCACTTTAACAAAAAAAAAAAAGCGCTAGGGGATAGAGACAGTGGGAAAGGGAGAGATGGACATTGTCTAGGGGAAAGAATGGGTGGAAGAGGGTGGGGTTGGGAGTGTGTGTGGGAGGGGGGAGGGGGGGGGTCAGTAAAGAATCTCGGCCGTTGTTGTCACCTCTTTACTCGCTACTCGTTGGTGACCTCTGACCGCCTCAAAGAAAGACAACTGCGGAATAGGAGACGCAGCGTGAATGACCTTACTTCCGCGCCAAAGATAAAAATAAGAAGATGAGTTGCGCTCTGGGAAAGACGGTGTTTCATGGAGAAGAAAGACAGAAAGGAAGATAGGACCAAAAAAATGAAAGAATGAAAGAAAGAGAGAAAAAGACTGCAAAGCAGCATTGCCTTTATTTTCTTTAAAATATTGTTTCTCTTCTAGAGAGACAAAATGAAAACATAGAACGATTTGGTCACTCTTTCAACTATGTGCAAGAAATAATAATAATAATAATAATAATAATAATAATAATAATAATAATAATAATGATAATGATAATAAAATCCAAAATAAATAAAATAAATCTTGAAATTTGTTCAAACAATTTTAAAATTCAGTGCAAAATGTGTTATTAAAAGTATCGACCACAGCGACTTTGACCTCTGAGAAAGTGTAAAAATGAATTAGTCCAAAAGCTGAACAGTAGTTAAAGTATCTGGATTCTAACAATAATAAAAATGGAATGAATCTGTTTTATTTTACTTTCTTGGTGTGTTTTGATTACGCAATAATAACTTTAAAAAAGATTTGAGCAGAAACGTAAAGTACCGATCGACGGTTCGACCGACCGACCAATTGGCCAATCAACTGATTGATTGAAACTGAATGATAAGTCCATAAGTTCAAATACATGTATATCAAATGTCATCAAAATCGATTCAATCATTTAAAATGAAAAAAAAAAAAAAAGAACAAAATGTGGTTAGCAAAGAACTAACTCCATCGATCTTGACCTTTGAAGTACAGCACACGTAATGGCATCAGAGTCTGCATATTAACCTAGGTTAGGTGACGTTACTATGAAGTTTGGCCAGTGGTTCTTAAGATAGTTCGTGCAACGGACCAACCGATCGACAGACAGTTACATACCGACGGTTGGTTTGCTCTGATTTCCGACGATATCAAAATATTTTCGAGATTAATCTGGAATAATAAATAAGAACGATAACGGAAACATTATTAGAAATTAACTCACAACTTCACTGCACCGACTACTACAGTAAGTGGTCAGCAGAGTTAGGCCCATCAGGTGCAGATGGATCACTAGCTTTTTTCCTCAATCTTGCGCACCCCCACCCCCCCCCCCCTCCTTCCCTAATTGATGTGCTGGGACTACTTGCCTATTGACAGATCTGCTAGGTCTGAGAAGACTATCTGAGAGTGCAGTTCAAACAGACTAGTTCTCTCAGTCTTTTTGGTATGCCTGTCTGCCTCGTCCAGCCTTAGTTTAGTTCTACAACGCCACTATAAAGGTTTTGGCTTTTGATGTTGAAGAGACGGCGTGCGAGGCTGTTGGACTACATAGTACACACAGGCGCTCATATCTGTACACGCGAGCGCCTTTGACGCGTCTCCTTCTATGTACGCTTAGACTACTGTAACTCTCTTCTGGCTGGACTTTGTTTTGTTTGTTTGGGTAAATTAACGTCCCCGGACACGTTGTGTATAGGGGACAAAGTTGGCTGGACTCCCTTCCTCTTCTATTAAATAGTATTCCCACTTTCTGGAAATTTAGTGCTTTAAATTCCCACTGTCGCTGTCTTCCTCATTTGCTCTTTCCCATTCCTGCTCTGTCCTATCACTCTGCTATACTATCTTCTTCTTCGCTAGATCAATGACCTACCTTTTTTCTTGAAAACTCTTCCTGGACAAGACTCCTTGTTTGTGTATGAGGTCTGTTGGATCAGCTTGGGAGTGTTGGACGCTTTCTGCCGGGTGGTCACTAGGGCTTCCTATGATGTTATTATTTAGCACTATAGGCATTTTATATGTATGTGTTTTGTTGATGATTTATAATGATGTTTGTATTCTATTTTGTTTTTGTAATCGGGGGTTCGAGTAGTTGGGGTAAAGTCTCAGCCGTCCCCTGCGTGGGATGTCTTTATTGGCCTAATGGTAGAGCTTTGGCTTGCGGATCTGAAGGTCCCGGGTTCGAGCCCAGGCCGGGGCATTGTGTTGTGTCCTTGGGAAAGACACTTTACTCCCGTTTCCTACTCCTTCGGATGAGAGTATAAACCGAGGTCTAGTCTGTGTCGCATACATTCCATCATAACGGACTTTAAAGATCCTGACGCTCATGTCCTAGACGGGTGAGTGTCGGTGACAAGAACACACCCAGCATGCACTGAGGTCCTTCTCCCCCATCCCTGGCTGCCCAGGATTGTGCTCAGTTGTACGGGCGTCAGACCATGCGCCCAAAGGCTGCGGGTGGGCGTCTCGGGCGGCTTGAGTTAGATCCTGTATCGGCCAGCGCCTTGAGCAGCTCTTGAGCTGGTAAAGCGCTATATAAGAACGATTAAATAAGTGACTGGCCGGTGGAGGGCATTCAATTTTCCCACTAGGGTTGTTTCGGCAGATCTTTTATGCGGATCGGGGGTTGTCCGGTCCTGATTTGGCTCAGAAGAGTCCGCTGGACCTAAAGCAACAATCAATCAATCAATCAATCAATCAATCAATCCTCTTCTATTCATCTGCTCCAACGTGTTCAGAAATCGGCTGCTCGTCTGGTTCTCAAAATGAAAAAAATCTGATCATATCACACCTCTCGTACATTCTTTGCACTGGCTTCCTGTATATCAGAGGATTACCTACACAATCTGTACTTTCTGTTACAAATGCGTCCATGGATTAGCCCCTTCCTACCTCACCCAGAACATTCACTTCTACAAGCCATTTAGAAATCTTCTTTCTTCCTCCGACACCCCTATGCTACAAATACCCCGCTACAAACTTCTCTGCAGGCTGTCGATCCTTCTCAGTGCTTGGTCCTTCAACTTGGAACTGTATTCCTCTCTCTCTTCTCAGCTCTCCTAACATGGCCACTTTTCGTCCAACTTGAAAACTCATCTCTTCCTTAAAAATGTGTGATCTCGCCTCCCATTACGATCATCATTCCTTCTTTTCTGATTCAGACCACAACCATCACACCCCAAGCCCCCTCATCCTTAGCTGCTCTCCTCCTCTTCTCCCTCCATCGTCTTTTATAGTTTGCTTCTAAATATTCTTTGTCATGTTTATATTATGTCATTGCATCATTCATTAGTGTCTCGTTTTTGTTTCACTTCTTTTCGTATGAGATTCGATGATAACTTTATGTATAAATGTGCGTGAGAACTGCGCTTTGAACTGATGTCATTGGGAAAAAGTGCTATATAAATACCCTTATTGTACTACTACTACTACTATTACTACTACTACTACTATTATTATTATTACTACTACTACTACTACTACTACTACTACTACTAATTATTATTATTATTATTATTTTTATTCTCATAGGCGCTTGCGTGTTTAGATACGAGCGCCTTTGATAGTACAGTATAATACGATACGATCCGATACAAGTGTCACATGACAACAAAACTAATAAATAAACAAACAAACACCACCACCAACAACAACAAACGAACACACACACACACACACACACACACACACACACACACACATACACGTGCAAACACAAACAAACAAACAAAACAAAATAAAAACATCTATGCTTAAATTACGTTGGGCCTGCTTACATATAATTATACACAAAACCTCATAGAGACCATCTGGCATGCAAGTTCACAATACAATACAAAACTCAATGTTGTTGTTGTTAATAATAATAATAAAACAAAAATGATAATAATAATAATAATAATAATAATAATAATAATAATAATAATAATAATAATAATAATAATAATAATAATAATAATAATAATAATAATAATAATAACAACAACAATAATAATAATAATAATAATAATAATAATAATAATAATAATAATAATAATAATAATAATAATAATAATAATAACAACAACAACAACAATATAATTTGTTTAAAAAACAAACAAACTTGCAGTTAGCTCCGAGCGCTCATTCACACGCTTGCATACGTACTAAATATTAACAGCAATTTGATGGAACAAAAAATCCCATAGAGTTGCTATAAGAAGAAGTCTACAGAGACTTAAACATGTTACAGAAAGAAAAAGCACTCAGGATTTAGGAAAGCAAATTAGTGTTTTTTAAAAATATTTATTTATTTATTATATAGCGCATTTCCAGCTCAGGAGCAGCTCAAGGCGGGGACCGATATAAGGTCTGACTCAAGCATCACGTGGCGCCCAATTTCATACACGCAAAAGCACACCAGGAGGCAAAAGAAGTGGAAAACAGAAAAAAAAAACAAGGTGGGAGAACAACATTCGAGAAAGGACTGGCTTGACACTAACCGAAACCATGATGGTTGCTGAAGACAGAGAAAGATGGAGTACGCTGTTTAAACGATCATCTATGGTGCCCCAACGACTTTCGAGCTACGGGATAGGATAGGATAAAATAGGAAAAGCACGCCAAAACAGCACCAATAACAAACTTCACGAAAAATTATCAACACTCCCCAAATTCCAAGTTATCATGCAGAGAGTGACTACATCGAGTACCGCCAGTGCTTATTAGAGTTCGACCTCAGAAAACAGATGTGTAATTCTACCGCGTCCTCAGCAAAACCTTAATAAAACCTTAGTTCAACAGTTCGCTGGGGTTTCCCGTATCCGATTAGGGGGGAAAGACTAAAAAGTAAAAAGCATCAGCAGACTGCATTGACCCGCTCTCTGCCTCTTGACATTCCTTCCATCTGTCTTCCACACCGCCAATATAACTAGTCGCAGCGCCTCTCTCTCAAACACCGGAAGTCGTCATACACGCCACATTTGTTATCTTTAACATTGAAAGTTTTTTTTGGTGTTTTCAATGTGTGTTATACGGTTATTTGTCACTAGTTGATTCAGCTCCGATGCTTGAATCTTGATATGTGTAACTCGAATTCGTTTACCCACACAGCTTGTTCACTAAGCAACTTTACCAACTTTATTCAGCAAACATCAACAAGTTCATACAAGATCGCTTTCCCAAAATCACTACAAAGGTCATCCCTACAAGCAGACGGTGCATTATTTATATAGCCTCTCTGCAATCGAGAAAAAGTTTGAACATTCCACCATGGCGCAATAGCACCCAATCTAAATAAAACTCGTCAACGGAACTATGCATTGTCTTACCTCACATGTTTACGAATCCATATGATTCGACCAGCTTTTACCTGTAAGGTCTAGAAGCTTCGATCGATAAAAAAAAAAAACAAGTAATTCCAGAAAATTATCAGCATTATACAAAGCTTCTTCTAGCAACAGCGCAAAATCAAATCAAAGGTAATTACAATCTGTTATTGCATGCATGGACAAAGAAGAATGGGGAGAGAGTGTAGGAGGGAGGTAGACAGTAGGTGAGGGAGATAATCATTTGTAACTCCAATATAGGGGGTGTCGGATAGCGCAGTGGTTGGAGCACTCGCTACTGTGTCGCAAGTTAAGCACCGTCCAGTGCGGTTAGCACTTGAATGGGTGACCGCAAAACGTGAAGCGACAAATAACAACGCCCCCAGTTGACTCAACTGTGACTGAGTACCTACTCTCTTAAGGGTGGGGAAGGTAAAGCAGCGAGGGAGAGAGATGGGCATCACCCTCACATAGGCGGCGGAAGAGGGGGGCGGGGGGGAGGGGGCAGGGGGGCCATGCCCCTCCTAGAAAAATGTTGGGGGGGGGAGGGGCAGCCTTATATACTGCCCCCTCCCCCCCCACACACACAATAATGAGTATTTTTTTTTTTTTTTTTTTTTTTTTTGCCAGCGCATCAAAGGATTTTTTTTTCTTCTAATGGAATCAACCAATACAAGTGTTTATCATCATAATCATCATCATCACCCTCTGATCAGTGAGAGAAGTTCGTCCCTTCGTCACCATTTCCTGTCGACGCGTCATAATCGTTAGCCTTAGTGTAGATCAAAGTGACAGTTTTCGACATCGTGCACGTCACAGTCGCGTTTTGAAAACTTTCATTTGCTGTCAGTTTTTACAGTCTACCGTTTTCAATATCAGCAATTTTCTCGACTACAAGTGAAGAAGTCAGCAAAATGGCAAATGCTTTGACAACTGGTGTTATTGTTCCTCGTCAAGCATCCCAACAGACTCTCCGTGACAACCAACCTGCGGTTACTCCAGAAGAATATTTCAAGATTAGCATTGCCATTCCTTTCTTGGAACACATGTCAACCGAATAGGACTCGAGGTTCAAAAATGCTGGTCTAGCAGTTGATGGTCTCTGTCTGGTGCCAAGCACTTTAATAGACAACCAGGATAATTTCATGCAGGTTCCAGAAGGGGTGATGCTGGCAATGTTGTGGGAGTCTGACCTACCAGACAATGCTACCCTTGATGCAGAATACCAACGGTGGGTTTGCAAATGGCGAAGTGCTGCTGAGAATGCGACAGCTATCATCCCATCCACGGCATCAGAAGCATTGAAACATTGTGACATGGATTTTTATCCCAACCTGTTCATCATGCTAAAGAACCTTTGCACCTTGCCTGTCACTACTGCCGAGTGTGAGCGTTCAAACAGTCAGTTGCGCAACCTGGAAAACTACCTGCGCTCTACAATGGGGCAACAGAGACTCAATGGACTTGCTTTACTGAAAGTGCACAGGGATGTTGATATTGATTTCAAAGAGGCAGTGAACTGTCTTGCCAGAAGATACAATTCACAAATGGTACTAATGCCGAGGAACCTAGTGCAGCAAGACTGAATTAAGTGAAAGCAGGGCGGTGATGTTCATAAACTACAAGGTAAAGCTTTATACCGTTAACGATCAACAAAACGTAGTGAATAATAATAGTATACAAAACATCTCTGCTGATAAATAAATGTTTGTGTGTGTGTGTGTGTTTTTCTTAAGGGAGGGGCAGAGGATAATTTTTGTACCCCAGACTTTGTCAGTTCAATTGTTCAAAAAGCTCAAAGTCCCAGACCATCACAGATGGCTTTTTCAAGGTTCAGATTGCACCAGATTGCACCATTTTGCATGCTTGACAAAAACATTTCCGGGGAAGCATGCCTCCGGACCCCCCTAGAAGGCTCGGCGCTTCGCGCCTTCGCTGAATCTGTAACCCCCACACCCAACCTCGACTTTTCCCAGGTCTGGCCCTGATGTCAGTGAATATAATGTGTGTGCCCCCCCCCTTCCCAATTCTGAGCAGCTTCCGCCGCCTGTGCCTCATTACGCTGGCCCAAGATAAGTGTTCCTGCACCCGTCTGACGGAAATAGGAAAATGACGAGTCAAGGGGGTAAGGCCACGATTTCACATGCGCTCAATAAAGTACGACGACACACGCAGACAAAAAGTAAAAAATAAACGTTTATTCTTGCATTAAAGGACAGTGTTAACTAACTAATTTAAACCCAAATTGAAACAAGTTGAAAATATTGATTTTAACCTAACTAATAGTGGGTGACAACAACTAAAGAAGATTATTGATGAAGGCGTGAAGTCGCGTAAAAGAGAGCGATGAAACCTCTGGCTCAATCCCAATGGATGGTCAAAAACCGCGCAGACTGGTTACAGGATCCACAAAACACATCATGTCCAAAATACCAAAAAGAGAAGCGAATCAAAGACACAGCAGTGAACGTTTACAAAAACCGTCCTGAGCACAGCACCCTCCGGCGAAGACACAAAATTTTCCTTGTTACAATCCAACCCAACTTAATTTCCCCAATGCTATCTTCTCTAACTAAAACTAACCCGTCTTCTCTCTGGACTGTCCTCGTCCCTCTTTCTAACTCGTTCTGTCACTAACTACCTCGAATCCTTGTCCTGCACTTATTTTATTGTCATCATCCCATATACGCAATTCGGCTCCAAAACTCGACCATTGTCTCCCTAGTCCATCCCTCCTTCCTGTCAACCAAAATCTGTTGACAGCATCAGTCTGACATCTGCTGACACAAAACACAAACAAAATAATGCTTCCCACCAACTCTCTTATTTCAATTCCTAACTTATCTGCCCCCACAGACCGGGAAAACTCA
Organism: Oncomelania hupensis; assembly: GCA_036898135.1. Classification (NCBI taxonomy): domain Eukaryota; kingdom Metazoa; phylum Mollusca; class Gastropoda; order Littorinimorpha; family Pomatiopsidae; genus Oncomelania; species Oncomelania hupensis. The sequence continues at coordinate 40,977,962 of CM072517.1, read as the reverse complement.
ACCCTATATCCAACACATGGGCAGAAACCACTCTCTTAAAAGAAATATACATTGTAGGTTTACAAATCAAATTAAAGCAGTCACCATTATAAAGGTTGTTTCTACCTATAATAGCATGCACAATGACTACATTAAACAATATACTAACCCAATAAACATACCTCTTCATTCATTATTATCACCTTGCTATACTCCAGTTGATACAACAAATACACAAAATTAAAAATTCTAAATGCAAGCATTAGAACCAACATTGATTATACAAACTGTCAGTGTCACATGAATCAACACTATTCCGGCCGTGCACGTGGTTAAACATTTGCTGGGGACAGGACATACAGGCACGGGAGTGACGTGCGAAGTTGATTTGTTATTTCTAAAACTTCCGCTCTTCATTGTATACCTTATACATGTTTTCATCCCTGCTGTCTTGGTTACAATAACAAGGAGGGATGATTTGATGAAAAATATTAAAACAATGAGCAGTGACACACAAAACACACCCACAAAGCATCAGCACTTGAATTTGGACAGGGCGCTCCGTTTATATTCAGCATATCAATAACCATCCAAACCAGCCATCACCAACAAACATCTTCCGGATCTTGCTTCCACTTTGGAAGCAAGAACAATAAGTGTGATCTCCAACATCACGCTCCCCTACGGCCACAAGGCTATGCGACTACCTTTACCTTTTTACTTTTTAACTCCAATATACTTGCAAAGAGTCCGGCTAAGTTAACTTTGAAAATGGGGTTCCTTACTGGTAAAACATTTATGGGAGTATTAACTCCTCAATACAATAATAAGATAAGATAAGATAAGATAAGAATATTTATTAACCAAGTAAAAACGTTACAAGGATTTTGGTGTGGCATGGCGACAATGAAATACATCCTTTCTTGCACAGTCACACATGCATTCATCGCGTCATACACTTCATTGGCATACAACATAATCACTAAAGGATAGGTAAACACATTGTTAAACATACATCACTCATCAGTCATATAAAGTTATGGAGTCAAACACACACTGCAAGTAAAACAAAATACAGCATTAAAACAATTTAACAACATTAAATAAAATGAGAATTATTAAGAATGTTAGGCTTCACATCCAGATCTACATACACCACAACATAACACACCACACACACACACACCCACGCGCACACACACATACACAGCATAGCATACTCCTATTTCACAAAGGTACAAATCAAGCAATGGTAATGAGTTTTCAGTTTATACAGATCATTCTATGTTTGGTGATGTACTGAGGACAGCGTCTGGGAAGAAACTGTTTCTGAATCGAGAAGTTCTGGCTCTTAAAGCACGGAACCGACGGCCAGAGGGCAGAGCTCGAAGAGACTGTTGGCTGGGTGTGATGGATCGCAGACTGTCTTTTCCGTTTTCCGTTTCATTCGCGTTGTGAAAATGGAGGCGACAGATGGAAAGTCGCAGCCAGCTATTTTAGAGGCAGTCTTAACAATGCGCTCGAGCTGTTTCTTTTCTATCGCGGTTGTGCTGCCGTACCAGACAGTGATAGAGAAGCACAAAATGCTCTCTATCACCGCGCGATAGAACTGTGCCATAATTTTACTAGACATACCGAACTTTCGCAGCTGTCTCAGAAAGTGGAGACGCTGTTGGCACTTTTTACAATAGACGTGGTGTTATTATTCCAAGTCAGGTCGCTCGAGATGACGGAACCGAGAAATTTGAACGAGTCGACCTGCTCAACGGTTTCCCCATTGATGACAAGGGGCAATACCGGGACCTTTATTCGGCGAAAGTCGATCACGACCTCTTTTGTCTTCGAGACGTTTCAGTTCCAGGTCGTTGTCCGAGCACCAGCCAACCATTCTTCGAACCTCTTCCCGATACGCAGTCTCGTCCGTATCGGAGATCAGACCTTCGAATAATAATAATAATAATAATGATAATAAAATAAATAAATAAATAAATAAATAAATAAATAAATAAAATAATAATAGAAATAATGGATACTGTATACGCGCTTTTCCCCAATTCATCAATCAGACTCAAAGGGCGGCGATCATTACCAACATACACGTTCACATGTTACTTCCATTCTCTCTCTCACACACACACACACCCACACACACACACACACACACACACACACACCCACACACAGAACAAACACCGCATAATGCCGGAGTCATTAATTTTGAACATCCAAATGATTTTTTTTTAAAATCAAATTAACTGGGTTCGATTTGTTGTAAACGACATGTAAGCCTATTCCCTCCCTCGCCCCATCCTCTTCACCACCCCACCCACCAAATAAAATCAAATATAGAAAAATAAATTCTTTTAAAAAACAACAACAAAAAAACTTAGCAAGGCGTTGTATTTTCCAACATTTAAGTGCTAACGCTGATTCGTGACAATGTGATATTAAGGTAATTAAATTGTCACATGCGACGCGCCGATGTACGAGTATGGCGAATGAATGCAGAATAAATGACAAGTCAAGCGAAAGTGACAGTGACAGTGATCCGGACTGTGAGAGCGATAGTGATAGGCCTGGAGAGAGAGAGAGAGAGAGAGAGAGAGAGAGAGAGAGAGAGAGAGAGAGAGAGAGAGAGAGAGAGAGAGAGAGAGAGAGAGAGAGAGAGAGTCTCTGTTTGTCATTGTCTTCTGGCCTGTCTGGGGCTAAAGCCGCTGTAACGTGCCGAAAGCGTCCCCGGCCCAATTTAACTCCCGGGAGTAAAACCAGGCCGTCCCAGATTTACTCCCGGGAGTTATTCTGGTCCTGGACCAGATTGACCCCCAGCCTGTTCCAAAATCACTCTCTGGGGAATGAAGATTACATAGGAACAATTGATGTTATGCACTCTACTGTGTTCCAGATCAGCCTCCCGGGAGTTAGTTTGGCCCACATTTTTCAGTACCAGAATGACTCCCGGGAGTTAAAGTGGGTCTGTCCTAAAACAGCCCCCCTTGCAACAGAGAGTAAGTCTGGGACTGGCCCAGATGCACTCCCGGGAGTCATTCTGGGACAATTTTAGATGTGCCAAAACGGCCCCTGGGGGGGGCTAATCTAGAACCGATGAGAGTCAGATTGGGTCAGGCCCAAACTGGCCCCCCTCTAGCCTATTAAAAGGAGCAATTGAAGACTGCGTCAGTAATCTCATCAGACAAAATAATGGGAGTAAAACGGGGACAAGACCAAAACAGGTCCCCTAAAAAATGCATGTCAAATACAATATAAGGGGAGTCAAATGGGGACAGGACCAAAACCGCCCCCCTATCCATCAGATGCAAAAAACACTGCACAGGAGAGTCAAACGGGGACAGGACCAAAACCGCACCCCTACTCATCACATGCAGCATAAACTGAACCGGGGAGTCAAACGGGGACGGGACCAAAACCGCCCCCTCCCCACAACCCATCAGATGCAGCAATTACTGCATAGGGAGTCAAACGGGGACAGGACCAAAATCGCCCCCTACCCATCCCATCTGTTGCAGCAAATACTGCATAGGGGAGTCAAACGGGGACAGGACCAAAACCGCCCCCCCCCCTTTCCCTACCCATCACATGCAGCAAACACTGAACAGGGGAGTCAAACGGGGACAGGACCAAAACCGCCCCCCTACCCACCACATGCAGCAAACACTGAACAGGGGAGTCAAACGGGGACAGGTCCAAAACCGCCCCCCCCCTCCCTTACCCATCAGATGCAGCAAACAATACACAGGGGAGTCAAACGGGGACAGGACCAAAACCGCCCCCCTACCCACCACATGCAGCAAACACTGAACAGGGGAGTCAAACGGGGACAGGACCAAAACCGCCCCCACCCCTTCCTTTACCCACCAGATGCAGAAAACTGCACAGGGGAGTCAAACGGGGACAGGACCAAAACCGCCCCTCCTACACAATTAGTTGTAACTACAAAAACACTGCACAGGGGAGTCAAACGGGGACAGGACCAAAACCGCCCCCCACCTCTACCCATCACATGCAGCAAACACTGCACATGGGAGTCAAACGGGGACAGGACCAAAACCGCCCCCCTACCCATCACATGCAGCAAACACTGAACAGGGGAGTCAAACGGGGACAGGACCAAAACCGCCCCCCTACCCACCACATGCAGCAAACACTGAACAGGGGAGTCAAACGGGGACAGGTCCAAAACCGCCCCCCCCTCCCTTACCCATCAGATGCAGCAAACAATACACAGGGGAGTCAAACGGGGACAGGACCAAAACCGCCCCCCTACCCACCACATGCAGCAAACACTGAACAGGGGAGTCAAACGGGGACAGAACCAAAACCGCCCCCACCCCTTCCTTTACCCACCACATGCAGAAAACTGCACAGGGGAGTCAAACGGGGACAGGACCAAAACCGCCCCTCCTACACAATTAGTTGTAACTACAAAACACTGCACAGGGGAGTCAAAACGGGGACAGGACCAAAACCGCCCCCCCCCCCCTCTACCCATCACATG
>CM072517.1:40863005-40972970 GCA_036898135.1 Oncomelania hupensis | reverse complement strand
ATCTCGTCAGACTTTTTAACAAAGAAACGAAACGGCCTATGGGACTTACTTGGTTTGGTGAATTTTGAAAACAAGGATTTACTTAATAATAAACTGACAAAACCCAAGCGGATTTGACTTACTTGGTTTTGTGAATTTTTTTAACAAGGATTTAATTCAATAATAAACTGACAAAACCAAGCGGGTGACTTGCTTGGTTTTGTCATGTTCTCAACAAAGATCTATCTCAAGAATAATCTGACAAAACAAAGCAAGTCCACAAATAGTCTTAAAACATCAAATCTATCAAACATTTCTTTAACATTCAAGGTATGCACTCTTAAATCGAGGAATTGCATTATAATATGCCCTTAAACTTCCAGAAACGATCGCGTAATATAGCGCAACACAAAACGTCGATTTTCTCGAAAGTAGGTTTTGTGGACTTGCTCGGTTTTGTCAGTTCACGGCAGATTGGTGTGCCAGACGAACGCTCTACTTACTGAGCTAGGACTAGCGTTTGTGATGTAGAATGTAACATTGTTGTCAGAGTAGGCTTATTATAGGGGCGCAGTCCTCTGCAAGCTCAGGTAATCAGTGTTGAGCGTTCCACTAGTCTAGAAGACTGACACAATTGTAAATTAATGAAGCTCGCGAATACTTCCACTGCCAGGACATCACTTTATACAATACAATACGATACAATAATAATAATAATAATAATAATAATAATAATAATAATAATAATAATAATAATAATAATAATAATAATAATTTATTTTATAAAGCGCAATTCCAAACAAAAAAAGTCTGCTCAAAGCGCTCACACGCATACTCTCACACACGCACTCGCACAATAAGAGACTGTACAACACACTAAAACATGGAGTATATATATTTAAAAAAAACAAAAAACAAAAAAACCCGTTATACTACATACATCTAACACCACATACCTACAAACAAACACACACAGAATCAATATAAGCAGCCAAAACAATAAGATAAAATTCGTACATGTACACATGTTCAATACAATACACTACAACGCAACACAAAACAAAACAATACAACACAATACAATATTGTCCGATTAACAGAAAAAAACAACAGAAATTAAAGGTATGTTCTTTAGAAACTGCCGCTTCGTCTGTGCGTGATCTCTGGATGCATAAGCTACACCATACTCATAACGTTCAAATACAATTTACTAAACTAAAAGTATACATGCCCCCCTCCCCCCAAAAAAAAAAAAAATTAAAGAAGAAGAAGAAGAAGAAGAAGAAGAAGAAGAAGAAGAAGAAGAAGAAGAAGAAGAAGATTAACAGAACGCCCTTGGCTGTTTTGTGAAGAAAACACAGATGCAGGGGTGTCGTCATCACACTGTCACTTAAAAAGTCAAACTTTCCTGCGCGCTTTTGAAAAACAGTTTGCTGAAGGCAATCGTGACATCATCATATTCAACTTTGGTCGTCTGCTCGACGAAGGGCGAGTTTTGTCAGAGTGACCTCCCATCATAGTAGCATCGTTTGTCAAGGGCGCGCATTCTCGCTGCCTAGCAACGATGTCATGGAGCATGCACGCGGAGAGCGAGCTTCCCTGTCGTCTGTCAATCTGTCTGACTTGCAGACCGCGTTTAACTTGCGAGGTGTGATAGAAACTACGGATAATTTAACCGTAAAAGACAAAAAAAAAAATACAGCGTTCTAGTTTAGCATATCAGTATTGCAAACTTCACATGCTGTTTACGCACCCAGTCATTCTGCACCATCGCGCTCGAGCTCATTAGCCTAAAGGTGAAAAGGTCGCAAGTGAAAATGATCCCCTGACATGCAGAGCGTGCGAGTACTGTGTGATGAATTAGCTAATTTGAGAATTGTGACTCATATCGTGGATATTTTAAATAAAATCGCGAAAGTTTCTCAGCGGCCTCTCTGGGAAAGTTCCCGATTCAACATTCTAAGGTTTCTTGTCCTTCATGCACAAGATATTGGGAGCTGAATTTCTTGTCCTTCATGCACAAGATTTTGGGAGCTGAAAGAGGAGACAACAGACTTTAATAGTGGGCCTAATTCCGGTACTATTTTCAGAAGATAGAAGTCTTGGACCAAACTGAAATGGAGAAAAAAAAAGCAGCTCAAGAGGATGTTAAACAAGACTTTAAAGGGACCCACGCTGAACACACCCCCCCCCTCCCCCTCGACAGAGCCTTTGCCACAGTGAGTATTGCCCCAATAAAAAAAAGATTACAAAAAAAAATAACTCTTTGGAAAATGTAGTTATTTTTTTTAATGAATCAATTCCGTAGTTTTTGTGCTTATTAATAGCAACAGCCGTTGACTAGCCAGTCAACATTCTTAAGCTAGAAATAGCAGCTACCCAACTCAGTAAGAGACAGAACCCGTAATAAAAGATGAGCGGAAGATTTTTTCGTTTTAGGTTGATAAATTGATGTATGTGTATTTGGTATGTGTGAGGGTAAATGAGACAGGTGAGCGTGTATGTTGGTATAGATCGTCGCGCTTTGAGCCTTGGGGAAAGGAGCGTACATAGCATCCTGTATTATTATTATTATTTTTATTATTATTATTATTATTATTATTATTATTATTATTATTATTATTATTATTATTATTATTATTATTATTATTATTATCCTACCCTACCCCAGACACCAAATACGCATTCTTCAAGCCGCGAGGTTCACTCAGAAATAGGGTCAAAGGTCACACATATGATATTGATGTACCGTTAAAACAGGGAAAAATCACTTCTGTCAAAGCCGAAATGAAAATTCAAACTTGTGCGGTTGGTTTGAGCAAGGAAAGCCCACTTATCATTGTTTAATGTCATAACAATGCGAATTTTAGGTAAACACCTTTTCCCCAAAAGTAAACAAAGCTTTCAGATTGGGGCCTTTTAAATTAATAGTAATTCCAAAGATAATTATATCCCTATGATTGGAATTAACACTCTTTTTGGTAATTCTAGCAGTTTTTTCACAAGACAAGATCTTGGATTTAAAAGCGTGAGGACCAAGATTATGGGATGGGAATTGACGACGGTGAAGCATAGGTATAGTACTGGATGTGGATGAGTAAGGAGTAATAATATTAGAGGGGGAGGAGGCAGACCGGGTAGGGAGGAAGGTGGGCAGGGGAATAGAGTGTTGGCAGAGGGAGAAAGCCGTTAAAACATCATTTGCACCAAGTGACAACAGATACAATGCCACCTTTGTCTTGGCTTCTCTTAGATATTTGCCTTCCCTGTCAGCAAACCCACGGCGGAGCTGGTTGTCTGACTGGGGTCCCATTTTCACCTGCCCACTCTTCTTCCCTTTAAACACACACACACACACACCCACACACACACGCACACGCACCACACACACACACACACACACGCGCGCGCACCCACACACACACACACACACACATCCACACACACACACACACACACACACACACACAACAAGCAATCACATACGTGAAATCTCCTGATATGACTGCGTTACTAATAATCTCACTACTAACCCACCCAAGGCATACAGGCACCCTGAATACTTCTATTACTAGTAGTTTATAATCCGCTCACATTCTGATATGGACGCCTCTGACTTAAAATAAACCAGCAAGGACGTGTTTTTTCTTGTTTTTTTTTTGTTTTTGTGTTTTTTTAAAAAAAAAATTACAATTCTCCTTTGTAAGTAAATGCAAAACCAACAATTCGTCGAATTGTATCCATTAATTAACAATTCATTCATATATACAGACCCGATCAATTGACCATTAAACGGTGTTGAACTTGTAATCAGTGTAAGCCGAGGGCAGAGAACTGATTTGGAGAAAAAAATAGCCTACCTGGGTTTACCGGTAAACCTAATACGGTGAACTCATTGTGTGAAAGATGACAGAGGCCTACTATTATATCTGTCTGTTTTAAAGGGGCCCACTCTGAAAACGCCTCTTCGACAGATCCGATTAACACTCACAGTGAATGTTGCCCCACTGACAAACAGCTCGCAGTTGCAACAACAAAGAAACAAAACAAACAACTCTGTTGAAAGTATAACTTTTTTTTTTATCAATTAAGTCCGTAGTTTGTTTTTTTTGGTACCTATTAATGGCAAATGCTTTAGCGCTAAAAAACATGTAATAGATCGTAGAGCTGGGTAACGGTGTGCGATCAACAAAGGAAATCGCTGCCTGTCAGGTCACAAATGGGAAAATTCAAAACTTTAGCGGTTGCTTTGAGCAACGAAAGCTCACTTTATCATCGTTTAATGTAATAAAGCGAACTTTAGAGTAAACCCGTTTTCGCCCCCAAAATACAAATTCTTCGACTTTGTGGCCCCTTAACCTATCACGGACAGAAAAAATTTATTTGTGAAATCATAATATGCATTACTATCACAGAAGGCCCATTAGTCAGTTTAACCTGTAAGCTCTTCAACCCGAGTTCATAAATATATATGGTCTAAAAAGGCAGTTCAGACTAGTTTATATCAGCACTTTTTAACTAACAGAACTACTAACACATGAAACAGTCTGCCAAGGGATGTCCCAATTTGCTACCACTAATACATTTAAAAATGGTCTAGATACGATTTTGTCCAACATAATGTACTCCACTGACTTGGGTGGAGATTCCCTCAACCCTCCTCCCTAAGGCAGGCAAAAGTCATCAGACAACTGATGCCTGAAAGCCTGCCAGTGTGACAAGTAATATGTGTGGTGCTATGCATACTACGCAGACTATACATACTATACGAACATACAACCAATTTCCTGATAGAAGAACTACTACTATAATTATCAGCCAGTTGAATCTATCATGGACAGAAAACTCATATTTGGGAAATGAAGGCAGTGCAATGTAATCACTTGAAACAAATAGGACAAGATGAGAGTTTGTTTCTTTGACTTTCCCACCAGGACAGAAGAGGGCGGCCGACTTGAGTCCAATCGACGAGCAAACGGAATGTTTGCAGACGACAAGCTACGAAGCAGACGACAAAGTATTTTTGGACGCCGGCACTGTCTGGCAACAGAAATGTGTATGAATTTTGGACGAAAAAGGCTGGAAATAATATGTTCTCACTTTTTTTTCCTGAACTAAACTTGAAAAGAGCAATAATCCTTGGACAAAACAACACCTTTTATAAAAGAAGTGACAGACAATATTTTGCTGGCTTCCACTGATGAAATGGGTGGGAGGAAGGCAGTCTTGCAAATAATCTGTATTCAATATAGAAATCCGCATAACAAACACGTTAAGAAACCTGTTTGTTTAAGATTTTCCACACACAGACACACACACACACACACACCCAAACACACAGTCGAGGTTACACAGTATTATTATGACTTTCCAGAAACGTCACCTACGTTGTGCTGACAATGGGTCATATTTCGTCCCCATTTTTAAGTACTTTGAAGTGTTCGAACCCTAACCCTAACCCAGCCCTAACCCTAACGAATCATTGTTCTGACGTCAAAACAAGTAGGCATGTCAATACAAGTTATGTAGATGTTCACTGTTTTGTCCTGATAACATTGTGTAAACAAGGACACACACACACTCACACACACACGCATACACACACGCACACACACACACACACAACAAAACACTTTGAGGTCTATGTTGAAAATAGAGCCTACTTCTATGAAAAACACTGCAAGCTTAATATTAAGAAATTTTCTTTTTCTATGTCTTGTATTTTTATCAATGTTCTGTTGTTGTTTCCTGTCGTCCGCCAGTGATATTTTGACACATTATTATTATTTGGGTAGCACTTGTGCTTTTGTGCGCCCTGAAGTTTTGCCTTGTATTAATATCTGGTTTGTTTGTTGAATAAATTTATGTTAAAACAATATTAAGAATCCTTCAAAAAGGATAAGCTTACATTTTAGGGAAATACATTGAATAACTTTTTTTCCCTTCCGGTTATAACTTTAGCGTCTAGAGGGAAGAAACAAGAGGTGAAGGTATAAAAACAAAAGCAAGGCTTTCCCCTCCCCCCCACCCTCCCACCCCCACCCACTTCACCTCACTAACTCAAAACAAACCAACAATCAAAATATAACGCACAATTTATTCTGATTGCCCGCTCCCTATTGAGTTTCGCCATAGAATGGACACTATATAATATATAAGTGTCCATGGCCCTAGAGCTGGGTGGTTGGGTCTTTGACCTTTGATCCCACCGCTATCCAAACCAGAGTAGTCCGGCGTCAAGTATACACTGGAGAGATTCAGAGTCGCTGTTATACAGTGCAATGAAAAACCAATGTAATCAGAAAGTGGACATGTATACTTGAAGAAAAAGGATAGAAATACTATTTTTCTCCAGAACTAAAAAAATGGGGAGGGCGTGCAGAGGTAGGGTGGGGTGGGATGAGGAGAAACGAACGAATACGGACAGACTAGCAAGTATATAGATGATGATACATCTATTACTGCCCGAGTTATGGTCTGAAGATCTAACACTGTTTTACCCAAACTATAAAGAGAGATTAACACAATGTATTAATGAAATGATACATCCCCGCTTTACTATAAACTGAGTCTCTCTCTGCTAAGAGTAAACCGAGACGCTAGCTCTTTGTTCCGCGAAGGCAGGTATAGGTTAAAAGAGGAAGCGGAAGTGGCCAGGGCACACAACCGCTGCACACAATTAACAACGGCTCTTTGAACACAGCGCTTCACGGCCGCGGTCAGGGAGTGGTGTTTGTATGTTTAAAGAGAGAGAGAGAGAGGTAGGGGGCAAAGGGGGGGAGGGGGGGGGGAGTTTGTCGTCTACACACGAAATGGGCCTGGACGGATCGCATGATACAAAATGCTTTGAAAGAGATTGAAGAGGAGAGGCCTCGAAACATTGTAGACTAGGTTGTAGGGTGACACCTTTTTGCAAAACTTGTCAGTACGGGGGAAAAAAAAAGAAAAAAAAGAGTATTGGTCCTCATTTTCAAAATGGTTCTTATATTTAATTAAAACAAAAAATTGGAGACAGGGAAAACCAGGTTTGAAAGAGGAACATATTAAAAAAAAAGCAGGTTCGACCGAAGCAAGACAACATCAGTGCTACAGACCAACTGGCAACAACAAATTGCAAAAGTACAGTGCAATAATGGTTCTCGGTTTGTGCACTTATTTACGAACTCAAAAGAGCGATGGCGGAACACGTACATAAATCAACACTGAACCACCAGAGCAATCTCACTGCTAAGATGGACAGTGGAAAAAAAACAACAACACTTTTTTTTAATTTCTTGCCCGCCAAGAGATGCGAACATAGTGTGTCGGTGTGCCAGGTGAACGCTCTGCTGCCACTGAGCTACCGCGGGGAGACAACTTGTATAAGATCATCAATGTGAAATCATATAATGTTAAAGCAGTCTGATTCTGTTGATGCCTTCATGAAGAACCTCAAGACTAATTATTTAAAAAAAAAAAAAACTTCTCAGTGATCCACCGCTGAAAGACTTGATATCCTTTTATTAGCGGATTATTATTAGCCTTAAAAAAAAAACACCTTATGAATTTACATATTATCTGTTCTTTTCTGAGCGCAATGAGCATGAGCATAATATTTGTAGAGATCTGCACTTTATAAGAATTCCTCCTCCTCCTCCTCCTCCTCATCCTCATCCTCATCCGTCAACTGCCTGGTTCTCAGTCTCCACTTCCTCAGTATTGAGTATATAACATGATTGTAGTCAGTAGTATTGATCTAAGTTTCTGATGGATGCGATCTGCGATTCAGACCATCGAGCACCGGCACCTGTCTGCTGTCCGTCACTATATTAACTACAACAGCAACATCAAGGGATGTGGCATCACCATTAGCGGCGGCAGCAACAACCCTTGCGGATCTACCACTCTCTATTATTATATGTGGCCCTGAGGATTTGGGCCAAGTCATCAACAGGTGATGAGTACAACCGTACATATACCGGTAATAGAAGGTCAATACTGCGACTACTGTAGCATTCCTAAAGTGGAATGGAGGTGAGCTGTGAAGGATGGAATATTTTCGAAATAATATGAGGCCTGGCATTTGAATAGTTACAGAAAAGTTATAGAGAGAGAGAGAGACAGACAGACAGACAGAGACAGAGAGATAGACAGAGAGAGAGAGAGAGAGAGAGAGAGAGAGAGAGAGAGAGAGAGGAGAGAGAGAGAGAATTTCTGCATGCCTGATCAATTTCAAAGAGCAATGACTGTACACATATCAATCCGTCATCAAAATATTATTGTAAAAGATTGAAATGTGTGCCGCACTTAAGCTGCTGTGTTGGCGACATGTACTGTTTGTACATTCCAGACATTGTTTAACCAAAATCCCTTTAACCTTTTAATAACTTCATTAAAGCAAAACTGTGTAAATGCACGCACACAGTACACGCACTGCCATACACTAGCATTGCGGACAGACAGACTAGACACATACACGCACATTGATATTACACTCGCACAGGGAAAAAAGATACGGACACGTCCACACACACCTATAGTACACACACACTGGCACATAGATACACGCACCGGCACACTGAGCCCCAGAAACACAAACAAAAATCCACGCACGCACGCACGCACGTATGTACGTACACAAAAGCACACACACTCACACAGCCGAGGTTACACAGTATTATCATGACTTTCCTGAAACGCCACCTACGTTGTGCTGACAATGGGTTATATTTCGTCCCCCTTTTTAAGTACTTTTATGTGTTCGAACACTAACCCTAACCCAGCCCTAATTAACGGATCATTGTTCTGACGTCAAAACAAGTAGGTCTGTCAAAACAAGTTATGTTGATGTTCATTGGTTTGTCCAGATAACACCGTATAAACATTCCCACACAAACACACACTCACACACACACACACCAACACACACACAAACACACTGACAGAGAGAGAGAGAGATGAGAGAGAGAGAGAAGAGATTACTCTTATATAGCGCACTTATAAGCTCAGAGAGCTTCTCAAAGCGCTGGCCACTACTATCCAACAATCACAAAATAGTTTGCTGAAGTCAGGATTCGAACCCACGTCGCCCGAGACGCACGTACACAAGTCGAGCGCTCTGACGACTGAGAGAGAGACAGAGAGAGAACAATAATTAAGCTGAGCTGTGATGGGACTGTAAATAAATAAGAAGGTTTCGTTCAGTGAAACAACGTCCGTCTACTCAAACGTTCTAGCTACTGATGTATATACCACTAAGATGTTATTGTTCTGATGGTTCAGTGTTGATTATCCCCGAGTGCTATATCGCCAATGGCGGGTGTGGACATTAAACTTCAATGTTGATTTATTTCAACATGGTGGGTGTAGACGTTAAACTTCAATGTTGATTTATTTCAACTAAGATGGTAGGGTCTTACGTGAAGCCCGCTATCATGGTAAACGTCTAGTTCAAATCAAAGCATCTCTAATATGAAACTAATGACGTAAATTCGCGGAAATGAAGTTTAATAACACCCAACACAGTTCTTGTTTGCAGAAATGTTGACGTCATTCAGGTGTCTGTAGAAAGATGTATGAACGGCCTACTAGCGCCAAAACCGAGAGTTACCATTATCACGCGATAATTGAAATTAACACGACTACTATGTAATTTACAGAGATACCGGTAATCCACAGTGTTAATATAATTATCAATATTTGTCACGCCTTCCTAACGCCAAAACCTGATAATTACCAATATCATGTGATAATTACAAATATCTGAAAAAATTTAAAATTATTATTTAAAAATTATAAATATCTTCCCGTGATCGTGTTTGATTTTCAGTTTTGACTCTAGCAATCCGCCTGTAAATATGTCGTTGATATATTTGTAATTACCACATGATATTTGTAATTATCACGTTTTGGCACTATTAGGCCGTCATAATGTGAATTACACAGAACACGTGTTAATTACTATTATTACTGATACCTGCAACTGTACGTTTTGGCGCTAGTAAGCCGCCTTAGCCAGAATTAAGCATGATCACGTAAAAATAATTATGAAGTGAAAATTGTAAATTTTAGGCTATGCGATAATTACAATTTTCGGTTTTGGTGCATTTCCTGGCTAGAGGCAAAACTGAAAATTAAACATGATCACGCGAAGATATTTATAATAAGGTTGGTCTAAAATCATTTTTAATGATGAAACGGTAAATAAAAGTATCGAACTGAATTAAATGAAATTGATTTGAAATGAGAAATTGTGGAAGGACAGGAGAGCAATGCCATCACCACCCCTCTCTCTCTCTCCCACCCTCTCTCTCCCTCTCTCACTCTCCCTTTTTTCCCCCTCCCCCTCTCTCTCTTGTCTCACATCTCTCTGAAATTCACGATGGGAGTGGGGAGGGAGACGGTAAAAAGCGTTGGGGGACCAGTAAGAGGTGAGCAAGCGAACTTGTGTTACCTGAGAAACAAAGAAGGAAAACCAGTGGACCACTCACACATCAATATTAGCAAATCTGACCAAACTGTTGCTTTGTTCACTAACATCGCCAAGGACGAGAGAGAATGAGAGAGAGCGATTGGGGGAATGGAGGGAGAGAGAGAGAGTGAGTGAAAGAGAGAGAGAGAGAGAGAGAGGGAGGGTGGGTGGTTAGGTAGAAAGAAAGAAAGAGAGAGAGAGAGAGAGAGAGAGAGAGAGAGAGAGAGAGAGACGGAGACAGACAGACAGATACAGACAAACATAGACAGATAATCACAGTAAACAAATGTTATATAAAAACACATTATAACACATCTGTATCAAAAGAACAGAATACTCCAACGATACGATTTGGCTGTAATGAAAGCCCCATATCAAAACTCATTATGAAGTAAGTATGGTTTTAACAATGGTCAGCCTGTCAAGGAAGAGAGTTCTGTGCTAACTTTAAACCTATTGTGACACCGACATGTCAAATGTTTCTATTTGTGAAAACAAAATCACGAGTTTTCTTGTTCGGTCAAATGATTTCAAATGGAAAGAAAATATAGAGGTAGGGGAGAACAAATTAACAAACAACGCGATCAGTGACCATTCACGACAGATTAGATGGAAATTATAAAAGGGTGTGACACTTATCGATTTGTTTAGTCTTACACAAGACTTATAGAAATACTTTGCTTGGTTTCTTCAAGTTCTAGACACGGAGAGGACATATGATTGGATTGGATTACTTGCGAGGTAAGTGGGAGGAGGAAGTGGGGTAGGAGTAGGGGTGGAGGTTGCGGTGGCGATGAGGGATGCTAGGGAAGGGAGAGATTTGGACGATGGGATCGTGTATAGCTCTCAGACAATGTGTCTTAAACGTAAAACACGATTTTACTACTACTACACCAAAACTTCATTTCCCTATCTGTCGAATAGCTCAGCCACCGACTTGTAATAGCCTACATTTCTGTTATATATTTAATCTGCTGGCCCTTACTTCCGTAGCTCAATGGTAGAGCGTTCGCCTGGCACACCGATGACTCAGGTTCGAATCCCCCTGGTGATGGGGCAAGATTAAGAAAAAGAAAAAAAAAAAGGGGGAGGCTATTTTTGGCACTGTCCATCTTAAACAGTAAGATAATTTACTCTGGTGATTCAGTGTTGATTTAGGACTGAAGTCTGCCATGTTTGCAAGGGTGTAGGGTGTAGACGTTAAACTTCAATGTTCATTCTCTTATAATATGCCCAAACCCCACCCTAAAACACCAGCAATCTCGGATACTCTGTGCGTGCGTGTGGCGTTCAGTTAGCGGCAAGGGACACGCTTTTCTCTCAGGTTAAAAAAAAAAAAGTAAAAAAAAAAACAAAAAAAAAACTAGAAGGGGTGTGTGGGGGTGGGGAGAAGGGGGACGAACAGAATAGACAGGCTTGAAGGAAACAACAAAGTTCCCCCCCCCCCCCCCCCCGCCCCTCCCCCCCCCTCCCCCCCCCCCCCCCCCCGCCCCCCCCCCCCGCCCCCCCCCCAAAAAAAAAAAAAAAATCCAACAATAAAACACCATAGAAGGAAAGAGTATGAGCTCGCCTGTAGCGATCGGTTGAAAGCTGTAGGAAGTGAGCGGAACGGTGCCAGGGTGGGGATGGGGTTGGGGTAGAGTGGGGGTGGAAGAGAGAGAACACCGCAAAGAAGAATGGAAGGGGATGATTAGAGAAATGAAGAGGTGGGAATGCTATAGAAGGAGAAGGGGGTTGGAATGGAGGGGGTAGAGGGTAGGGGGGTGGGGGTGTCGGCTTTAGTGTTTTAATATGAAAAGAGCGGGTTGAATGGTAGACGACAGAGCTGAGGCGAGGAGGGGCAGGAAGGAGAGGTAGACAATGAAGGGGCGCGGGAGGTCGGAGGGACAGGGAAGGGGTTTAGTGTTTTAAAGTGCCCGTGGAGTCAGTCAAGATCCAAAAAACGTATTGATTGATTGATTGATTGATTGTTGCTTTAGGTCCAGCGGACTCTTCCGAGCCAAATCAGGACCGGACATCCCCCGATCCGCATAAAAGATCTGCTGAAACAACCCTAGTGGGAAAATTGAATGCCCTCCACCGGCCAGTCACTTTACAATAAAGACATCCCACGCAGGGGACGGCTGAGGCCCCACCCCAACTACTCGAACCCCCGGTTACAAAAACGAAACAGAATACAAAAATCATTATAAATTATCAACAAAACACATACATATAAAACGCCCACATTGCTAAATAATAACATCATAGGAAGCCCTAGTGACCGACCACCCGGCAGAAAGCGTCCAACACTCCCAAGCTGATCCAACAGACCTCATACACAAACAAGGAGTTTTGTCCAGGCAGAGTTTTCAAGAAAAAAGGTAGGTCATTGATCTAGCGAAGAAGAAGATAGTATAGCAGAGTTATAGGACAGAGCAGGAATGGGAAAGAGTAAATGAGGAAGACAGCGACAGTGGGAATTTAAAGCACTCAATTTCCAGAAAGTGGGGACACTATTTATACTGAAACCCCCGGCACTCCAACGGGGTACTGTTGCCGCAGTGAATCGGTCATGCCTATAAAGGAAAGACAGGTTTTCAACTGGGGCTTTCACTTTTCCCTTTATAGGTTAGAACAATCTACAGTGGCAAGATTGCTCATGACCCCAAGGGGTAAAAAAACTAATAAAATATCTAATCCACGCTAAAAGATGACTAGTATTTTCTTCACATTTTCATGTGTGTGTGTGTGTGTGTGTGTGTGTGTGTGTGTGTGTGTGTGTGTGTGTCTAATATTTGCGATATTAGAATCTAACCGTCGTGCCCTAGCGATCAATAGGTCGTAGTGAAACAGCAGTAAATGGCTTACTACCCTTTAGAATACAACCGCTAGCGCAACCGAGCGTGACCAACACACTCCAAGGCGTTGTTGTGAATTAACCAAGTGGGGGTACTGTGGTGCCTGTGGTATTGGGTGACGCTTGATGACTATATAAACTTTGCTATTCTCACGCCATGGCGATATCGGACAGCCCAATGTATATTTAAGCTGATTACAGTCCCATGCACCGTAGAGCTTTCACCGCAAACACGAGCCCTGGCCGGGCCATTGTGTTGTGTCCCTGGGAAAGACACTTTACTCCTGTTTTCCTACTCCTTCGGATGAGAGTATAAACCGAGGTCTAGTCTGTGTGTCGCATACATTCCATCATAACGGACTTTAAAGATCCTGACGCTCATGTCCTAGACGGTGAGTGCCGGTAACAAGAACACACCCAGCATGCACTTGGTCCTCTCTCCCCCTCCCTGGCTGCCCAGGATTGTGCTCAGTTGTCCGGGCGTCAAACCATGCGCCAAAGGCTGCGGGTGGGCGTCTCGGGCGGTTTGAGTTAGATCCTGTATCGGCCAGCGCCTTGATCCTTAGGCTAAGGCGCCTTATAAATGACGAACATTATTATTATTATTATTAAACAAATGAATTATTACAGTCTTCTATATTTATACTTTTAAAAACAAAGAAGGCGAAAAAATAAAATCTGAGGTGTGGCTCACTTTAACAAAAAAAAAAAAGCGCTAGGGGATAGAGACAGTGGGAAAGGGAGAGATGGACATTGTCTAGGGGAAAGAATGGGTGGAAGAGGGTGGGGTTGGGAGTGTGTGTGGGAGGGGGGAGGGGGGGGGTCAGTAAAGAATCTCGGCCGTTGTTGTCACCTCTTTACTCGCTACTCGTTGGTGACCTCTGACCGCCTCAAAGAAAGACAACTGCGGAATAGGAGACGCAGCGTGAATGACCTTACTTCCGCGCCAAAGATAAAAATAAGAAGATGAGTTGCGCTCTGGGAAAGACGGTGTTTCATGGAGAAGAAAGACAGAAAGGAAGATAGGACCAAAAAAATGAAAGAATGAAAGAAAGAGAGAAAAAGACTGCAAAGCAGCATTGCCTTTATTTTCTTTAAAATATTGTTTCTCTTCTAGAGAGACAAAATGAAAACATAGAACGATTTGGTCACTCTTTCAACTATGTGCAAGAAATAATAATAATAATAATAATAATAATAATAATAATAATAATAATAATAATAATGATAATGATAATAAAATCCAAAATAAATAAAATAAATCTTGAAATTTGTTCAAACAATTTTAAAATTCAGTGCAAAATGTGTTATTAAAAGTATCGACCACAGCGACTTTGACCTCTGAGAAAGTGTAAAAATGAATTAGTCCAAAAGCTGAACAGTAGTTAAAGTATCTGGATTCTAACAATAATAAAAATGGAATGAATCTGTTTTATTTTACTTTCTTGGTGTGTTTTGATTACGCAATAATAACTTTAAAAAAAAAAGATTTGAGCAGAAACGTAAAGTACCGATCGACGGTTCGACCGACCGACCAATTGGCCAATCAACTGATTGATTGAAACTGAATGATAAGTCCATAAGTTCAAATACATGTATATCAAATGTCATCAAAATCGATTCAATCATTTAAAATGAAAAAAAAAAAGAACAAAATGTGGTTAGCAAAGAACTAACTCCATCGATCTTGACCTTTGAAGTACAGCACACGTAATGGCATCAGAGTCTGCATATTAACCTAGGTTAGGTGACGTTACTATGAAGTTTGGCCAGTGGTTCTTAAGATAGTTCGTGCAACGGACCAACCGATCGACAGACAGTTACATACCGACGGTTGGTTTGCTCTGATTTCCGACGATATCAAAATATTTTCGAGATTAATCTGGAATAATAAATAAGAACGATAACGGAAACATTATTAGAAATTAACTCACAACTTCACTGCACCGACTACTACAGTAAGTGGTCAGCAGAGTTAGGCCCATCAGGTGCAGATGGATCACTAGCTTTTTTCCTCAATCTTGCGCACCCCCACCCCCCCCCCCCCCCCTCCTTCCCTAATTGATGTGCTGGACTACTTGCCTATTGACAGATCTGCTAGGTCTGAGAAGACTATCTGAGAGTGCAGTTCAAACAGACTAGTTCTCTCAGTCTTTTTGGTATGCCTGTCTGCCTCGTCCAGCCCTTAGTTTAGTTCTACAACGCCACTAGAAAGGTTTTGGCTTTTGATGTTGAAGAGACGGCGTGCGAGGCTGTTGGACTACATAGTACACACAGGCGCTCATATCTGTACACGCGAGCGCCTTTGACGCGTCTTCCTTCTATGTACGCTTAGACTACTGTAACTCTCTTCTGGCTGGACTTTGTTTTGTTTGTTTGGGTAAATTAACGTCCCCGGACACGTTGTGTATAGGGGACAAAGTTGGCTGGACTCCCTTCCTCTTCTATTAAATAGTATTCCCACTTTCTGGAAATTTAGTGCTTTAAATTCCCACTGTCGCTGTCTTCCTCATTTGCTCTTTCCCATTCCTGCTCTGTCCTATCACTCTGCTATACTATCTTCTTCTTCGCTAGATCAATGACCTACCTTTTTTCTTGAAAACTCTTCCTGGACAAGACTCCTTGTTTGTGTATGAGGTCTGTTGGATCAGCTTGGGAGTGTTGGACGCTTTCTGCCGGGTGGTCACTAGGCTTCCTATGATGTTATTATTTAGCACTATAGGCATTTTATATGTATGTGTTTTGTTGATGATTTATAATGATGTTTGTATTCTATTTTGTTTTTGTAATCGGGGGTTCGAGTAGTTGGGGTAAAGTCTCAGCCGTCCCCTGCGTGGGATGTCTTTATTGGCCTAATGGTAGAGCTTTGGCTTGCGGATCTGAAGGTCCCGGGTTCGAGCCCAGGCCGGGGCATTGTGTTGTGTCCTTGGGAAAGACACTTACTCCCGTTTCCTACTCCTTCGGATGAGAGTATAAACCGAGGTCTAGTCTGTGTCGCATACATTCCATCATAACGGACTTTAAAGATCCTGACGCTCATGTCCTAGACGGGTGAGTGTCGGTGACAAGAACACACCCAGCATGCACTGAGGTCCTTTCTCCCCCATCCCTGGCTGCCCAGGATTGTGCTCAGTTGTACGGGCGTCAGACCATGCGCCCAAAGGCTGCGGGTGGGCGTCTCGGGCGGCTTGAGTTAGATCCTGTATCGGCCAGCGCCTTGAGCAGCTCTTGAGCTGGTAAAGCGCTATATAAGAACGATTAAATAAGTGACTGGCCGGTGGAGGGCATTCAATTTTCCCACTAGGGTTGTTTCGGCAGATCTTTTATGCGGATCGGGGGTTGTCCGGTCCTGATTTGGCTCAGAAGAGTCCGCTGGACCTAAAGCAACAATCAATCAATCAATCAATCAATCAATCAATCCTCTTCTATTCATCTGCTCCAACGTGTTCAGAAATCGGCTGCTCGTCTGGTTCTCAAAATGAAAAAAATCTGATCATATCACACCTCTCGTACATTCTTTGCACTGGCTTCCTGTATATCAGAGGATTACCTACACAATCTGTACTTTCTGTTACAAATGCGTCCATGGATTAGCCCCTTCCTACCTCACCCAGAACATTCACTTCTACAAGCCATTTAGAAATCTTCTTTCTTCCTCCGACACCCCTATGCTACAAATACCCCGCTACAAACTTCTCTGCAGGCTGTCGATCCTTCTCAGTGCTTGGTCCCTTCAACTTGGAACTGTATTCCTCTCTCTCTTCTCAGCTCTCCTAACATGGCCACTTTTCGTCCAACTTGA
Organism: Oncomelania hupensis; assembly: GCA_036898135.1. NCBI lineage: Eukaryota > Metazoa > Mollusca > Gastropoda > Littorinimorpha > Pomatiopsidae > Oncomelania > Oncomelania hupensis. The sequence goes on along the minus strand of CM072517.1, from coordinate 40,955,900 downwards.
AAACTCATCTCTTCCTTAAAAATGTGTGATCTCGCCTCCCATTACGATCATCATTCCTTCTTTTCTGATTCAGACCACAACCATCACACCCCAAGCCCCCTCATCCTTAGCTGCTCTCCTCCTCTTCTCCCTCCATCGTCTTTTATAGTTTGCTTCTAAATATTCTTTGTCATGTTTATATTATGTCATTGCATCATTCATTAGTGTCTCGTTTTTGTTTCACTTCTTTTCGTATGAGATTCGATGATAACTTTATGTATAAATGTGCGTGAGAACTGCGCTTTGAACTGATGTCATTGGGAAAAAGTGCTATATAAATACCCTTATTGTACTACTACTACTACTACTACTACTACTACTACTACTACTACTACTACTACTACTACTACTACTACTACTACTACTAATTATTATTATTATTATTATTTTTATTCTCATAGGCGCTTGCGTGTTTAGATACGAGCGCCTTTGATAGTACAGTATAATACGATACGATCCGATACAAGTGTCACATGACAACAAAACTAATAAAAACAAACAAACAAACACCACCACCAACAACAACAAACGAACACACACACACACACACACACACACACACACACACACACACATACACGTGCAAACACAAACAAACAAACAAAACAAAATAAAAACATCTATGCTTAAATTACGTTGGGCCTGCTTACATATAATTATACACAAAACCTCATAGAGACCATCTGGCATGCAAGTTCACAATACAATACAAAACTCAATGTTGTTGTTGTTAATAATAATAATAAAACAAAAATGATAATAATAATAATAATAATAATAATAATAATAATAATAATAAAAATAATAATAATAATAATAATAATAATAATAATAATAATAATAATAATAATAACAACAACAATAATAATAATAATAATAATAATAATAATAATAATAATAATAATAATAATAATAATAATAATAATAATAATAACAACAACAACAACAATATAATTTGTTTAAAAAACAAACAAACTTGCAGTTAGCTCCGAGCGCTCATTCACACGCTTGCATACGTACTAAATATTAACAGCAATTTGATGGAACAAAAAATCCCATAGAGTTGCTATAAGAAGAAGTCTACAGAGACTTAAACATGTTACAGAAAGAAAAAGCACTCAGGATTTAGGAAAGCAAATTAGTGTTTTTTAAAAATATGTATTTATTTATTTATTATATAGCGCATTTCCAGCTCAGGAGCAGCTCAAGGCGGGGACCGATATAGGTCTGACTCAAGCATCACGTGGCGCCCAATTTCATACACGCAAAAGCACACCAGGAGGCAAAAGAAGTGGAAAACATTAAAAAAAAAACAAGGTGGGAGGACAACATTCGAGAAAGGACTGGCTTGACACTAACCGAAACCATGATGGTTGCTGAAGACAGAGAAAGATGGAGTACGCTGTTTAAACGATCATTGGTGCCCCAACGACTTTCGAGCTACGGGATAGGATAGGATAAAATAGGAAAAGCACGCCAAAACAGCACCAATAACAAACTTCACGAAAAATTATCAACACTCCCCAAATTCCAAGTTATCATGCAGAGAGTGACTACATCGAGTACCGCCAGCGCTTATTAGAGTTCGACCTCAGAAAACAGATGTGTAATTCTACCGCGTCCTCAGCAAAACCTTAATAAAACCTTAGTTCAACAGTTCGCTGGGATTTCCCGTATCCGATTAGGGGGGAAAGAGTAAAAAGTAAAAAGCATCAGCAAACTGCATTGACCCGCTCTCTGCCTCTTGACATTCCTTCCATCTGTCTTCACACCGCCAATATAACTAGTCGCAGCGCCTCTCTCTCAAACACCGGAAGTCGTCATACACGCCACATTTGTTATCTTCAACATTGAAAGTTTTTTTTTTGTTTTCAATGTGTGTTATACGGTTATTTGTCACTAGTTGATTCAGCTCCGATGCTTGAATCTTGATATGTGTAACTCGAATTCGTTTACACACACAGCTTGTTCACTAAGCAACTTTACCAACTTTATTCAGCAAACATCAACAACTGCATACAAGATCGCTTTACCAAAAATCACTACAAAGATCATCCCTACAAGCAGACAGTGCATTATTTATATAGCCTCTCTGCAATCGAGAAAAAGTTTGAACATGCCACCATGACGCAATAGCACCCAATCTAAATAAAACTCGTCACCGGAACTATGCTCTGTCTTACCTCACATAATGTTTACGAATCCATATGATTCGACCAGCTTTTACCTGTAAGGTCTAGAGGCTTCGATCGATAAAAAAAAAAAAAACAAGTAATTCCAGAAAATTCTCAACAATATCGACCGATGAAAATTATCAGCATTATACAAAGCTTCTTCTAGCAACAGCGCAAAATCAAATCAAAGGTAAATACACTCTGTTATTGCATGCATGGACAAAGAAGAATGGGGAGAGAGTGTAGGAGGGAGGTAGACAGTAGGTGAGGGAGATAATCATTTGTAACTCCAATATAGGGGGTGTCGGATAGCGCAGTGGTTAGAGCACTCGCTACTGTGTCGCAAGTTAAGCACCGTCCAGTGCGGTTAGCACTTGAATGGGTGACCGCAAAACGTGAAGCGACAAATAACAACGCCCCCAGTTGACTCAACTGTGACTGAGTACCTACTCTCTTAAGGGTGGGGAAGGTAAAGCAGCGAGGGAGAGAGATGGGCATCACCCTCACATAGGCGGCGGAAGAGGGGGGCAGAGGGGGGGAGGGGGCAGGGGGGCCATGCCCCTCCTAGAAAAATGTCGGGGGGGGGGGGGGGGGGGGGGGCAGCCTTATATACTGCCCCCCCCCCCCCCCCCCCCCCCCACACACAATAATGAGTATTTTTTTTTTTTTTTTTTTTTTTTTGCCAGCGCATCAAAGGATTTTTTTTTCTTCTAATGGAATCAACCAATACAAGTGTTTATCATCATAATCATCATCATCACCCTCTGATCAGTGAGAGAAGTTTCGTCCCTTCGTCATCATTTCCTGTCGACGCATCATAATCGTTAGCCTTAGTGTAGATCAAAGTGACAGTTTTCGACATCGTGGACGTCACAGTCGCGTTTTGAAAACTTTCATTTGCTGTCAGTTTTTACAGTCTACCGTTTTCAATATCAGCAATTTTCTCGACTACAAGTGAAGAAGTCAGCAAAATGGCAAATGCTTTGACAACTGGTGTTATTGTTCCGCGTCAAGCATCCCGACAGACTCTCCGTGACAACCATCCTGCGGTTACTCCAGAAGAATATTTCAAGATTAGCATTGCCATTCCTTTCTTGGAACACATGTCAACCGAATTGGACTCGAGGTTCAAAAATGCTGGTCTAGCAGTTGATGGTCTCTGTCTGGTGCCAAGCACATTAATAGACAACCAGGATAATTTTATGCAGGTTCCAGAAGGGGTGATGCTGGCAATGTTGTGGGAGTCTGACCTACCAGACAACGCTACCCTTGATGCAGAATACCAACGGTGGGTTTGCAAATGGCGAAGTGCTGCTGAGAATGCGACAGCTATCATCCCATCCACGGCATCAGAAGCACTGAAACATTGTGACAGGGATTTTTATCCCAACCTGTTCATCATGCTAAAGAACCTTTGCACCCTGCCTGTCACTACTACCGAGTGTGAGCGTTCAAACAGTCAGTTGCGCAACCTGAAAAACTACCTGCGCTCTACAATGGGGCAACAGAGACTCAATGGACTTGCTTTACTGAAAGTGCACAGGGATGTTGATATTGACTTCAAAGAGGCAGTGAACTGTTTTGCCAGAAGATACAATTCACAAATGGTACTAATGCCGAGGAACCTAGTGCAGCAAGACTGAATTAAGTGATGTTCATAAACTACAAGGTAAAGCTTTATACCGTTAACGATCAACAAAACGTAAGTGAATAATAATAGTATACAAAACATCTCTGCTGATAAATAAATGTTTGTGTGTGTGTGTGTGTTTGTTTTTTTAAGGGAGGGGCAGAGGATAATTTTTGTACCCCAGAGTTTGTCAGTTCAATTGTTCAAAAAGCTCGAAGTTCCAGACCATCACAGATGGCTTTTTCAAGGTTCAGATTGCACCAGATTGCACCATTTTGCATGCTTGAAAAATAAAACTTCCGGGGAAGCATGCCCCCGGACCCCCCTGGAAGGCTCGGCGCTTCGCGCCTTCGCTGAATCTGTAACCCCCACCCCCACCCTCGACTTTTCCCAGGTTTGGCCCTGATGTCAGTGAATATAATGTGTGTGTGCCCCCCCTCCCAATCCTGAGCAGCTTCCGCCGCCTGTGACTCAATACGCTGGCCCAAGATAAGTGTTCCTGCACCCGTCTGACGGAAATGGGAAAATGGCGAGTCAAGGGGGTAAGGCCACGATTTCACATGCGCTCAATAAAGTACGACGAAACACGCAGACCAAAAGTAAAAAATAAACGTTTATTCTTGCATTAAAGGACAGTGTTAACTAACTAATTAAAACCCAAATTGAAACAAGTTGAAAATATTGATTTTAACCTAACTAATAGTGGGTGACAACAACTAAAGAAGATTATTGATGAAGGCGTGAAGTCGCGTAAAAGAGAGCAATGAAACCTCTGGCTCAATCCCAATGGATGGTCAAAAACCGCGTAGACTGGTTACAGGATCCACAAAACACATCATGTCCAAAATACCAAAAAAGAGAAGTGAATCAAAGACACAGCAGTGAACGTTTACAAAAACCGTCCTGAGCACAGCACCCTCCGGCGAAGACACACAATTTTCCTTGTTACAATCCAACCCAACTTAACTTCCCCAATGCTATCTTCTCTAAACTAAAACTAACCCGTCTTCTCTCTGGACTGTCCTCGTCCCTCTTTCTAACTCTTTCTGTCACTAACTACCTCGAATCCTTGTCCTGCACTTATTTTATTGTCATCATCCCATATACGCAATTCGGCTCCAAAACTCGACCATTGTCGTCTCCCTAGTTTATCCCTCCTTCCTGTCAACCAAAATCTGTTGACAGCATCAGTCTGACATCCGCTGACATAAAACACAAACAAATGCTTCCCACCAACTCTCTTATTTCAATTCCTAACTTATCTGCCCCCACAGACCGGGAAAACTCAACCCTATATCCAACACATGGGCAGAAACCACTCTCTTAAAAGAAATATACATTGTAGATATACAAATCAAATTAAAGCATTCACCATTATAAAGGTTGTTTCTGCCTATAATAGCATGCACAATGACTACATTAAACAATATACTAACCCAATAAACATACCTCTTCATTCATTATTATCACCTTGCTATACTCCAGTTGATACAACAAATACACAAAATTAAAAATTCTAAATGCAAGCATTAGAACCAACATTGATTATACAAACTGTCAGTGTCACATGAATCAACACTATTCCGGCCGTGCACGTGGTTAAACATTTGCTGGGGACAGGACATACAGGCACGGGAGTGACGTGCGAAGTTGATTTGTTATTTCTAAAACTTCCGCTCTTCATTGTATACCTTATACATGTTTTCATCCCTGCTGTCTTGGTTACAATAACAAGGAGGGATGATTTGATGAAAAATATTAAAACAATGAGCAGTGACACACAAAACACACCCACAAAGCATCAGCACTTGAATTTGGACAGGGCGCTCCGTTTATATTCAGCATATCAATAACCATCCAAACCAGCCATCACCAACAAACATCTTCCGGATCTTGCTTCCACTTTGGAAGCAAGAACAATAAGTGTGATCTCCAACATCACGCTCCCCTACGGCCACAAGGCTATGCGACTACCTTTACCTTTTTACTTTTAACTCCAATATACTTGCAAAGAGTCCGGCTAAGTTAACTTTGAAAATGGGGTTCCTTACTGGTAAAACATTTATGGGAGTATTAACTCCTCAATACAATAATAAGATAAGATAAGATAAGATAAGAATATTTATTAACCAAGTAAAAACGTTACAAGGATTTTGGTGTGGCATGGCGACAATGAAATACATCCTTTCTTGCACAGTCACACATACATTCATCGCGTCATACACTTCATTGGCATACAACATAATCACTAAAGGATAGGTAAACACATTGTTAAACATACATCACTCATCAGTCATATAAAGTTATGGAGTCAAACACACACTGCAAGTAAAACAAAATACAGCATTAAAACAATTTAACAACATTAAATAAAATGAGAATTATTAAGAATGTTAGGCTTCACATCCAGATCTACATACACCACAACATAACACACCACACACACACCCACGCGCACACACACATACACAGCATAGCATACTCCTATTTCACAAAGGTACAAATCAAGCAATGGTAATGAGTTTTCAGTTTATACAGATCATTCTATGTTTGGTGATGTACTGAGGACAGCGTCTGGGAAGAAACTGTTTCTGAATCGAGAAGTTCTGGCTCTTAAAGCACGGAACCGACGGCCAGAGGGCAGACGCTCGAAGAGACTGTTGGCTGGGTGTGATGGATCGCAGACTGTCTTTTCCGTTTTCCGTTTCATTCGCGTTGTGAAAATGGAGGCGACAGATGGAAAGTCGCAGCCAGCTATTTTAGAGGCAGTCTTAACAATGCGCTCGAGCTGTTTCTTTTCTATCGCGGTTGTGCTGCCGTACCAGACAGTGATAGAGAAGCACAAAATGCTCTCTATCACCGCGCGATAGAACTGTGCCATAATTTTACTAGACATACCGAACTTTCGCAGCTGTCTCAGAAAGTGGAGACGCTGTTGGCACTTTTTTACAATAGACGTGGTGTTATTATTCCAAGTCAGGTCGCTCGAGATGACGGAACCGAGAAATTTGAACGATTCGTCCTGCTCAACGGTTTCCCCATTGATGACAAGGGGCAATACCGGGACCTTTATTCGGCGAAAGTCGATCACGACCTCTTTTGTCTTCGAGACGTTCAGTTCCAGGTCGTTGTCCGAGCACCAGCCAACCATTCTTCGAACCTCTTCCCGATACGCAGTCTCGTCCGTATCGGAGATCAGACCTTCGAATAATAATAATAATAATAATGATAATAAATAAATAAATAAATAAATAAATAAATAAATAAATAGAAAATAATAATAGAAATAATGGATACTGTATACGCGCTTTTCCCCAATTCATCAATCAGACTCAAAGGGCGGCGATCATTACCAACATACACGTTCACATGTTACTTCCATTCTCTCTCTCTCTCTCACACACACACACACACACACACACACACACACACACACACACCCACACACACACACACACACACACAGAGAGAGAACAAACACCGCATAATGCCGGAGTCATTAATTTTGAACATTCAAATGATTTTTTTAAAAATCAAATTAACTGGGTTCGATTTGTTGTAAACGACATGTAAGCCTATTCCCTCCCTCGCCCCATCCTCTCCACCACCCCACCCACCAAATAAAATCAAATATAGAAAAATAAATTCTTTTAAAAAACAACAACAAAAAAACTTAGCAAGAGCGTTGTATTTTCCAACATTTAAGTGCTAACGCTGATTCGTGACAATGTGATATTAAGGTAATTAAATTGTCACATGCGACGCGCCGATGTACGAGTATGGCGAATGAATGCAGAATAAATGACAAGTCAAGCGAAAGTGACAGTGACAGTGATCCGGACTGTGAGAGCGATAGTGATAGGCCTGGAGAGAGAGAGAGAGAGAGAGAGAGAGAGAGAGAGAGAGAGAGAGAGAGAGAGAGAGAGAGAGAGAGAGAGAGAGAGAGAGATCTCTGTTTGTCATTGTCTTCTGGCCTGTCTGGGGCTAAAGCCGCTGTAACGTGCCGAAAGCGTCCCCGGCCCAATTTAACTCCCGGGAGTAAAACCAGGCCGTCCCAGATTTACTCCCGGGAGTTATTCTGGTCCTGGACCAGATTGACCCCCAGCCTGTTCCAAAATCACTCTCTGGGGAATGAAGATTACATAGGAACAATTGATGTTATGCACTCTACTGTGTTCCAGATCAGCCTCCCGGGAGTTAGTTTGGCCCACATTTTTCAGTACCAGAATGACTCCCGGGAGTTAAAGTGGGTCTGTCCTAAAACAGCCCCCCTTGCAACAGAGAGTAAGTCTGGGACTGGCCCAGATGCACTCCCGGGAGTCATTCTGGGACAATTTTAGATGTGCCAAAACGGCCCCTGGGGGGGGCTAATCTAGAACCGATGAGAGTCAGATTGGGTCAGGCCCAAACTGGCCCCCTCTAGCCTATTAAAAGGAGCAATTGAAGACTGCGTCAGTAATCTCATCAGACAAAATAATGGGAGTAAAACGGGGACAAGACCAAAACAGGTCCCCTAAAAAAATGCATGTCAAATACAATATAAGGGGAGTCAAATGGGGACAGGACCAAAACCGCCCCCCTATCCATCAGATGCAAAAAACACTGCACAGGAGAGTCAAACGGGGACAGGACCAAAACCGCACCCCTACTCATCACATGCAGCATAAACTGAACCGGGGAGTCAAACGGGGACGGGACCAAAACCGCCCCCCTCCCCACAACCCATCAGATGCAGCAATTACTGCATAGAGGAGTCAAACGGGGACAGGACCAAAATCGCCCCCTACCCATCCCATCTGTTGCAGCAAATACTGCATAGGGGAGTCAAACGGGGACAGGACCAAAACCGCCCCCCCCCCCTTTCCCTACCCATCACATGCAGCAAACACTGAACAGGGGAGTCAAACGGGGACAGGACCAAAACCGCCCCCCTACCCACCACATGCAGCAAACACTGAACAGGGGAGTCAAACGGGGACAGGTCCAAAACCGCCCCCCCCCTCCCTTACCCATCAGATGCAGCAAACAATACACAGGAAAGTCAAACGGGGACAGGACCAAATCCGCCCCCCTACCCACCACATGCAGCAAACACTGAACAGGGGAGTCAAACGGGGACAGAACCAAAACCGCCCCCACCCCTTCCTTTACCCACCAGATGCAGAAAACTGCACAGGGGAGTCAAACGGGGACAGGACCAAAACCGCCCCTCCTACACAATTAGTTGTAACTACAAAACACTGCACAGGGGAGTCAAACGGGGACAGGACCAAAACCGCCCCCCACCTCTACCCATCACATGCAGCAAACACTGCACATGGGAGTCAAACGGGGACAGGACCAAAACCGCCCCCCTACCCATCACATGCAGCAAACACTGAACAGGGGAGTCAAACGGGGACAGGACCAAAACCGCCCCCCTACCCACCACATGCAGCAAACACTGAACAGGGGAGTCAAACGGGGACAGGTCCAAAACCGCCCCCCCCTCCCTTACCCATCAGATGCAGCAAACAATACACAGGGGAGTCAAACGGGGACAGGACCAAATCCGCCCCCCTACCCACCACATGCAGCAAACACTGAACAGGGGAGTCAAACGGGGACAGAACCAAAACCGCCCCCACCCCTTCCTTTACCCACCAGATGCAGAAAACTGCACAGGGGAGTCAAACGGGGACAGGACCAAAACCGCCCCTCCTACACAATTAGTTGTAACTACAAAACACTGCACAGGGGAGTCAAACGGGGACAGGACCAAAACCGCCCCCCCCCCTCTACCCATCACATGCAGCAAACACTGCACATGGGAGTCAAACGGGGACAGGACCAAAACCGCCCCCCTACCCATGACATGCAGCAAACACTGCACAGGGAGTAAAACGGGGACAGGACCAAGCCCCCTCCCCCCTACCAATCACATGCAGCAAACACTGCACAGGGGAGTCAAACGGGGACAGGACCAAAACCGCCCCCCTACCCACCACATGCAGCAAACACTGAACAGGGGAGTCAAACGGGGACAGGACCAAAACCGCCCCCCCTCCCTTACCCATCAGATGCAGAAAACACTGCACAGGGGAGTCAAACGGGGACAGGACCAAAACCGCCCCCCCTCTACCCATCACATGCAGCAAACACTTCACAGGGAGTAAAACGGGGACAGGACCAACTCCCCCCCCCCCTACCCATCACATGCAGGAAACACTGCACAAGGGAGTCAAACGGGGACAGGACCTAAACCGCCCCTCCTACACAATTAGTTGTAACTACAAAACACTGTACAGGGGAGTCAAACGGGGACAGGACCAAAACCGCCCCCCCTCCTCCTACCCACCACATGCAGCAAACACTGAACAGGGGAGTCAAACGGGGACGGGACCAAAACCGCCCCCCCCCCCAACCCATCAGATGCAGCAAATACTGTATAGGGGAGTCAAATGGGGACAGGACCAAAACCGCCCTCCCCCCCCACCTACCCATCAGATGCAGAAAACACTGCACAGGGGAGTTAAACGGGGACAGGACCAAAACCGCCTTTCCTACACATTTAGTTGTAACTACAAAACACTGCACATGGGAGTCAAACGAAGACAGGACCAAAACCGCACCCTTACCCACCACATGAAAAAAACATTAAACATGGGGAGTCAAACGGGGACAGGACCAAAACCGCCCCTCCTACACAATTAGTTGTAACTACAAAACACTGCACATGGGAGTCAAACGGGGACAGGACCAAAACCGCCCCCCTACCCATGACATGCAGCAAACACTGCACAGGGAGTAAAACGGGGACAGGACCAAGCCCCCTCCCCCCTACCAATCACATGCAGCAAACACTGCACAGGGGAGTCAAACGGGGACAGGACCAAAACCGCCCCCCTACCCACCACATGCAGCAAGCACTGAACAGGGGAGTCAAACGGGGACAGGACCAAAACCGCCCCCCCTCCCTTACCCATCAGATGCAGAAAACACTGCACAGGGGAGTCAAACGGGGACAGGACCAAAACCGCCCCCCCTCTACCCATCACATGCAGCAAACACTTCACAGGGAGTAAAACGGGGACAGGACCAACTCCCCCCCCCCCTACCCATCACATGCAGGAAACACTGCACAAAGGAGTCAAACGGGGACAGGACCTAAACCGCCCCTCCTACACAATTAGTTGTAACTACAAAACACTGTACAGGGGAGTCAAACGGGGACAGGACCAAAACCGCCCCCCCTCCTCCTACCCACCACATGCAGCAAACTCTGAACAGGGGAGTCAAACGGGGACGGGACCAAAACCGCCCCCCCCCAACCCATGAGATGCAGCAAATACTGTATAGGGGAGTCAAATGGGGACAGGACCAAAACCGCCCTCCCCCCCACCTACCCATCAGATGCAGAAAACACTGCACAGGGGAGTTAAACGGGGACAGGACCAAAACCGCCTTTCCTACACATTTAGTTGTAACTACAAAACACTGCACATGGGAGTCAAACGAAGACAGGACCAAAACCGCACCCTTACCCACCACATGAAAAAAACATTAAACAGGGGAGTCAAACGGGGACAGGACCAAAACCGCCCCTCCTACACAATTAGTTGTAACTACAAAACACTGTACAGGGGAGTCAAACGGGGACAGGACCAAAACCGCCCCCCACCATACCCATCACATGCAGCAAACAATGCACAGGGGAGTAAAACGGGGACAGGACCAACCCCCCCCCCCCCTACCCATCACATGCAGCAAACACTGCACAGGGGAGTAAAACGGGAAAAGGACCAAAACCGCCCCCCTCCCTATCACAAGAAGCAAATACTATATATAGGGGAACGATTTCAGCCCTGTGCCAATTTAATCTCTCCTGTTCAGTCATTGTTCCATCTGAAGAAGTAGGGGGACGGTTTTTTTCCGTGTCCCCGTTTAACTCCGGGGCCAAGATTTTGTATTCATTTTGTTATGGAAGCGATTTTTGTCCTGTCCCCGTTTGACTCCCCAGTGCACTGTTTTATGCATGGGATGGGTAGGAGGGAGATGGGTGGCGGGGTTTTTGTCCGGTCCACGTTTGACTCCCCTCTGCCGTGTTTTCTTCATCTGATGGGTAGGGGTCGGTTTTGGTCCTGTCCCCGTTTGACTCCCCTATGCAGTGTTTTCTGCATCTGATGTGTAAGGGGGGCGGGTTTTGGTCCTGTCCCCGTTTGACTCCCCTATGCCGTGTTTTCTGCATCTGATGTGCAAGGAGGGGGGGGCGGTTATGGTCCTGTCCCCGTTTGACTCTCCTATGCAGTGTTTTTCTGCATCTGATGTGTAAGGGGGCGGTTTTGGTTCTGTCCCCGTTTGACTCCCATGTGCAGTGTTTTGTAGTTACAACTAATTGTGTAGGAGGGGTGGTTTTGGTCCTGTCCCCATTTTACTCCCCTATGCAGTGTTTTCTGCATCTGATGTGTAAGGGGGCGGTTTTGGTCCTGTCCCCGTTTGACTCCCCTATGCAGTGTTTTCTGCATCTGATGTGTAAGAGGGGAGTGGGGCGGTTTTGGAACTGTCCCCGTTTGACTCCCCTATGCAGTGAGTTCTGCATCTGATGTGTAAGGGGGGCGGTTTTGGTCCGGTCCCCGTTTGACTCCCTTATGCAGTGTTTTATGACTCTGATGTGTAGGGCGGGGTGGGGGTGGGGGGGGGGTTTGGTCCTGTCCTCGTTTGACTCCCCTATGCCGTGTTTTCTGCATCTGATGTGCAAGGAGGGGGGGGGGCGGTTATGGTCCTGTCCCCGTTTGACTCTCCTATGCAGTGTTTTTCTGCATCTGATGTGTAAGGGGGCGGTTTTGGTTCTGTCCCCGTTTGACTCCCATGTGCAGTGTTTTGTAGTTACAACTAATTGTGTAGGAGGGGCGGTTTTGGTCCTGTCCCCGTTTGACTCCCCTGTGCAGTGTTTGCTTCTTCTGATAGATATTTGGGAGGGGGGGGGCGGTTTTGGTCCTGTCCCCGTTTGACTCCCCTATGCAGTGTTTTCTGCATCTGATGTGTAAGGGGGGCGGTTTTGGTCCGATCCCCTTTTGACTCCCCTATGCAGTGTTTTCTGCATCTGATGTGCAAAGGGGGGGGGACGGTTTTGGTCCTGTACCCGTTTGACTTCCCTATGCAGTGTTTTCTGCATCTGATGTGTAAGAGGGGGGTGGGGCGGTTTTGGTCCTGTCCCCGTTTGACTCCCCTATGCAGTGAGTTCTGCATCTGATGTGTAAGGGGGGCGGTTTTGGTCCGGTCCCCGTTTGACTCCCATATGCAATGTTTTCTGCATCTCATGTGTAAGGGGGGCGGTTTTGGTCCTGTCCCCGTTTGACTCCCCTATTGAATGTTTTCTGCATCAGATGTGTAAGGGGGGCGGTTTTGGTCCTGTCCCCATTTTACTCCCCTATGCAGTGTTTTCTGCATCTGATGTGTAAGGGGGCGGTTTTGGTCCTGTCCCCGTTTGACTCCCCTATGCAGTGTTTTCTGCATCTGATGTGTAAGAGGGGAGTGGGGCGGTTTTGGTACTGTCCCCGTTTGACTCCCCTATGCAGTGAGTTCTGCATCTGATGTGTAAGGGGGGCGGTTTTGGTCCGGTCCCCGTTTGACTCCCCTATGCAGTGTTTTCTGCATCTGATGTGTAAGGGGGGCGGTTTTGGTCCTGTCCCCGTTTGACTCCCCTATGCAGTGTTTTATGCGTCTGATGTGTAAGGGGGGCGGTTTTGGTCCGGTCCCCTTTTGACTCCCCTATGCAGTGTTTTCTGCATCTGATGTGCAAAGAGGGGGAGGGCGGTTTTGGTCCTGTCCCCGTTTGACTTCCCTATGCAGTGTTTTCTGCATCTGATGTGTAAGAGGGGGGTGGGGCGGTTTTGGTCCTGTCCCCGTTTGACTCCCCTATGCAGTGAGTTCTGCATCTGATGTGTAAGGGGGGCGGTTTTGGTCCGGTCCCCGTTTGACTCCCCTATGCAATGTTTTCTGCATCTCATGTGTAAGGGGGGCGGTTTTGGTCCTGTCCCCGCTTGACTCCCCTATTGAATGTTTTCTGCATCAGATGTGTAAGGGGGGCGGTTTTGGTCCTGTCCCCATTTTACTCCCCTATGCAGTGTTTTCTGCATCTGATGTGTAAGGGGGCGGTTTTGGTCCTGTCCCCGTTTGACTCCCCTATGCAGTGTTTTATGCGTCTGATGTGTAAGGGGGGGCGTTTTTGGTCTTGTCCATGTTTAACTCCCTTGTGCAGTGTTTTATGCACCTGATCGGTAGGGGTCGGTTTTGGTCCTGTCCCCGTTTGACTCCCCTGTGCAGCGTTTTGTAGTTACAACTAATTGTGTAGTAGGGGCGGTTTTGGTCCTGTCCCTGTTTGACTCTCTGTGCAGTGTTTGCTTCTTCTGATGAATAAGGGGGTGGGGGGGCGGTATTGGTCCTGTCCCCGTTTGACTCCCCTTTGCAGTGTTTTCTGCATCTGATGTGTAAGGGGGGCGGTTTTAGTCTTGTCCCCGTTTGACTCCCCTATGCAGTGTTTTCTGCATCTGATGTGTAAGGGGGGCGTTTTTGGTCCTGTCCCCGTTTAACTCCCTTGTGCAGAATTTGATGCACCTGATCGGTAGGGGTCGGTTTTGGTCCTGTCCCCGTTTGACTCCCCTACTTACGTTGATTAGCTGAGGGGGCGATGTTGGGCCTGTCCGTTTTTAACTCCCATATTAAAAACTAAGAATACATTGAAAAGACAAGAGAAGTTGGGGGGCTGTTTTGGTCATGTGATCCAGTTTTACTCCCGGGAGTCATTTCGGAACAGGCTGGGGGTCAATCTGGTCCAGGACCAGAATAACTCCCGGGAGTAAATCTGGGACGGCCTGGTTTTACTCCCGGGAGTTAATTTGGGCCAGGGACGCTTTCGGCACGTTACACCGCCTGCTAACAATGCTACAAGGCTTATTGCTGTGAAGTTGAGGCCATCTCCAAACAAGGATTACTGTGCCAAACAGTCACCCTTGAAGCTGGAGCGGTATGCACATTCCCGTGTCAAAATTCAACTATGGTTAACGTACATAATTATAAGGTGTAGATCTTTCCTTCACTGTCTTGCAGTATTGCTTCTAACAAGACAAGAGTTACATCCTAGATGCTATTAACTAATTCGGCAGTTCGTTTTCTAAGGCAAAGTTACTTACCGGTACTGTCAGTGCTTTTACACGTTTATGTTTTTTTTTTATTCAAAAATGTTTAACAGGCTGTGAAACAGAATGAGGCGGTTCTGTAAAGAACAGATGAGACGAAGCAGCAACGCACAACAATTATAATCTTGAATTATTACACAACTTAATTTTTTTTAAATACCTATAATTATAGTTTGTGTTGGCGAGATATAATCGGAATCCGTTGGATTTATTTTATAATATTAAGCTACAGATGCTGTACGATGGTGTTTGTAATTCAAATTAACGGACGCTATACAGACTATATCCGACGAAAAACTCCAATATAACGCTTATAACTGCTCACTTTTTCCACACACGCACACAGACAGACAGACAGACAGACAGACAGACACACACACACACACACACACATATATATATATATATATATATATATATATATATATATATATATATATATATATATATATATATATATATATATATATATATATATATATATATATATATATATATATATATATATCAGGGATGTCGTTTGGGTCGGATCTTCGGCTTTTAGCCGAAATTTTTATAAAAAAGCCGATAAACTGTCCGTCATGTCGGCTATACGAGCCGAAGTTTTCACGGGTGAATCGGCTCAATTTTGTCCATTTTTGCGATATTCCTGTGCTGTACGCTTGCAGTTTAGGTGAGGATTCGATAATTGCTAAGGTTAAACCCAGAAACTCTGACAGTATTGTGGTCTGTCAAGGGACAGTGTAAACTTTTTATTGTGTTTGTGTGTCTAAAATTTAAGAAAATAGCATTTCTTTTCAATGTTCTTATTCTACTCTTAAAATCATGTTTTAGTACAAACATATGCATCCACAGAACACCTTTAATATATGGAGGTGGAGGGTGCACGTTAACGTAGTGAATCTAGTCAAAAAAACATGTGAGACTGCTTTGGAAGAGAGAGCCGAAACTTTCTGTAAAAAGCCGAAAGTTTCACGGCTGTTTCGGCTAAATCGCCGAAGAAAAAATGTCCTAGCAACATCCCTGATATATATATATATATATAGCGTTGGTATTTTATGTATTAAATCATTAATTGTTTATGCTGTTGTTATTTATCAAGAATTGTATTACTATTATTAATTCTTGTAATTTGTTTAATGGCTGTGCAAGACCCAGTCTATGCATGTGAATGAACTCATATTTCTGTACTTTTGTAACGCTGCTGCACTGTAGGCCTATGGAACGAAGATCGATAATAAGCCTAATTGTGTTCAATAATTACTGGTGGTTTGTGTAGATGTGTAGTTTATAATTTGTACTTAATAATAATAATAATAATAATAATAATAATAATAATAATAATAATAATAATAATAATAATAATAATAATAACAATAATAATAATAATAATAATAATAGTTAGTTATTCATTACTAAAGGGTCCAGCGGACTGCATAGAGCCCGAATCAGGACCACAAAATCAAGACCAAAACTTGGTTGAAAAAGGACTCACCCCTAATCCGCATAAAAAATCTGCCGAAACTACCCTAGTGGTAACACTTAAAGCAATCCACCAGCCGGTCACTTTACAATAAAGACATCCCACCCAAGAGACGCTGAGGACATACTTTAATTTATCAAACCCCCGTTTACAAAAACAAAAATAAAATAAAAACAATCCAACACACACATATAAAATGCCTACATTGCCAAATAATAACATTATAGGAAGCCCAGTGACCATTTGGCAGAAAGCGTCCAATATTCCCAAGCAGATCCAACAGACCTCACACACAATAGAGGAGTTTTGTCCCGGAAGAGTTTTCAAGGAAAAAAGGTAAGTGACTGGTCTAGCGAAGAATACGACAGTATAGTAGATTGATAGAACACAGTAGGAATGAGAAAGAACAAATGAGAAAGACAGCTACAGTGAGAATTTAAAGCACTAAACTTCCAGAACGTGTGGATGCTATTTATACTGAAACCCTCGGCACTCCACGGAGGAAATAATAATAATAATAATAATAATAATAATAATAATAATAATAATAATAATAATAATAATAATAATAATAATAATAATAATAATAATTATTATTATTATTATTATTATTATTATTATTTTTAAAAGCGCAAAACCAAACTAAAATCTGCTTTAAGCGTTCACGTGCACACACATACAAGAATAAAGATTTAAATAATAATAAAACATTATGAGATAAAAACACGTTAAAGAACATAAGAAATACCCCAAAAATATATGTATAAAATCCACATCTAGATCTGCACACACACACACACACACACACACGCACACACACACACACGCACACACACACACGCGCGAACTCATAGACACACGAATAGCCCCTCTTTTATTTCATATATAATCATTCAGTGTGCGTATTTCTTAGTAATCATAATGTATACTTAGCAATAAATTCAACTTGAACTTAAGTGGTTTTTTTGTTGTTGAATTTTTAAAATGACTTAATTTAGTTCTAATTATTTTTATATTCCTGCCTTTCACTTGAATCTGTTGATTTATTTTTTTTTTTTTAATTTATAAAAAAAATGTTTTTGTTGTAATTTTGATATGTGTGTAAGTGGGAACATTCAATCAACAACAACAACAACAATTGTATTTCAACAACACAAGAAACGATGCCATGAGAAACATATAAAGAGAGAAAGAGGGAAAAGCAATAAAGTTCTAATGCAAGGGGCATGTTCTACCAATTAATTAAGCCACGCTGGAAGCAATTTGGGATTGGAGGAGATGAGGGGTGGAGGGTTGGTGTGCAATATTCAGCAATACAATCATTAGTATTATTACACCAAAAGGTTTCTTGAGTAGTCATGACATTCATTATGATATAGTCTGGTTCTTGAATACGGCTACACTGTAGCAGATTGTCATACCGAAGGTGTCAGTGCTCAAGAGTATTACGTTTCAATGGCTTGTCCCATTGTATGCGGGCCATCGCCTTTCACTTGGAAACTGGCCTTAAAAATACCAGAATTGAATTACACTGTCTCCTTGCAAAGGTTCTCTTTCCTGGCTGCGAGTGAAAGTTCTCCGCATACTGCGTAGCGGAGACAACCTGAGGAGGCTTATGTAAGCCTTCTCTACTACAGGCGGAGAAGCTAACTTAAGCCTCAGCTTAGCCTCCGATACACAGTATGAGTTCTCTTTATAAATATACGTTATATGACATAATCGATTGTTTGGTTTCTGACTGAAAGTTCTCTGTATAAGTTTACTATAGAAGCGATCGTCGCTTGTTCGCGACGTTCGGTTTTATTTGTACCACAGTATTTTCCCCGTGGGGGTGCCTGAGGTTTCGGTAAAAATTGTACCCCCACTTTCTGGAAATTTAGTGCTTTAAATTCCCACTGACGCTGTCTTTCCCTTTTGTTCTTTCTCATTTTTTCTCTGCTCTATCAATCTACTAAACTATCTTCTTCTTCGCTCGAACAGTCACCTACGTTTTTTTTGAAAACTCTTCCGGGAAAAACTCCTCATTTGTGTGTGAGGTCTGTTGGATCAGCTTGGGAATATTGGACGCCCTGCCGGATGGTCACTGGGGCTTTCTATGATGTTATTATTTGGCAATGTAGGCATTTTATATGTATGTATTTTGTTGATATTTTTTTCTCTTTGATTTATTTTTTTTCTTTGACATCAGTACAATTGTATACAATATTCATTTCAATCCGTTATGTATGTCAAAGTATTTTATATAAACATACATATATAAATATAACAGTACAATATAGATTAGCCAAATAGATTACAATAATTAAGAATATGGGAGTTGAAAAGAAAAAGAAGCCCCACATTACTATATTTCACTTTTAGTGTTTAGCACAGAAAATAAATTGCGAACATCCCACTCATGTGAAAATAATGTGAATCCTGAAACAGAATGAAATCAATCCGCGTACACTTAGTTTTGCATTTACTGTATGTGGGATAAACTTTAAATTCATTAAAAAAGCACACGCACGAAACAATCAATCAAAAAATGAGTACATGAATAAAGAAAAAAAATTAAGTCTGGGAGGGGAAAAACGTTAGTAGAGGTATAGACTGGCGTTGACTTAATACATTTTAAGCAAAAGTAATAACAACCACTTTCGTAAAGACGCACTGCAGCATTCAACAATTTGATTTGATAAATCTTTGTACGAATGCAAAACTTGTTTGCAAAATTATTACAGATTCCTAGCATTGGAAAATCCGCACCTATTTTCTCAACGTTTTTGAAACATGAAAATTCCGTCAAAAGTATATACATCTCCATTTCTGGTTACCATAAGTTTTTTTTTTAACCATGATATGTTTAAGGCTTTAATGTCTAATACCAAGACCTCCATTTGTTATACTTTTAATGAACTTTTTTTGACTAATTCTATCTCTTTTGTTTTTCCAGACAAATTCAAAAACTGATGTCTGAAAAAAATGTATTACATCATCTGGAGGGTTTGGCAGTAGCATCCACAAATGAACTAATTTTGACAAAATAAGTGATTTCAACACCGCTTCTCTTCCCAGTGGGGGGGGGGGTTATTTCTCTTTTGAGCCATATTTTATACCATGATTTTATTTCTATCAATTTATCTTTTATGTTGATACCAATACAGTTTTCTAAGTCACTCGTCAGCCAAATACCCAACACTTTAAACTTGTCAGGGTTCCAGGTTATACGAAGATGTTGCATAAATTTTGTTGATGAGTTACGCCCAGCCATATTGCGTTAGCTTTTGTTGCGTTCAAAGAGCGCCCTGACAGATTATTGTTGATATTTTATAATGATGTTTATATTCTGTTTTGTTTTTGTAAACGGGGGTTTGATAAATTAAGAGTATAGCCTCAGCGTCCCCTGCATGGGATGTCTTTATTGTAAAGTGACCGGCTGGTTGAGTGCCTTCAGTGTTACCACTAGGGTTGTTTCGGCAGATCTTTTATGCGGATCAGGGGCGACTGTCCTCTTTCAGCGAAGTTGTGGTCTTGATTTTGTGGTCCTGATTCGGCTCTTTGCAGTCCCCTAGACCGTATAAGCAATGAATAACTAACTAACCGCAGTATTGGTTTGACTGGCTAGACACCATTATTCATTCTTTCCAGTGAGAGCCTTTAAAAGCGATTTTGGAACAAACCTAGACATGAAAAAGGTCAGAGAATCAAGATTGTTTGCTTAGTTTGTGTGTGACAATGACCGAATGAGATTTATTTTATTTGTAAAATTGCTCTGTCTGCACATTAATTTAAAGATGGTAATAATTTTGGACAGCAGTGCATGACTCAAAGCCGACCGCTAGGCGTTTGGCGTCCCTTCATTGCTCTGCAAACAAACAACTGTGCCTACTATACACGTTTTCGCTGCAGAGCTTGCAGAACCCCACCACAGTCTTGACAACCCGCAAGAGCCCAGTGGGTTGTTGCCAGGGCAATTTATTTAAACTAATTAGTTTTAAGGAAGTGTAGTTTAAAACAAAACAAACATAAGAAAACACACACACACACACACCCACACACACACACACACACAAACACACACCCACACCCACACACAAAAGCACATCTATACTTAGTTGGTTACCATCAAGATTAGTAAAGCGCATAAGACTAAGAGAAAATGAAAATGGGGTTGAAAGAAACACGACCTGATCATTTATAAAGTGCTGTACTTTGGTTGTTGAAAGGGGGGTGGGGGTAGGGGGTGAGCAAAAAAAAAAAACCCAAACCAAACAAACAAACAAACAAACAAACAATAAATCCTTAGAAACAGAGTTACGAATAAACCAGAAAAATTAAACCGAATTGTTTCTTGCCCATCACTGACACTGAAAGCTGGTCTCAAAACTGCACCAAAAGGAAAAAAATTACAAAAAGGTAGAACTGGCGCAGTGACATCCGTTTCCGGTGAGTAACGGAAGTATGGAAGAAGGAAAGTGTAAAATGCGCGTCCAATTGCACGCGAAAATGCACTCGCAATTGCACGCCTATCTAGTATCTGATTGGTCGAAAACTTACGCGCCAAACTGCGCAAGCGCAAATGCACACACAGACCGCATTTACACACACACACACGCGCGCATTTACCTACGAGTCACATTAAAACTAGGAATGGAAAATGTCCGGAAATACGTTCTATGTACCAAAATAATTTACAAATAATTTGCAATGAAACCCTCGCCCCCGCCACCTCCCTTTCCACACCATCACCTGCTTACAACCTTCAAAATTAAATGTTATAATAATTTATTTATATGTAGTTTTGGAACGAAAAAAGCATCGGGAAGCCCGTGTAGCTATCGTACCGTAGGAGTTATCTTTATTGCAGATTTTGTTAGAGTTTATGTTTTGAAAATCTAATTTGAGCAGCGGATTAGGTTTATTTATCATTTAAAACCACGTTTCATAAATTTTCTAAGGAGAATGTAGTCGGACTGTGTGTTTAGTTATCTGGAAGTATAAATCTATTTCTCTAAGCTTTAGTTTATGTCGCTGAACGTTACGTCATAGCTGACTTTCGTCATCTAGAGCTCTTTAGGCCTAGATATTCACTACAGCGTTGTTTTGTTTCTTTTCCAGTTTTTTACAGCGCCATGTTTTTCATCGCTACGCTAAGTTTTCACAGCTACGCTAAGATTTTATCACTGCGAATAAAAACTTTGGTGACACTTGTTGTTCTATTGGACACGAAGTGAAGACAAAATAGTAAATATAAATTATTATAAAATTTAATTTGGGGGTTGTGGAGGGATGTGACTAGCGAGGGTTACAGTGATATTATTTGTCAATTTATTTTAAATTATTTTGGTACAAAGAACGTGTTACCGGAAATTTCCCATTCCTAGTTTTAATGTGACTCGTAGGTAAATGCGCATGTAATTGCGTGTGTACATGCGCTTGCGCATTTTGGCGTGTAAGTTTTCTACCAATCAGCTACTAGATGAGCGTGCAATTGCGAGTGCATTTTCGCGTGCAATTGCAGGCGCATTTGACGCTTTCCGCGTTCCATACGGAAGCGGGGATAGTTAATGTTCTTTTCTCGGATTCAGACCCTGCTATCGCTTTCGTTTAATTTGTCAGCTTTCGCCAGATGCAGGTGCTCCAGAGAATGAGTCACCCAAAATTAGGATATTTACCTGACCCTCCGTCCACACCCAGTGGCACCAGTATTTTAATCACACATACAATTTGTGTTGTTGTTGCTGTTGTTGTTGTTGTTGTTGTTGTTGTTGTTGTTGTAAAGTCAACCTTATCTTCCAGTTCCATACGAATAAAAATTCTAGTTGGTATTTATCTATATCCACCTAGAAAGTAACAATAATACACATGTATTAGCCACGGACCTTGGCCCCGAGCACGTGGTAATTGAACCTATAGTAACGTGAGGTTCCTCTGCCCTGGCTGGTGACCAGTGATGCCGTTCTGCCATCACTCCTGTTAGTCGCCTCTTACCAACGCCGTGGAACGTTGGGTCTATTCTATTCAGCGCCCGAACGCACAGGGCACAGGACACAGGGCATCAGGACAATCAACTTCAAAATACTCACCATCACCACCATCATCTTCATCATCGTCTTCATTATCATCATCCTCATCAGCAGCAGCAGTAGCAGTTACATGTAACATCTCTCCACATGAATGACATTCGGCAGTTCAACATGAAATCAACTCGCACCACATTATAGGCATCCACACATTTGGTGTTTCACTTTCCTCCTCCTCGTCATCATCATTTTCCTCCTCGTCGTCGTAATCATCATCAACATTATCATCATCATCATCATCATCATCATCATCATCATCATCATCATCATCATCATCATCATCATCATCATCACCACCGTTTCCACAAAATCACCATCAACATTGTCCCCGCAATCATCGGTAGCAAGCTCATTGTCTCTTTCTGTCTCATCAGCATCACCATCTTCTCGCTCTGATTTTGCAATGTATTTACCCAGATCGTTTCAGAGAAAATGAAAGTTTCTCTTTTTTGTTCTTTAGTTTTTTTTTTAATTAGTGTTTTGTTTGTTTGTTCGTGAGGTGCGATCCAAACTGATTCCATCTGTCATGGAAACGATGGATTAACTCCCTTGATTGGTGATCCACCATCATGATATATTACTAAGGGCAAAAGAAAGAAAAAAAAATTAAAACGCGAAATCCGTCGGCCTTCGCCTCATTTTCCCAAAATGAAATGAAAGATCACTATTCAAGATACAACGTTCTTAAATTAATGTCAGTAATTTAGAGTTCAACCAATCAGAATTTATGTATTCTAAAACTAAATTAACATTATTCATTTTACTTTTAAAGAAAAAGAAAAAAAAAGATGAAGTTTTTATGATCATTGCTCTATCTTCGATACAGTCTGTTTAGTCTAACTTCTTACTTTGTAAACCTAAAATATCACTGGAAGTAGAAGGGGGTCGGGTTGGGGATGGGAGAGTTTTCAGTATCCTACCCAAATAAGGTAATAGCTTGCGGCGTCAAAAGGCTAAGAACATGTGCATATCTTTTATATGAAAGCACAGGGGTTTTGAAATAAAATACACAGCCAATTTCGTATTTCTAAATCACTGGGACTCAGCGCAAAATACTAGCTTAAGCTTATATACTGCAGTGGAGATAATGTATACGTTAACTGCAAGCAGCTTGGGATTTACGATAGATTTGAATGAAACGATTATCAAACGTCATAAAATACTGCAGGCTGGGATAACGTATCAGGGAAGAAGGGGGTAAGGACCTAATTCAACACTGAACCACCAGAGCAATCATACTGCTAAGACGGATAGTGAAAAATTGCCATTAAAAAAAAATCTTAACCACCACAGGATTCGAATCTTTGTCATTTTTGTGCCAGGCGTACGCTCTACCACTGATTTACTGCGGTGGGTTACGATAACTTTATCTAATTTAATTTAACTAATAAATAACAACTAGGGATTCAAAATTATTGGTAATACGAGTATTTAAAACAGACCATAACTTCAACATTTATTTTGGTTTGTACTGTACTTTGTAAGTAGTCTCCCAGTCTTTACCCAGTACGTTTGAGTGGTGAATGTATCTGTTGTTGTGCATGTAAGGGAGCGATTGTGCGTTTTTGGTTACAGATCACCGCGTTTGAGTCTGATTTAGGAGAAGAAGCGCTTGTCTACAGCATTATTATTATTATTATTATTATTATTATTATTATTATTATTATTATTATTATTATTATTATTATTATTATTATTATTGTCCGTGGTGATGATGCCATGATTGTTGGTCATCATTTTGGTCTTCTCTGCACTTATTTCCATTCCATAGGCTCTGGACTCTGTACTAGCTGTTCAAGTTCTTGTTCATCTCCAGCCAATCCATCAATGTCATCCGCAAAACGAAGGTTGGCGATTGCTCTTCCCCCTATGCTGACAGTGCCTTCGTGATCTAAGGGCATCTGACATGATGCGCTCTAGGAAGATGTTGAAGAGTGTTGGAGAGAGTAGGCATCCCTGACGCACACCGATTGTTGTTCTAAACTAGTTTCCGATGGCGCTGTTGTGGAGGACTGCACTGGTAGCCTTGTCATACAGGCTTTTGATGACTTCATTAAATCTAGGGCTGATGTTGTACACTCTCACTGCCCACAGAGCTGCATGCCAGACTTGACCAAGGACTTGACTTGTCCAAGGCCAATCCCTCAACACAGTGCATAGCTTCAAATATTTAGGAGCCATCGTATCAGACATGGGTCCCGACAGGAAGTCCTCTCCAGGATCGCACAAACAAATGCTACTTGGCTCGCCTTCATATTGGGCATACTTATGTCACCCATAGTTTCCTTTTAAAAGAAGAACCACCACCTTGGTGCTTTGCAGGAGACAAATCCTTTTCCGGCCGCCATTTTAAGCCTGAATGTGCTGATCTGGTTGATGAAAGAGAAAGATATTTTGGTTCGATACCTTTTAATGAGATTTTTAAAGTATGCAATAATCAAGACCTGTTTAAATTTTTACATGATGTTAATGTGTTTTATCGCATATAAACCATAGTCTTGTTTTGTATTCGTGTTTGGATTTTATTGGTGGGACTGATTTTATTTACATCTTTTATCATAATTAATGGTTAACAGTTTAGTCTGATTTTGCTTAATTTTGTGTGGTCCTGATTCGGCTCTTGGCAGTCCGCTGGACCCTACAAACACTGAATAATTTATATATCTATTAATCCTTCGACATCACACAACACACGCACACCGACACACAATTTAGAACAAACAATGCGGAAATACAGCAGAGTCTTCGTCACAAAATGAGCCACACATCAATGACATTTTTATAGAACTCTTCGCCAAGGACGTGAGGGTGGAGAAGAAACCAAGAAAGAAACAAATTAAAGCCCAACGTGATACAATGGAGACAGAAAATGTAAGACCGTATCATCCTTCCAAAGTAAACGTGAAAAAGACTGATGTCCGTTCTATAGATCTGGCAGAAACTAGCAAGCCTATCTTTTTTTTTATTTTTAGTTCAAGAATTAACATTCAAGACAACTGTATTATTTTCAAACAGATAAATTGAAACGTTTTTTTTACCTGACCAACAGACTACTACAATGCATAAGACTTAAAATAAAGTTAAACAAGATGGAAAGCCATTCAAATGTATTTTCAGACACTGGCACACTTACATAGCCTAAAACTAAGCATTTTCAACAGTGTTAATTTTCGTGGCGGTGTTGTGATTCGGACTTATCCTAAGCAAGCAAAACATTTACTGATAAGCCACTATTTGATAAGTATCTGCAAGCAAAACATTATCAATATCAGCTAAGCACAAGAAGTTTTTAGAAAATGATGAAGCACAGTGAAATTGACCTTTGAGAAAGTACGTATTACGAATGAACTATTTAGCATAAGTAGGTAAAGTATTCGCAAAGTAAAAAATTATGAATTTCGGTTCAGGTATGGTTGCGATAACTGATAAGGCCAAAATTGTGTTTTGAACAACAACAAAAAGGTTAAATTCGGAGCGCTGGACTTAGGAACAATCCGACTGCTACTGAAGGGCGGCCCATGATTTAAAGTACTTTGAATACCAAACCTCAACAAAATCGCTTTGGCCATTTTTGAGATATTGAGCAAACGTCTTTAGCAATAAAATGGCTCCCGTGACCTTGACTTTTGCGGTAGAGCAAATATGATGGCACAGGGACTCAGGCCACTAACCTAGGTAATGTTCTTATGAAGTTTGGTCAAAATCCGTTCAGTGATTCCTGAGATATGGCTTTTAACTGACCGACCGACTTTTGGCTCATTATGATTCCTCCCTCCTGAGGGGTTCAAAATATTTTGGAAATACAAAACACAACATCAACCTCAACGGTTTTGATCGATGGCTATTCTGGAAGTAGATTTCCCCAGATCAGCCGAGACTTTCTTTGCAGCTAAATGGACTTTCCAGCTAACATGCAGGCGTTTCTTTCTGCGCACAGCCATGCCCAGCTTATCCCCGCTCTGTTTTATAAGATTGAAGAAGCCGGTCCGGAAGTTTTTGCGAAAGAAGGGGTACAACAGGGTGTTGAGGAGGGAGTTGGACATCAAGAGCCACACAAAGGTGTTACTCAGATATCTAGGGATGACCGCTGTGGAGGCGGACCGCTCCATGTTGTCACTATGCTTGGACAGCGCGCTAACCAGGCACAGCAGTGTGAACGGCAAATAGAGCACTTCAAAGATGGAGACGACCAGAGTCACTATAATCAGCAGTTTGGTTCTGCTGCGCTTTTTTGTGGTCATCCGCACGAGACCGGTGGAAAAGGTTACACCTGAAGACCCTGTTACAGATGACACAGATTTGCGTTTTGGTTGTTTCTTCATAGTTTTGATGGATACGAAGTCCGAATCTATGCTTGGACGTTTATATTTCTCAGAACTGCCGAAGCTCTGATGAGGCTCACTGTTTAGGTTGATTTGCGCGCCGCCTTGTTCAACAACGGTCTCTGAGAACGAAAGACGCCTCGGATTGTCAGGAAAGTAATCGCTGTCTCTACGTACCAGTATCCCAGAACTGCCGCGCCTAGATGAACCAGGAGGTGACTGACAATCCAATGGCATGTTGGATTGTTGCTGGCCCGAAGGTTTGCAGGTTGTATTGACTGTTGATTGACGCTCAGGATTGTTACTCTCGAAATGTAGTTTCTGACCGAGTGGCGTAGATTGTTCGCAGCCCACCACTGTGTGCACATCCCCATTGCTTCGTGTGTCCATGGCTCTGGACTCGTGAGACGTGCGGGATGTAGTTTCAGTAGAGCCAGGAGGCGTCACACTCTTCTTTTTTATCAAACTGGCCCCATTGTCCATGCGTTCCAGTTCATGATCAGAAAAGTTTACGGACAATCTTTTGTGAGCCCCGAAAAAGGCGTTGCTGTTAGTCAGCAAAATTCCCGTTTCAGCCACGTTGTCTCTTCCCACCATACGGTCTGAGCTTAAAGGCGTAACTTTGCTCGGAACAATCGACTCGGTGGACGTTTTGTACCTCCGTCTAAACCGTGTGCTGGTGTAGAGTAGGGCTCCAAAGAGAGGAACTCCGAGGACAAGAATGAAGAGGTTGGCTAAGAGGACTGATAGCATGGCTCTGTCAAAACAGTTGGGAAGGTAGCAGGTCCTGGGTAAGCAATCTGGGCACTGACGTCGGCGTTTCTTGGCGTACATCGTCACCAGGGGGACGGCGTCCAGCAATATGACAGCAGTTCCCGGTAACAGCAGCAAGAGCCACATCACGCGCCTGTCGCACTGCTTGCGGTACTCCAATGGCCACACGCACATCAAATAGCGGTCGATGGTGATCAGCAGCACAGTGTAGCCTGACAGCAAGCAAAAGAAGGTCTGGAGAAAGAGTGTGAAGAAACAGCCGTCGTCGTCTTTGGGAAAACTCGGATTGTAGTCAGCCAGCATGCTGAGAGGCATGGACATCACACCTACACACAGATCAGCCACAGCCAACTGAAGAATCGCCAGCTCGCTGAACTTTCGGTGCTTGCACATCTTCATGAGAAAGAAGATACAGATGATTGTGGAGTTGACAGAGGCGGTCAGCACGATGATGACGATGTTCAAAGCAATGAGCAAGGGTTGAGTTTTCAAAAACACCTCGCCATCGGTAGGGACCTTTTTGGAACAATTGCCTTGGAAGCTTGATGTCCAGTCTTCGGTCATTGTTTTCTGGACCTAAATACAAAGGACAACAAACATTGTACAGCGCACTGTGCAGACAAATTTGAGACTCCAAACATAGTTCTGGAATGAAAACAAAAGCGTGCAAGAGAAGGGAAGTGACGCAATTTATAGAGCTCTGTGTCTGTGACGTAATTTCGTAAGCTTTTGTTGTTGTATCAATTTTTATTCATCAGATTAACATTTGTACTGATAAATGATGATTTCCTAAGCAAGGGACACAAAAAGAAGAAGCAAGGGAGGATGGGGATGGTAATGGGTGTATAGAAAAAAAGAAGAAGAAAGATGCAGACAATCTTGAAGAATCCATTACAGCAAAGAAAGTTTAGTTTCACAAAGAAGGAGAATAACTCCCGGACGCGATTTTTTTCCCCACATCACGTCTGAAGAATACCGTAAATGGAACGACTTCAGACCTAAACCGTACAGAGTTGTTACCTCCATTTTCGTGCTCTTCAGTGTCTTCACACGCCAAAGATTAGTTTGCTCATTCCATTCTGCTCCACGCTAGTTGGTGCGTCATTTTTCGATTAGGCCTACCCCACCGCATTCATCGCTTAGATCAGCTTTGTACACAAGCATATCAACTAACAAGTTAGTAAGCCTTCTAGGTCTCTGTCGACCTGCGCGTACAACCGGTGGCTTCCCTTTACATGTTTTGCGCTCCTTAAAGAGCGTCGTCGGGCTAAAATATTTTTTTAGAAACTTCAAAACCCAGGGGAATTATGGGTATGGAAATCCTTTTCTGAAATGACGTCGGCAGGACTCTTCGAGATTGGTGCATGGCACATGAGACACACGCAAAATGGCGTCACAAGAAAATCGGTTAGATCTGAATTCATCTAATTTGACCTCGCTTGCTGCTGGAACACAATGCAATTTGAATTTGCTTTCAAAAATCAAAAGAGAGCGAGACCACAACAAAGTACAACGAGTCAAGGCGGCGCAAACACTCAAGACCGGCAGAACAAAAAGCACACAAACTACCAAAGGTAAGTACCAACTACCTGTGACCATACACAATAAAGTAAGTAACCACCATTGCAAAATGGGATTGATCATCACCATGATTGAATGTTTCCACCCCACCTTCCAATCGGTACAGAATCGAACATATGCTCAAATCATCATATCTTTAACAGAACTTGTATGTACATTATACAATGTGATTCAAGCGACAAATGAACCATCACATCGAAGCGATCTGAGCTGAATCAATGGCGAACAAGCGTTCAGTGAGACTCATGATCGCCTGCACTCAGCTCACATACATGTGTGCATGTTTCTATAAATCCATCGTGTTCTCCTTCGATAATTGAACAAAGCTTGAGCTTGATGGTGGAACAGTTCGGATCCCTGTTTGTGTCTTCTAGTTATCAGTTACTTCCCTTGAACAGATTTCCCAGAATTCTCTATTCTAGTTTTAGGTTTGGGATACCCCCTGTCTCAGCTTGTGGCTAAAACCAAGGGCAACGGGACCACCGCACGTCGACTGGGGGCAATACGAGATACTAACTTGTTAGTTGATATACTTGTGCTTTGTAATAATGCATTGTGAATTAAAGGGAATCTCTAAGTTTCCGGTTCATCTGCTCTTGCGCTGAACGCTGAATTGTCCCCCGGAATTTAATAC
This sequence comes from Oncomelania hupensis, assembly GCA_036898135.1. Lineage (NCBI taxonomy): Eukaryota > Metazoa > Mollusca > Gastropoda > Littorinimorpha > Pomatiopsidae > Oncomelania > Oncomelania hupensis. The sequence goes on along the minus strand of CM072517.1, from coordinate 40,926,021 downwards.
CATGGAAGTGTGGCTCCTCCATACGATTCCTCTTGACTACCGAAGTGCTGTGCAAAGTAGATTTGTCACTTTTATTTACCGGCGGATCTAAGCTTTTAACTAATCATCTGACAGAGACCAATCAAACCCGCGTTTATCGAGTACACTCCTTTAAAATGGCGACATTTACGATAGTGTACGTTGCCTCTCCAGTTCAAGGATGAAAATCCGTCATTTTCATATCCGATGGTCAGGGGTCGAATTCATGGGCCGTTAAATTATAGGCGATGGTTAACGTTACCAATATTGGTTTTGTAACCAACAATGGTATCGTTAACCATCGTTTAGCAGATCGCTATTCATGAGGGAGTGTCCACCCATTGGTACGTAACCAAGGCTATTTTTGGGCTGTGCGGGAATATCCGTAAGGGGGCATAATTCAAGCAGCTGTTTTCCTTCTTTCGTCAACAAAAAAGGCCTATAAAAATGGCTGTGGCAATGGCAAAGAGAAAAGCAATTTTTTCGTACACTGAAACTAATGTTCTCCTTGAGAACGTTATAGAATTTAAACATATACTGATGGCAAGTTTATCAACTGATGTCACGAACCGCCTAAAAAACGACTGCTGGAAAAAAATCGCCGAAAGAGTGACTGCAGTTGGTGGTGCGAACCGAACAGCCGAAGATGTGAGGGAGAAGTTTTATAACCTTAAAAAGGACCATCGGAATCGTGCAGCCGCACGATTAAAGTCTGGCAATGGTGGCGTGATTAGCAAGCCTACCGACAGCATGCTGGATATCATAGTGAGCAAGGAGAGCGAGCTTTTTGTTGGGGTGAAAGGAGAGAAATCACTTTTGATCACTTTGTAGTTTGTAATGTTAGGCATACATTTTGTTTTTAGACTGAGGTTCAATTTCTGCCGTTTCTGGGTAGTTTGGAACTTGAAATGTTGTCTTTATTTCGTAGGGTTGCATTACCCTACGAGTATAAACTATACAGATACACAATAAGCCTACACATCACCAGTCAAAATCCAACAACAATATTTTAATAATAATAATATTAACCCGTTTTATTAATATGACAGATTATTAAAGGTGCCAGAGGCATAAAAACAAAGAGTGAGACACACATGTAAAAGTGGTGACAAAACGCCTTGCCGATCACACAGTTTCAGTCTGTCTACCGCGTTCGTTAACGTGATGATATCATGCCGACGAAAACGAAATTTTGATACCAGTTCCACATCATCAAATTTGTCAAGTGGATTACTTCTGTCGCGAAATACTCTCTCTCTCCTCGGAGCTCGTCTCTGTCGAAGTTGCCACCAAACGATGGCCGCCATTTTTAACCAGTGTTCCATTGGTTATCGGGTGGTCCCCCCTCCGTTAAAATAACCATGGTTAGCAACCGTCGTTAACTCTGCTAAGGCCTCATGAATTTAAAATTTCCAGCTTAACCAACGTCGTTAATTTTACCAACATTGGTTAAGCCTTAACCAACGGTCATGAATACCACCCCAGTCCTTTAATCATAGACCTGGGCTGGCGTGCATGAACGAACTTAAAAGCCGACTTAGACTTAACGCTTCACTAAAACATGCTACTTAAGCCTGGAGTGCTTTAATAAACACCAACCAATTTTCATGACATTCTTCCCGCTGCGTTATATGAGAAAGTGCGTCATCGACTATTTTGATGTAATCGTGATTGTAAATTTTAATCCCGTACATTGCGTCATTTTGGATAAAATGGCGATTGTGGCAAGAATTAAACTGTTTTAGGTTGTGTTTCTGTCCCACCACGCTACTGTTGCCACTGACCTTGATATCAGAATGAAGGCTGCCATCTTGAAATCAGAGGTAACGTACCGAGAACAGTGGTTATGGGTACAGATAGGTACCTCTAACTTTATCGTACGACAGTGCCACCTATAGCGCCTACTGGTGGTTCATAAATTCCACGATAAAGGGTTATCGGAAGCTTTCTGTTTATCGGACCGACAAAACCCTTATCGGAGGCTTCATGAATATGGTCCCTGAAGAGCACGAAAGGAGGGGTGTCGGATAGCGCAGTGGTTGGAGCACTCGCTACTGTGTCGCAAGTTAAGCACCGTCCAGTGCGGTTAGCACTTGGATGGGTGGCCGCAAAACGTAAAGCGACAAATAACAACGCCCCCAGTTGACTCAACTGTGACTGAGTACCTACTCTCTTTTAGGGTGGGGAAGGAACAGCAGCGAGGGAGAGAGATGGGCATCACCCTCATTACGCTGGCCCAAGATAAGTGTGATCTTCAACATCACGCTCCCCTACGGCCACAAGGCTATGGGACTACCTTTACCTACCTTTACCTCAGACGTGATGTGGGAAAAGAAATTAACGCCTCCCGGACACGCGAAACCGAAAACTGCCAGCGCAACCAACGGTCATCGTGATAGAAAATGACCAACGCATGGAACGAGACATTGCACTTAGCGGAAATTTTACGAAAAGTGTGTGAGGGATCACTGCAGTGCAAACGGTCGTTACAAGTGCCCTGGACTGTCATTCTTCGATTCCCGAGGGATGAAACAAGGTGAATATCACAAAAGATTGCAAACTATGCTTATTTGTAGATGAATTGAATCGGTCGTTTTGCCATTAAAACTATATAGGCATACTACGTGAAATATATCATTTTCAATAACGATTTTAATGTTAATAAAAAAAAATAATAATACTGTGTTTGTATTTTCTCTTTGTTGTTAGATACCAATGTACACTGTAGTGTCGATAAAATTAAAGCTATACTGTTTTTGAACTCGACAATAAAATAGAGACCTACATCTACTGCACTACTGCTTGGCATCTAGCTAAACTGTGGTCAAGGCAAATTTTGTCTTGTATAACCTTTCTCGGATAACAAACGATAGCATGTTCATCGACAATCTTTGGGTTTGAGCTAGGACTATTAGGGTTAGATGGGTATCAACGGCGTGCGGGATCTATGTCTATGCAGTATCAAAATCTTTAACAGTATGCTGTCATTGCCGGCATTGATAGCAGACAGCGTTCAGTGCAGAGAGAAAAAGAGCATTATTTAAAGCAAAAGCATAAGGTAACTTTAAATACTACCGAATAGATAAAATTAAGAATGCGGATCAATAAGCAATCAAATGTGAGTCTCGAGAGAGGCAGGCTATTTTAAAGGTAAAATGTGCCCAACATCTAAACAGCAAGATTCCCCATTATGCAGCCTATAAATTAATAGTATAAATCAGATGGTTTATGATTCTGTCCAAATGTGCACAGACTGGGTTCAGCGCTGCAGATGAGTGGCCCTGATGGCTCATCATCTTTACTCCAACAAATTTCTGTGTATGCCAAACATTTTGAGGAATCTCAATTCATGAATTCAGGTACATGTATGTAATTATTACATGCAATAGTTCAACATTTGCAATTTGTTGTAATAACCTTTTGTCTAGGGGTTGGTTTATTTTGCTTCATTTCGTTTGAGCCCCCTTTTTTTTCTCGTTGCTTTTTGTTTTTGTTCAGGTTCTTTGGCAAACATGCAGTTATTGTGAGTATTTGGACAGAGAACCTTGCTATTCTAGTATTATTGTGCACTATACATCCTAATGAGAGTATCCTTAAACTTGACTTTTGCTTACATAATTATATCAGGTCATTATATTTGTTAGCAATCTTCTCTAACATTAGCAATCATTGGAGAAGCCTATGTAAGTGCACTGCCTGAATTCGTTGCTTTTTATCCTGCAAATTTATAGCGAATTGAGTTTTAATCATCCACTAAGATCAGGTTTATCTTAATAAGTGTGCAACTGGCAAAGCAAACTATATTTTAAAAAATATATTTTTAAAATATATAATTTTGTGTGCATAAATAGTTCAGGGTTAGAAGTTAACTTTTTTTCACAAAGTTTTGAGTGCCCCCCCCACCCCACCCCCCTCCAAGGTTGTACTCATTGGGAAGTAGGAAAGTGGGGTAGACCAGTGTGTAAAATATACACACCTGTATAGTAAGCTGCGCTACGAACAAAATCAAGTTTAAAGGGCAGAGTACCCCTCAATCCTGTACGTCATTCATAAGTCTACATAATTTTCTCAAATACAACATTTGATTTGTAATATAGATATACATATATATATATATATAAACACGCACACACAAATTATTCTTGTTATTATTTGGGAATATACCTAAATACGCACACACAAATTATTCTTATTATTATTTGGGAATATTTGCACTCTGATACTACTATCTGCAATTCAGTATCTTTTTTCATGCACATACACTAAAAATTCCGACTTGAACTTTTTATTTATATATTTTTTAATTATTTTTTTCGGGGGGGGGGGGGGTGGAGGAGGACGATTCATTATCTGGACATGCAGTGACTTTACATCGATGAATCTGGCAATATTTTGGTTATTAGTTAGTATAGCAATTGTGGCATTTTAGCGCTAGTAATTTTTGCCCTCTGTATGAACTTTTTGGAGTGCTAAACTTGCCGGTTTTGGTCACCAATTTTGGTCTCATGCTTCGTCATTCTAAAACACTTGGTGTTTGTTATCAATCTATCTGTTTACTGAAAACAAATCAAAACCATTGTATTTTGTCTTGTTCAAACAGACCTACTTTTAAGCTGGCCTTTTTTTTTTTTTGTGCCTCGACGTTTTGGAGTGATAGGCTATTGGTATTTTGTCATCAAGGTTGGTTTCCGGCTTCGTCATTCTAAAACACATCTACTTACTTATCGCTATGGATCGGATTGCTTTCCTTCCTTGAGTTTTCTATCATGCTGACAGCTTGGGGGCTTAGCGCGGAATGTCATCATTATTTTATATAGAATTCTTTCGGAATGGTTATTTGTGTTAGCTGAACATTCGTTGATGAGAGAGAATACGAATGCTTTATTCAGTGTAAGGCCTATGCCCCCTATTGAAGGGGTGTGTTAAGTGAATTTACAGGCAAAATATACATATGTATCAAACACTCAATCAGAGGAAACAAATCAGTGTATCTTACGAAATTGCTATCTCCCTCATTTTAAACCAATAACAGTTTCTTGGCTCGTCGATGACAGCAAAATATTAAATCTAAATGCGTTTGGGTTTCTAATAAACTTAGCAGCAACGAATTGTTTCTCAAATGTTCAAAAAATGGACAGCGTAATACAAAGTGAACCTTCGTCTTGAGAGAGAGAGAGAGAGAGAGAGAGAGAGAGAGAGAGAGAGAGAGAGAGAGAGAGAGAGAGAGAGAGAGATGAAGTTCTATTGAATCTTCGCTATGTTGAAGGCGGTAGTCAATGGTAAGAAGAGAGAGAGAGAGAGAGAGAGAGAGAGAGAGAGAGAGAGAGAGAGAGAGAGAGAGTGAGATGAAGTTCTATTGAATCTTCGCTATGTTGAAGGCGGTAGTCAATGGTAAGAAGAAGTAGAAGAAGAAGAACAAAAATATGCATTTGAATCGATACCTGAATTAGTAAATAAGGAACTTTATTATTATTATTATTATTATTATTATTATTATTATTATTATTATTATTATTATTATTATTATTATTATTAATAAATGTACATATATTTTTTCAAATGCACTATTCTTTTTCTGGAGTGAGAGAGCGAGAGAGAGAGAGAGAGAGAGAGAGAGAGAGAGAGAGAGAGAGAGAGAGAGAGAGAGAGAGAGAGAGAGAGAGAGAGAGAGAGAGAGAGAGAGAGTTAAAATCTATTTTAACATTAAAACCGATTAGCATTATCGTTTTCCTGCCAACCTTCTTGATAATCCCCGGTTGCACAGTGCGATTAGGTCTACTTGTCAGCGGTTGAAAGCTCGAAGTCACTATAGTGCCAAACGTGTGTATCAGTGCAACAAACAAAACGGTAGATTGTAGCCAGGCTGTGTTTGGCTAGTCGTTCAGTTTCAATCTGATTTCTGTCGACTAATCGCACATTTAAAACAGTTCTACCAAACTAGTAATTGCTTTTAAACCTTGGCTCTTCCGCTTCCTCTCCTATTTGTTGTCGTAATTATTGTTAATGTTGTTGTTATTTTTGTTGTTGTGGTTGTTGTTGTTGTTGTTCATCCTCTTCTTTTCCTCGACCTCACCACTCATCATTTTCCATTTCTTCATATAAAATTCCCATTATCGAAATTGTCAACAAACGTCCCCTATTCCCACCTCTTTCCCCACAAACAAACACACCCACCCACCTCAAACCCCTTACACTTCCACTCTCCACACACACACCGTTTTCCCCCCTCCACCTTCCCTGCACAGTATAAAAGAAACTGGGGGTAGTTGTGAAGAAAAGAACACTTGAAACAACATACAAGTAATCTAAACATGTCAGAGCGCGAAAGCAGCGTGGAGTGGGGAAACTCTTGAGATGATTGCCAGATCTGATAGCGAGGCTGCCGCTCTATGAATAGACATGATGCCACTTCCTGCAACTCTAGGAATAGAAATGATGTCACTGCTCAAGTTGCCAAGCGCGTGAAGTGACTCACTTAGGCTACATTGCGAAAAGGTGAAAAGCAATGTTGACCCTAAATACGCAATAACAAAAACACACACGCAAGCAATCAAGAAAGCGCGCGCACACACGCATATACTCACACGCACACGCACACGCGCGCGCTAACGTACATACCACTGACACACAAACACATACCCAACCCACAAACACACCCACCGACACACAAACACCCACCCACCCACACACATACACCTGAAAACAGTTTTCTTCTTCCAATTCATCATATATACTACTACTACTACTACTACTACCACTACTACTACTACTACTACTACTACTACTACTACTACTACTACTACTACTTCTAAGTTGAATAATAATAATAATTATAATAATAATAATAATAATAATAATAATAATAATAAGAAGAAGAAGAAGAAGAAGAAGAAGCGACAAGAACAAGAAGAAGACGGCGACGACGCCGAAGACGGCGACGACTGAAGAGCTTAACCTGGAACTCCTAGTCAACGCAAAGGATGACCCTGACATAACCCAAATTAAAAGAAAGAAAGCATTCTTGGAATCCTCACGAGCATTTTCTGTAGCATTGCTTAGATGCCTGAAGGACTGTCATGGAAACTTGTGTCATAGAATAAAGCAACAGTAGAAAGAGGGAAGAGAAGAGAAAACGAGCGGAACTTTAGGGAACGTGAACCCATTTACTGCAGAGCGGCTGACAAGTGTTAAAGAGCCCAAGGTCCCCACGATCCAAAGCAAGTCTGGCAGAAGAGAAGCGACGATGAACGCCCTCACCATTATTTGTAACAAGATCTGGCACAGTGGGGAAGGGGCTACACCATGGACCTAGTCGCTTGTCATCACTCTTCCCTAAAAAGGTAACCTTTAGGAGTGTGAAAATTACCGCACCATCAGCCTCATCAGCCATCCCAGCAAGGTCCTCCTGAAAGCAATACTCAACAGGTTGATACCCCAAGCTAAAGAATGATGACCAACAACACCAATGACATCAACACGGACATCAAAGTCCAAGGTCAATCCCTTAACACAGTATAGCTTCAAATATTTAGGAGCCATTGTATCAGTGGGTCCCCACATGAAGTCCTCTCCAGGATCGCACAAACAACTGCTGCCCTGGCAAGGGTGAAGCCCATTTGGAAAGACCAGACCATCAGTCTACATTCCCAGATAAGGCTGCTGCGCTCCCTTGTCATGGCATGTCATCTCCATCTTCCTATACGCTTGCGATACATGGACCCTCACAGCAGATCAACAACAAAGAATACAAAGCATGGAGATGAGGTGCTACAGAAGACTTCTGGGCATTTCCTATACCCAACACATCATCAACGACGATGACCGACAGACAATCACACACGCCATTGGACAACACGATGACCTGCTCACAGTGGTGAAGAAACGGATACCCCGATGGTACGGCCACGTCATAAGATCATCAGGCTTTGCTATGACCATCCTGCAAGGCACAGTGCAAGGAGGTAGAGGATGAGGGAGACCGAAAAAGAGGTGCGAGGACAACATTCGAGAATGGACTGGCTTGACACTGAGCGAAGCCATCAGGGTTGCTGAGGACAGAGAAAGATGGAGTACGCTGGTTAAACGATCACCTATGTTGCCCCAACGACTTCCCAGTTACGGGATAGGATAAGATAGGCCTTGCTCACCTTTCAATTTGCCAGTAAGAGATCTTTTACATTCTTTTTTTTTTAATCAGTCAGCTATGAGAGATGAGGTAGAAAAGAGTCCAAAGAAAAGTGGCGGGCGGTAGGTGGAGGGAAGGGGGGGGGGGGGGACGGAGAGAGAGGAAGAGAGAGTGTTTGCGTGCGCGTTGAGGAGTGACGTAGAGGGATGAAATGATGGGAAGTAAGGTCTGTTGTGTATGCATACGACCCTCCGCATACATGTATATCAACGATAGGGTATTGTTGAAATCTTTGATCTATGTATTCGAAATACAATTCCCGATATATACCTCCTCTATAGTTCATCCCAGTACGAATTGGAATTCCAATAAGCACTATAGTACCAATCCGAATCGTTCTGTATTGCCATTGTTCCTGCGTCACAAATATATTACAGTCCTCATTAATAACGTGCGGGCAAACAGGCAACAAATGTTGAAGAGGCTGATAACAGTTGCTCAGTCCTTGCCCGTGAGAGAGAGAGAGAGAGAGAGAGAGAGAGAGAGAGAGAGAGAGAGAGAGAGAGAGAGAGGGGGGGGGAGACAGAATGTGTGTGTGTGCGAGAGAGAGAGAGAGATAGAGAGAGAGAGAGAGAGAGAGAGAGAGAGAGAGAGAGAGAGAGAGAGAGAGAGAGAGAGAGAGAGAGAGCTGGGAGTAAAACGAGAGAGGGACGACTTGCTTGCATACGTAACAGGGCGGAAAGAATCAAGGGAGTGAACCAAGGTGTGTGGAATCTCTCCGAGCGGAAACACGTAACGAAGTTTGACAAAGTGGAGGAGAGGAGTTATCTCGCCTGACTGCTTTGATGACCACAGTTACGTTTTGCAGATCTGCCGCTAGGTGGAGCTGGCCTTGTCATTAGCACCGTTTAGCAAAGTCATTTGTATAGTTGCTGAAGTGTTGTGCAGGTTTTTTTTGTTGTTTGTTTTTTGTTTGGGTTGCTCTCTATTTTTTGCAATGACGCAGGTGTTCCATTGTACGTGTTCGTTTTGAGAGTATTGTATGTGTCAGTTAGCACAAAATGTTGTTGCTGACTTTTTGATAATTTTATTGTCCCTTTTAATGGGGAAATTATGGGCCGTCTCCCGTGGGGAAGGCGTAGTCGAAAGTCGAAGCCAGCCCATACCCAACCAGAATCCCTATTATTAGTTGTGTTTTTGACATTTTACTGGGGAAGAAACCGGTGTACCCGGAGAAAACCCTCAATGCGCTGCCCGCGTCGAAAGTAAATAATATTCGGAGAAACATAACGCCCAGAGGCAGGGTTGATCCCACACCGGTCAGGCGCCATTGTTGGTTTCGAGCCTGTAGACCAGGCAAGTAAGTCCCACATTAGACCATGCGACCAATTTTTTTTAAAATTTTGTCACGAACTTCTTTTAAAAAGAATTATTTTATGCCGTAAATGTATCTTAAATATTATATTTTTTTGTAAATTTGTCTTAAATTTCATTATTTTTTCTTTATTTAATTTGTTGTTTTGTTTTGTTTTGGGTGGAGAGGAGGGAAGCGCACACATTTTTCTTAAATGTCTTATACATTTTCACAAATTTGTTTTAAATGGTGTTTTTTTTTTTTCTTACGAAAACCTGTTTGCTTTTGTAATTGTTTTCAAGTTTATAGGAAGCACGTTCATTTCTATAATTATACACCACGCGGGTGTAGAGGAAAACTATTCTAAGTGACATTTTGACCGAAATTGAGTTTTTCCCATGGTTTAAACAGCCATAGAGGGGGGCAACTTCTGTCAAAATATCAGAACTGTAGCTTAAAAAATGACAGAGTTATAACCCTTGAAAAAAATATTCTATCTTTGTCGTCAGAAAATGTTTGGTGGAAAAGTATCCTATATGGCAGTTAGAGTAGTTTTCCTCTCAAATATTTTCTAATATTATTACAAAAGGAAGAAGACTATTCTAACTGTGTAAGTTAGAATAGATTTCCTCTCGAAATGTGTCTTTGAAAACGAAGTAAACTATTCTAACTACCTCTTAGAATACCTTTCCTCTCAAAATGGTTTCTTCAAAATTGAAGAAACTATTCTAAGAGTCAGTTAATATACTTTTCCTCTCAAACATTTCTTCCAAAACCCCAAAAATATATTTTAAGTACCGCTTAGAATAATTTTCCTCCCAAACGTCTTTGCTATGAGAACAAGGAAAGTGCCAGTTAGAATACTTTACATCTGAGTGGATTTTTCCATTAGTAGTCCTGCGTGAGAAGCGTGCTCAATATTTTCTGCAATTTTAGTATGAACACTCACTAACGCAAGGTGTACTTTCTGCTCAGTAGCAGAGCTGGTGTGTGTGTGTTTCTAACAATGTTGTGGCGATTCTAGCCCAAGACAATATTGATAAGGTGAGTTTACATTTTACACAGACGTGTGTCGGTTTGGGTATTTGTATCTTTATATGCATGGGGATGGTGAGAAAGAAATGACAGAGACGACACACTATTAAGTATGCCACCAAAATGTCATTAGGCTAGCCTATGCCGTAATGCTAAAGAATAGTACTAGCAGCGTGTTGCTGTTTGCAAATAACCTAGATCTATGCTGCTTTATTTTCAGATGTTTGTTCGCTTGCTTGTTTCTTTCTTTCTTGCTTGCTTGTTGTTTTTGTCTGATGACATCAGACAAAAACAACAAGCAAGCAAGAAAGAAAGAAACAAATCGGCATCAGCCGTTGGAAAGTGGCGGGGGCCGAGATTAGACCCATTGGCATCCGGGTGTACTCATAGGAGTGACGAAGGCTGTTTTGGGTTGATCTCGGGGGTCCATGGCGATTTGGTGATATTCACTGGCCAGGTCCAACGTGGAGAAGTATTGGGCCCCAACCAGCGCGTCAAAGGACTTAAATGCGAGGTAGCGGATACGCATCACCAACCGTCTTGGCGTTTAGGCGGCGATAGTCGGCACATAGCCGCACAGTCCCATCTTTCTTTCGCACAACGACGATTGGTGCCGCGTATGGACTGTGGCTCTCGACGATGTTGTTCTTCTCCAGGAGTCCTCTGATGTGGTCTTGGATTTCCTTCAGCTGGTGAGGTGGGATGCGCCTGTAGGGTTGGGTGACGGGCACTTCGTCTCTCGTCCGCAGTTGATGTTGGACGATGTCCGTGTAGCCCAAATCCAACTCGTTTTGGACAAAGGCTTCTCTGTTCTTGCCTATGACTTGTTGAAGAAGTTCCCACTGTCTGGTTGTGCCATCGAACGTGGGGCAGGGAATGGTGTTCTTGGTGGTCTGTCCTGATGGTGTTCCGATGGTGACCACGAGTTCATTTACAGTGGCGGTGAATGCCACCTCGTCCTTTCCTTGGACATCCTCTACTGCCTGCAGTGACGCCAGTGGAGTCCGGGCTGGAAGGATGACGTCCATCTCTGAGAGATTGGCCACTCACACGTATCGCTATGAAGCGTCACCGCTGACAAGGGTCGGAACGATCAGCAGACCTCCAGGCAGGGGTTGTGCTAAAGGTGACGCCAGTAGCTGTCGCGTAGGGCGCTGCGTTGAGGTCTTTCGCACAGTGGCTATGGCGAAGGGTGGGACCACTGTTTGTACTGCTGTCTTGGCGATGCCTTGGACCAAGGTGTTGTCATGTCACACTTCTTGGATGGACGCAAACAGGCATTGAGGTAAGCTGGTCGGACTGGCTGTCATCCACTCTCCCAGGACGTTCATCCCGACCAACAAAGGCAGGCGCTTCTTGCGTTCCCTCATGACCGGTTCCGTGGGCTCCCTGACGACCAGGATGGGAATACCAGAAAACGTGGTCCCGTCCAACTGCAGCTCGGCGACCAGGATACCGGAGTAGGGTACCTCTGCGCCGTTTACTGCCCGCAGCTTGAGGTGGGACGACTGAAGGAAAACGTCACCAAGATTCTCGGTGACCCAGGTCTGCGTCACAGTCGTTACCTCGCTGCCCGTGTCGAGGAGAGCTTGCACAGCTCGGCCATTGATGCGTGCGGTTGTCGTGGGGCATTCGCCAATCAGCCTTTTACTGCCCTTCCCCCTGTTGCCTGTGTTTCGACAACGGGGCTAGCAGTTTCCCTGCTGTCCTCGTGGTGGTTGGACGTGGGGTTGTCTTTGAGGACAGCTCCTCTGGAGGTGGCCCCTTCGGCCGCAAACCCAGCAGACTGCAGTTCTGGTGTCACGTTGAGGAGCCGACTGTGGACGTTGCTTTAGCTGCTGCAGCTGCTCCTTCAGCTCTGCTAGTTGACTCTGCAGAGCCGCCATTCCTTGGGGGTCGGGCACCGGCGTTGCTGTCTGTTGTTGGGTTGTCACGCTTCCGCTCTGGCCCGCAGGTAGGAGACATCCTCTCCCCTAATGATGCGGCGGAGCTCCCGTCGAAGGTCTTGTGATTTGAGCCCCTCAACGAATTTATCACGCAGCATTTCGTCAGGGATGCTGCCAACCTTTCTTGTATTGGACCGCAGGGCCAGCTGCTGAAGTTGTTGGCCGTACTGCAGCACGGTCTCTCCTGCTCCCTGCTGCCGGCTGTGGAACCTGCTTAAAGTGCTGGTGAATCCCCTCTGGTCGGACACCCAGGGCCTCCTCTGCCGTTTTCACGTCTGCCCGCTGGATGATCTCCTGTCGGGCACAGCCGCGGAGCGATTGAAGCAGCCACTCCATAGCTATACCACCATCCAGCTGGCAGTGGCCCAGGATTCGCCACGCCTCCTGTGTGAAGTCCTCGACGTCATTGCCATCCCCCGTGAAGGTTGGAAGTTTGGGGGGGGGGGGGTGGCATCATCCACAACTTCTGCATGGTCGAGGAGGGTGCGTGGGTGGAAGAAATGTCATCTTGCGCCGCCTATGATGTCCTCTCGTGACTGGATGGGTGATGAGGTATGGTGTCGCCTCTGTGGGCCCCTCCTTCCTGGATGAGGGTAGTCTCTTCGCTCTCGCTTTCCACTGGTCGGTTCCTCAGCTGCCTTGCCTTCCTATATGCCTTCCTTGGGTTTGTCATCTTTCTTGATCCTGCTCGCAGCGCCAACATTTTTGTAGTGGTGTTGGATGTTGGAGAGAAGATGATAAAGTGATGGAGGCTAGGGTGATGAAGAATTCTCTCTCTCTCTCTCTCTCTCTCTCTCTCTCTCTCTCTCTCTCTCTCTCTCTCTCTCTCTCTCTCTCTCTCTCTCTCTCTCTCTCTCTCTCTCTCTCTCCCCCAAAGCCAGTTCGTTGATGACCGTTGAAAGTTTTATTCTCGAAGTGCATCATACTAAGAGAGCGCAACAGGCAATGCTCCATTTGTACTAGATCTAAATAAAAGTCTTTTTGTGTATTAATGCAGTGTAATTTGACCAGTCATGTTCACTTTATCAATGCTATTTCATTTTGGTAGCTGCATAACACGTTGTCATTATTTTATTAGTGCACTAATAAAATACATGAGTAGTAGTGGTACAAGAGTAGTACATAACGACTTATGTCTAATATGATTTTAATTATTTTATGTTAATGGTACTTTGGAAAATGAAGATAAGGTTTTGTATTTGGTTTGAATAAAATTGGGAACTCGTTTTTGAGGATGAATATACAGTGTTGCTTTCTCGTTCTTTTGTTTGTTACAGAAAACTATTGTAAGTGTATCATGTGTAAGTTGTTTTTTGTGGGTTTTTTCCCTCAGTTTTCAAAATTTTTCGAGAGGAAAAGTATGCTATTTGACTCTTACAATAATTTTCTTTTCTTTCCTTTTCTCAGCAATGGAGGAAAACTATTCTTTCTGACACATAAAATAGTTTTCCATTAATATTTCAACATTTTCAATGGAAAACTATTCTATGTGGCAGATAGAGTAGTTTTACTCATACTATTTTACAGAAGGAAAATATTCTAAGTGGCATTTTTTTTATTTTAACAAGATCGGAAAAGATTTTTGAGAAAAGTATTGTCAAAAACAGACCACGATCCATTTATCTCCTACATATATGGGTTTCAGACCATAAAATTACTTTTTATTGAAATAGGAAGATTTTTTGCTTCTCCTGTAAAATTTCAAAAAAGTCACTTAGAATAGTTTTCCTCTTGGGGAAAAAAAAAACCAATCTAGGCGAGGGTTGCTGAGGACAGGGAAAGATGGAGTACGCTGGTTAAAACGATCATTTGTGGCGCGCCTACTACTTTCAAGTTACGGGATAGGATAGGATAGGATAGGACAGGATAGGAGAGTTAATCGAAAACAGCAATATTCCTCAGTTAAATAAATATTGATCGTTTTCTTCATGAACATTTTAAATGAATGAACTAATCTCTTATTATTTACTTTAATCACTTTACCGGTGTTTTACACGGTAATACAATAAGTTTCTTCTTTTAATTTTTTTTAAACAGATGGCACTGATCAAAAACATCAAATATCTATTGTTTTTACGGAACCCAACTTTTTCCGAATGTTAATGAATATAGGCTTATGTAGATTTTCTATTGTCCTTCAGACCTTGCATAACTATTCGTTATTCAATAATATTTTAACCAAACACCTTGTTCATTTTTTAAATAAGCTATACATTATGTGTGTTGATAGATGCTTCGCCAAAGGTTAAACTCTAGCGCTGACACTAACCCAAAAGACGAACAAGCCTATACCTTAGTCAGAAGCTCTGTTCAATAGTTCCGTTGTAAGTGGCAAACAAATAATCCTAGACAGTTCTCAGCATTGCTATAACAACACAGACCGAAGAAACAAATTAATATTAGGCAAGACCTTTTCCAGCAACAACGTATAAAGATTATATAATAATAATAATAATTATTATATAATAATATAATAAATGCTATAACCATTGCCCGCTGTGTAACACAACCTGTTCACAACTATTCGTGCGCGTCTCGTCTCCATCGTAACGCTACTTCAAATCTACTACTACTAATATTATTATTACCTTAACGCGCTTCGCGTAATTCGCCGCACGTTGTATTACGTCAACATAATTTCTTCTAGGTGTTACACCTTACTTGAGGCTGCTGGTGCGAGAAGCTTTTGATGCTGTAAGATGCCTTTAGCGCAGCGCCGTTCACTCGAGTTGATGCAGCTGATGGAACCGCTGATGTAGCCTGCTTCTACTTTGCTCTTCCGGAACTGCTCATCTGTAAAACGATGAACACGCTATAGTGGAGCGACGGGCTATTTTGACCCTTCACATCTATTCACAACTTTCCGGCACCTCTCATAAAAACTCGTGGGTATCGCCATTATAAATTAAAACGAGGTTAGAATGAAACCAAGTTCCAGTCTGGCTTGTTTTGCTTTTATCAAAGCTTGATGCGTGACTTTTAAATATTGAAAATTGCCGAAAACGACGATTAGAGACAGAAAACGAGTGGGATAAGTATAAAAACGGTGGAGGAAGTACATGCTCAGTGAAAGGATGCAAAAAACAATCGTAGAGGCCTGTATTTGTGGCGACTTCGGAGGTGCGTCGATCATCGACAGAAAGTGAAACAGGACCTGAAGACTCTTGTAGTTTTCCATAGCTTCGCCGTCGCAACCTTCACAAAACACGAAGTAGTTGACTATGTTAGGCGAGCGTTGTGGCCAAGTGGGCTAAGGCGGGACTAACTTGCCGTGTCCACAAGCCAGAAACCAATGGCGCCTGACAGGTGTGGGTTCGAGCCAGCATCTGGGCGTTATGTTTCTGCGAATATTTTTCAAAAATTCACAAATAATGTTAGGTAGGTAGGGTTTAGGCGCGCCACTGGCGATAGAAAGGGATAATAAACTGCAGCAAAAAAAAAGTGAGGGTACGATACTGGTGGCCCACTGTAAAACTTCCCATTGTACAACTTATGTTAATCTGATGAATAAAAAGTGATGCAACAACAACGGAGAAAGAAACCGGAAGTATGTTTCACATGAGGGGATTCCCGTTGGTGCATAGGATAGCAGAAAAGTGTGAATACTCAACCACCTCCATCCTTACCTATACCAGCGTTCAACCCTCGAGCGGTCCAATTCAATAACCTTTAAATTAATTAACACTTAAAAAAAAAGCCTTCTCAGATTAACTCCTCCATACGCATATCCATGCAGGAACTCCCCTTCCCCTCTTTCTCCCGCCCCCAATTTACAAATATGCAGCTCTTCTTTATTTTTCATTTAGTTTTTTCGTTTTAAAAGATTCGCGTCCAGTTACTGTCTTTTCAAAATAAACAGAGACGGAGAGTGAGAGAGAGAGAGAGAGAGAGAGAGAGAGAGAGAGAGAGAGAGAGAGAGGGAGAGAGAGAAAGGGGGGGGGTTTGATGATGATGATGATGATGATGATGACGATGATGATGATGATGATGATGATGATGATGATGATGATGATGATGATGATGATGATGATGATGATGACGATAATGATGATTTCTTGTGTATTGCGATTATCGACGTCTGTATAAGTCTATTTACTCAACTCGCGTGAAGAGACAAAGAAGGTGAACCATAACGAGCAGCCCTTATAACGAGTAATGATATACACAGCACTTGAGGCCATATTCCCATTCAAAACTATATTTATCACTTGTGCGACTTCCCACTCCAACTTTATATCAGTATGAGTGTTACACTCGTTGTTGGATTTTATCAGTAGTTGATTCAGCCCCAATGCTTGAATCCTGATAAGTGTATCTCGGATTCGTTTATCCACGCAACCTGTTCACTCAGCAACAAGACAGGAGTCGTCGTATGAAGTTTTCCAACTTTATTCAGCGTACATCAACAACTGCATACAATCGCTCAATCGCTTTTCACTTTCTCTCTACAACTTTCAACTCTTCACTTTCTTTTGAAACAGTGCGGAAAAAATATATATAGTCTCTCTATACTCCAGACAAATTTACAACACTCCAGCGTGACGCACCACAACCAATCAAATCAAACTTCGTCATCACTGTCTCACGTCATATAACCATATTTAGGCTAAAAAGAAATCTCTCAGCTGTTACTACACCCATCGCGAAACTTCGATCGATAGTAAACATCCAACTCTAGAAAATTCTCAAATAATATCGATCAACTAAAATTACCAACGTTATAGATCTACAAAGCTTCTTCTAACAACAACGCAAAATCAAATCAAAGGTAAATACACTCTATTATTGCATGCTTTGCAAAATAAAACGATCAGATCTTTCGCGCGCGCCCCACACGCACCATCGCGCGCGTCCCAACGTAACACTGAGCAATAGACTTTAAAGATCCTGAAGCTCATGTCCTAGACGAGGGAGTGTCGGCTACACAAATACACCCAGCAAGCACTAGGTCCCTTAGGTCTTTCCCCCATACCGGGTCGCCTAAAATTGTGCTAAGCTGCCTGGGTGTCAGACGACGGGCCATGCGCCCAAAGGCTGAAAGTGGGAGCTTCGGGCGGCTTGAATTAGATCTTGCATCGGACAGAACCTTGAGCATGCAGCTGTTGAGCTGAAAAAGCGCTATATAAATACGATTAAATATATTTTTATTTTTATAAGTTTCTTGATGGTAGGTTTGGGGTGTGGGGAGTCAAAAAAGCCCCTTAAAACGGTCTCTATTCCATTGAGCCCAAAACATAGTGTGGGCGGATGAAAGATTGCAAGAGCCCGAACTTGTTTTTTCATCTTGCCAGTTTTCTTATATTATATTTAATTCTGTAGCTATTTCTGTTTGGAATGTTAAGTTTTATGTTCTCGCCAACATTAGCGTGCGTTTTATAACTAGTTTGCTTGTCAATATTTGAAAAGCCTATAATTAACACTGAAAACAAAAGTTTGCGCCCATAATAGCTTAAAATCTGCATCCTAGTTGTTGTAGCGAAAACGTCTCCTCTCTTCTCTCTCTCTCTCTCTCTCTCTCTCTCTCTCTCTCTCTCTCTCTCTCTCTCTCTCTCTCTCTCACACACACACACACACACACGCACAACGAGGCACTTTGCTTCTTCTACATACCAAGGATGCACGCCTGGTTACCCGTGATTTTGGCCATCTCCTCCTGTTGCAGCAGACCGCAACCAAGAGCAGACGGTCTTTATCCGTCTCGGCAAAGCAAGACTGTCTGGAATGTTAGCCAAATGGAGTGCCCTGGCCGCGCACTCTGTCTCGATTGCACAAACTTAATTATTGTTATCGCTTTTGGGAATTGCCATTGTCGGCATTTTGTGTTGTTTGTTCTGGAGATGACAGAGTTACATACGGGAGTGATCTTTGAATGAAACATAAATGGCGTATTTGTTCTCTTAGAATGCAGGCTCTGGCGCTCACAGATTATATTATACGCAGCCGAGCGTGATCAACATACTCCAAGGCGTTGCTAAATAGTAAATTAACCAAGTAAGAGTATTTGTGGTGCCTATGGTATCGAGCGATGCTTGATATAACTTGTCCGAAGGTCTCCCCTTCTCCTCTTCCCCTTCTTCCCCACCCCTCCCCCCTTGCCTGTTGGCTAGACTCCTGCCGTGACGTTATCACAGAGTTCGCAGACTATCTTTTATAGCTGCTTTTCCCCCCGACAAAGAGCTTTCCCCGCAAGAATTTCAATGATTCGACTCTGCTTCCTGAATCGACTGAAAAACCTACCTACATTATTTAGCAATGTAGGCATTTTATATGTATGTGTTTTTTTTTGATAATTTATCAGGGATGTTGCTAGGAATTTTTTTCTTCGGCGATTTGGCCGAAACAGCCGTGAAACTTTCGGCTTTTTACAGAAAGTTTCGGCTCTCTCTTCCAAAGCAGTCTCACAAGTTTTTTGACTAGATTCACTACGTTAACGTGCACCCTCCACCTCCATATATTAAAGGTGTTCTGTGGATGCATATCTTTGTAATAAAACATGATTTTAGGAGTAGAATAAGAACATTGAAAAGAAATTTTATTTTCTTAAATTTTAGACACACAAAAACAATAAAAAGTTTAGACTGTCCCTTGACAGACCACAATACTGTCAGAGTTTCTGTTTGGCCTACAGCTTTTTGGGTTTAGCCTGACGCCAGGCAGCCAAAGCTCTATTCAGGTCAATGCTGCGCCCGTTCAGTTTCACCCTCATCAGCATATCCTGATTTTCAGCAGTGAGTCTGTTCCTGAGGGCTGTCAGTACCAGGTTCTGTGCTGAAAACCCTCGTTCGCATCCAGCAGTGTGGACAGGGCTGGTCAGTGCAAGATGCCCAAGCTTCAGCATGTTCGGAAAGTCTTCTGAATGGAACTTCCAAATCAGGTGCCAGAGCTCAAGCATGTTATCCCGTGGGTATCTCTGAGCCACCACTACCTGCTTCAACTTCATCCACTCTTCCTGAGTAGCTGCAGCATCCAGAATGGGCTGTGAAGTTGTCTTCATCTCCACTTGTTCGTTCTGCTCGTTCTTTTCAGTCCACGAATGGGTCTTCGGCTGCCCAAAGTGGTCTGTCAGCTTCTTAATTTCCTCATTTCCCCACGTCTCCAGTTCAGTTGCGCTGAGGGCAGTAAGGGGCCTCATCCCCAAGACACCAAAAGCAGCAAGGACAAAACCGAGCCGATTCACCCGTGAAAACTTCGGCTCGGCGAGCCGACATGACGGACAGTTTATCGGCTTTTTAATAAAAATTTCGGCTAAAAGCCGAAGATCCGACCCAAACGACATCCCTGATTTATAATGATGTTTGTATTCTATTTTGTTTTTGTAAACGGGGGTTCGATAAATTAGAGTATAACCTCAGCGTCCACTGCGTGGGATGTCTTTATTGTAAAGTGACTGGCTGGTGGAGAGCCTTCAGTTTTACCACTAGAGTTGTTTCAGCAGATCTTTTATGCGGATCAGCCGATCAGGGGTTGTCCGGTCCTGATTTGGCTCGGAAGAGTACGCTGGACCTAAAGCAATAAGCATGTAATGTAATGTAATCTACACCTTTTGATTTTATAAACGTGCAACTCGTGCTGAATTGTTTAAAACAACGGTAGATTATTAAAAATCCTGTTTTTATTACCTTTTTTTTTTCCTTTTTTTTGAGTAAAATTAACGTCCCCGGACACAATAAGCGTATAGGGGACGAGAGAATTTTTATTATACCTGTTGGTTGTAGATTATAGTCACACGACACTTTCGCATATAGGTGACTACTGGACCGATTTATACTGACACCAGCGGGCCAGTTGTTGGTAAAGGGGAAAATAATATGATCACACGTTGACCAATCCGGGATTCGAACCAGCGACCTTTCGGTTACTAGCAAGACGCTCTTACCAACTGAGCTACCCGGCCCCACTTTATTATACCGTGTAGTGAATTAACGTCCCCAACACCAAAGCGTATAGGGGTTTATTATACCTACCTCTCAAGGAGCCATTAAGGTTAAAATAGACTACAAAAAAGGATGGTGTTAAAACGGTTTGAGTTCAGTTCAGTTATGTAGATTACCGTCCCCGGACACAGGGGACGTGCAAAACGGAAAGAGATTATCAGCAGAGGCCTTCGAAGCGTACCGTCCCCTCTTGTAAAATTGACCGTCTTTGAATGAATTTCTATTTTGGTCGAATGATGAAACCGTTTCGTCACCCCCCCCCCCAAAAAAAAAAAAAATAACTTGTATTCCCGAAGTATTCTTCTGTTGAACCCTAGCGATCCCTAACATGCTCGTCTTTCAGTTCTATAGAAATCGAGTTGGAGGTTCAAGGAAAATCGGGTGTGGATGAAGGGCTGTGGAACGCGTGTGAATAATTACGGTTAGCTAGTCTCCTCATCTTTGCCCTTGTTTTGGTGGCACCTTCATTAAGCTCACATTGAAAATCATACAAATCTACCCCCTCCCCCTCCTCCCCTGTTTCCGGCCACAACCCCACTCCATCATACCCATCTTCCAATCCCCCGACTCCCCTTCCCCTCCCCCCAGCCTTCCATTACCATCCTTTCTCTTCTAAGCAAACAAAAATCGGTTACTATTGTTAAAATCCCGAGTATACCTTTAAAAAAAACCCACACACACATTCACTCACACGCACGCATACAACACACAAAAAAAAACAGCATGAGCGTTGCACATAGATACCAATATTTAAGTGTCTACTTGGGAAAGCTTTGGAATAAAAATTACATTAACACCTCTACAAAACTACGTCTGGGGAAAGTTAATTCTGCGCTGACTAGTCCACAGTTAGCAAACACTTTCTGCAGTGCGAGACCGGATAGGGCAGTTCTCTCGGTCACCGGTTAGCGTTTAGGAGGGCCAAACCAAAGAGCTATATATAGTATAACCTCTTTGGCCAAACCCGTATTACACATCTTTCTTATCAAATCCAGTTGTTCGGGGTGTCTCTTCCCAGCTTGGATGACCCCTTGTGTTAACTTTCTTCTATGCAATATTTATGGGGCTGATGAAATGTTTGACCTCCGTAAGAACCAGCTTGGAGAGAGAGAGAGAGAGAGAGAGAGAGAGGAGGGCGGAGGGGTGGGGGGGTGGGGGGTGGAGGTCCGGGTGGGTTCAGATACACACAAGGTATAAGATACAACTTGATTTATTGTCCTCGTGTTTACACAAGGAAATTTGACAGTGCTCGTGTTACCAATAGTTGATTACTTAGTCAAAAGACGCCTACTAGGAGTTGCTAAAATCCCGTACTGCTTGCTCATGCTATATAATCTTAATAGAGTGGATATTAATTATCACGGCATGGATAGGTACTAGAAGATCCCAATCATTTACAGAATCCTGGAAAAAATATTAATTTAAATAAAGTCGAAAACTCCGTTTCAAATTGTTGAGATAGCTCTCTCTCTCTCTCTCTCTCTCTCTCTCTCTCTCTCTCTCTCTCTCTCTCTCTCTCTCTCTCTCTCTCTCTCAGATTGATTAATTTCATTAGTTTAAGTTACAAGTGTCCCTATTTGTTTTTGAATTTCTGCTGCATTTTATCGTATTTAAGTGCTCACATGGCACAGCGTTCAATAAATAATCTGTTAGAGCTCAAGGCTTACCTTGCAACGAGTTTAGGAAATACAGGCAAAAGGGAAATAACACATGCATCGTCGCATGGTCTACTCATATAACTATCATGAATAGCCTCCCTTGCACTATCCAATTTTCAGTCCGACCACTTAATATTTGAAACTTGCTTTTATTGTTGTTGAAGTGATCATCGTCGTTGTCGCCGCCGCTGTCCTTCTTTTCTTCTTCTTCTTCTTCTTCTTCTTCTTCTTCTTCTTCTTCTTCTTCTTCTTCTTCTTCTTCTTCTTCTTCTTCTTCTTCTTCTTCTTCTCGTAGAATACATTGATTTGCACGGAAAGAAGAACGAGCCCGATGTCGTCCGGTCCGTGGGTGTACATGTACATCATTTCTTTAGCACCAATGAATCTATATATTTAATCCAAACTCTACAGGAAAATTATTTACTAGGAATCATATTTTCTCTCTCTCAAAGGTCAAGGTCTCTGAGGTCAACTGGGTTCTAACGATTGTTTTTCAAGTCTTTTCGTCTTTCTGTCTGTTTATGTTGATGTTGATGTCTTGCATAATGCGATCTTCCACGTCGGTAGACATGCTCATGCAAGGCGAAAATAATTAATCCATCCCCCCCCCCAATCTCTCTCTCTCTCTCTCTCTCTCTCTCTCTCTCTCTCTCTCTCTCTCTCTCTCTCTCTCTCTCTCTCTCTCTCTCTCTCTCTCTCTCTCTCTCTCTCAAGTCTGTCAATCTTTCTCCCTCTCGGTATCTGGCCCTAGACCCACTCCTCTCTCTTGAGTCTATTAACATGTTTCGCGACCTTATAAACAGCAACGCATAAATAATAGCCTAATGGCATTACCTCGCATTCAGCAAAAACAAGCAACACGCAAAGTATAACGTGCTGAAGACGTAATTTTTCATTTTTCGTTTTCTTTTTTTCTTCTTCTCCCCTACCACAGGGCCAGATAAGGCAGGTTACTGGGCTCATTTACCTCAGGAATGGAGTTTTGTTTTAAAGTCATGATTACATGGGGTTAGTCCGGTGTTCCTCCAAGTCGGCGTGACCCCTGATTCTAGGTCTTTGTTCCCCAGGTCTGTGTTCCCTCAAGGGTATTTGACTTATGTAGTCTGTAAACTGCTTATGTATTCCTTGTTTATCTCACATTGAACTGGGGACCCCAGGTCTCTATTTATCCGGATCTATATTTTCTACTAAGATATTTACGTAGGCTACAACGTTGTTTATTTTGTACATAAGTGAGAGTTAGTGTGTGTAGTTGTGTGTGCGCGTGTGTGCTTGTGTGTGTGTGTGCGTGTGTGTGAATATTAGCGGCACATTATTTTATTAGACAGAGGAACAGACCTGGGGAGAACGTAAACCTGGGAATACATTGACCTGACGCAACATATACATGTGCATGCACCCAAATAGGTTCAATTTTGGAAATAAGAAAAGACACAGATACCAAATTTTTTCATGCAATTGTTTAAAATTAATTAAATGTTTACTTTTCGTGTTTATTTATTTATTTATTTATGTTGTTGTAAATGTATTATTATTTAGTTGTATGTTTTAGTATCACGGGGCGCTTTGGGTGTATTTTAGGGAAAGAAGTATAATTAAGAAGACTTACATTAAAAACATTAAGCTAACATTTCATTACTCCGACCCTCCCCCCCCCCTCCCTTTTCCTACCTCTTTCCAATACACAAATACGCACGCACGCACACACAAACATACTGTTCTGTTCCCTCCTCCCCGCCCCCCCCCCCCCCCCCATATTTTATAACTAGTACTATTGATGCATTCCTGGCATTCTGAAGAAAATAAGATAGAGGAGAACAAAATCGTGATGGCAGTATGAATGACGCCCGTATTTACATAATACGTTATTAACACAGTTTAGAGAATCAAACATACAAAGTTGGGTAAGACGCTGGAAGTAACTTAGGGGATAACCATCCCAGGGAACAAGGGGTAGGGACCTAAATCAACACTGAACCACCAGAGCAATCACAGTGCTAAAATGGATCTTGAAAAATGGCCCCTTTTTATTCAGTCCACCACGGGATTAGAACCTGAGTCATCGTTGTGTCAGGCGAATGCTCTACCACTTGAGCTACGACGGTGGGGGTGTCTGAGATGAGCTCGTTCGTTCGTTCGTTGCTTAGATTAGTGTCCCCGGACACCTTGGCGTATAGGGGACGTGAATAAGATGGCGTGATGAATAAGAAGTCAAGTAGTGCGGTGCGCTCGTGGCGGTACTCTGGGTGAAGAAGCAGACGCGCAAAGGTAAGGAAGAAGCTCGCTCGATGATGAGTTAAGAAGTTCCAAATGATGAAGATGTGTCGATGCTGTGTTGACCTGTAGCTCGCGGATCCAGCAAGAAGACCGTGTAGAGAGGAGGGAGACAGTCACGAGGAAGCGCTGGCGGCGCAAAGCGCCTGCAGTCCGGAGGCGCCACTCTCCACAGTGGTTCCTGTGATGTCCAATCGTAGAGAAAGAAAATGGACTGCCAGGGAAAGGCACGGCGGAAGCAGAGCGACGAGGCGCCATCGGCGAAGAGCAACCAATAGGAAAATGAAGGTTGAAGGATGAGGTGGAGTTACGTGTCGGGATCTTCCACAGGTCGCTGTCGCTGCCTAGACTTCTGAACACCACAATCTCGACGGCGGTGGGGGATGCAAGATAGATAGGTCCTCCGTCCTAGCAGATAAAGTGCCTGTGGGTCTGAACGGCTCCTAGAGCAGGTCTGCCACCCTGCTCAACTCGCTGCCACTGAGTGAATCTCTGAGATGAGGAGGAAGGGGATGAAATTATTGTACGTGTGCCTTGTCGCAATCATTGGTTTTACCGCACATGACCGGGGCTAAGCCGCGCTACGTATTCTGGCCATTTCCGTAAACAAGTGCGAAGCGGGTCATCACAATGGTCGACGTGCTCTTTCTACGAAGAAGTAAAAAGTTACCCTCAGACAGCTGCTGATTGGATGCTCTTCCCCGACGCCATTTTTGAACACGCTTTGAGCCGAACAGTTTTAGCTCGGGCCCTCCGGGTTACCCCGGTTCATCACTCGGGCCATCGCCCGATTCTACTTGATTAGTTGCGCATCGGCCGACCTAACCCTGGGCCATGTCGTAAAGGTTAAAACAAGTGCACCGTTTCCGCGGAGCTGCGAGCGAGATTTGTTATCTAGCCCGTTATTTTTTTTTTACTGTCCTATATACTTTGGTGACCTTCAAAAAAGCACAAACTACTGCATTTGTGGATACTAGTAAAGTATTTTGTTCAACAAATGGCATTATTCCCACATCCCAATAAGCATGTACAACAAGTAAGCCTGCAAGGCTAGGTGTATTCAGTCAGTTGAGACCAAGTTCTACCAACAATAATAAAGATGACGAAGGGCAATACGGTGTGGTTGCTTGCAGTTCTGCTGGGTAAGTTGTTTAAGATAATCTTAATGCAAAATGTTTATTTTTTTTAATTTAATTTTTTTTTTGCTTTTGTGAGTTTATTAAGTGACTGACACATATCATATAACGTTGTTGGGTTTGTTTGTTTTTTTGGTTTTAACATTTCCATAATTATTTCTCGTTTTTTTTTTTGCCTGGTTAATTCATACTTTCTGTTCTTGCTGAAAGTTGTGTGTGTGTAGCTATTTGCGTTTGTGAGTGCAAGGAGGTTAACGACCCTGTCTCAGTGCTGATCGCTGTAGGATTATTTTGTAAACGGTTGAATAACTGAACATTGAAATGTAACGTCCATAGCCATCATTGACGGGGGCCGGGGATAATCATTCCATAATTAAAGGAAGGGACCTATAATGGTTCCGTTTCTTGCTTCAACCAATGGAAAAGTTATTATAAACCTCTTGTGTGTGGGTGTGTGTGTGGGTGTGTGTAGGTGTGTGTGTGTATGTGTGTTTGTGTGCTTCAATCACAAAGCGTTTAGAGTCAGAAACGATCCACAGGTTCAAAGTTGGTGCTTTGTTCTTTATGTTTGGAAAATGTGTCTCAGGTTTATTTGTTGTTGCCTTTTACAACTCTACATGCAGGCCTTGTGTTCGTTTTGTGCTTGTTACGATGGCTTTTATGTATGCCCTACATTAGGCCCTTTTTGTGTGCATGCGCTGTTTCCCCCTGATAAAGAGGTCTATAGATAGTAAAAACAACAACAGAGGACTGGTAGCATTCAAAAATTACAAAAATGAGAAACAGATGTGTACCTGAAACTCAAGGAATGCTAGTTTCGACAAAGACGCGACAAAACTAAACAAGGCACATTTTGGAAATAAGCTCTTCGTCAGGCGGACAAAACACAAGAGAGGACGAAACAATACTATCTCTCACACTATTGCTTCTTGTTCTTGCCTCCTTTCTAAATATCATTCCTTCCTTTCTTTGGGTTCTGTTTTGTTGTCTCTTGTGTTGTGTCCGCCTGCTGAAGGGCTTAGCTTGAAAAATGTGCATTGTATCGTTTTGCCTGGTTTTTATCAACATTAGAATTCCTTGTCTTTTGTTGTCTTTTGTGTACACATTTGTTTCTCATTATTAAAGATCTCTCTCTCTCTCTCTCTCTCTCTCTCTCTCTCTCTCTCTCTCTCTCTCTCTCTCTCTCTCTCTCTCTCTCTAAATCTATATATATATACATACATACTCCATCTTTCTCTGTCCTCAGCAGCCCTGATGGCTTCGCTCAGTGTCAAATCAGTCCATTCTCGAATGTTGTCCTCCCACCTCTTTTTCGGTCTCCCTCTTCTTCTACCTCCTTGAATGGTCTTTGCATGTCCTGATGATCTGGTGACGTGGCCATACCATCGGAGTTTCCGTTTCTTCACCACTGTGAGCAGGTCATCGTGTTGTCCAATGGCTTGTGTGATGGTCTGTCGGACGAGCAGGGAGAAGTAATTAACAATATAAACATTCTCCGGTACAGCCACTGGTCTGCAATAATAGAAATAGGAGAAACAACAGTTGGACAGTAGGGGCTACCTCGGGATTTCGAAAACCGGTTGCGTGGTCAGCCACGTGGTCAAGCAAAGTTTTACTAACATTCGCAATTATAAAACATGGCCAGACTTCACAAGCATAATCCAACAATAATATCAATAAATCGCGATGAAACAAAAGATCGATCATTTAACTTTTTGACAATGTCAGGCTATGGCTATATTGCAATGAATTGGATTTCACCCGTCACCTGAGAGAGATCTTTCAGCGTGTGCGTCCTTCTTGGGTGAGATTCTAACAAAGACTGACTTATTTTAACGCTGTGGTCCGCCAAAGCGCGTGATCTCCCAAGATACCTTAGCGCCTCTCGCGGGGGTTGACGTATATAGGTCAGTGGGATGAGGTCACTGCCTATCTAGTGAAGATTTAGCCTACACATGCTTAGAACAAACCTTACTTTTATCGTCTGCTAGACCTCGAATTTAAGTTACAAAGGCCAAAGAAGGATGAAGTGTTAGAGGCTTGAAGCCTTAGTGCTGGGTTCAAACTAGCCTAGTGTGACAATCTTCATGCTCCCCTTTCCCTCCCTATCTTCAACCCCTCTTTCCACACTCTAGAGTCTCCTTTCCTTTCCCCATGCACACTTCCCACGTTCCTCTCCTCTTCTCATAATTATATCTTTTATCTTCCCTTAACTTATTATTTGAATGTGAAAATATCAATGAATTAATTAATCAATTTATTTATTTATTAATGTATGTTTAAATATATATGTATGTAGGTATACTTTTTAAAATTATACTTTAAAAACAAATTATTTAATTGTAATGTTAAACGATGCCATGAGGTTTGCTGAGAACATAGAAAGATGGAGTACGCTGGTTAAACGATCATCTGTGGTGCTTCAACGACCTTTGAGTTACGGGACACGATATGATAGGATAGGAATGTTAAATTCTACTCGGAATATATCTCACCTTTCCAATTTGGAATATTTTGACATTAACTCGCCTATTATTATTCTTGCTCCTGTCTAAATTTTTTTTCTCTTGGACTTGTCTTTGTTTTGTTGTTGCATGTGTTGTCCGCAGTACGAAGAGCTTAGCTCCAAAATTTGCATTGCGTTGTTGAGTTTTGTTGTTGTCCCAATTACTATTGTTTTGGCTTATGTACATATTAGTTTATCATTATTATACTTTACCTTTGCACAACACTGCTATTTTGACTATGTATAACTTTGTTTTTTTCTGTCTCAAAATGCTCCCCAAATCCCCCCTCTCCCTACCGCTCCTGTTTTAGTTGTCGACATTTTTTTTGTCCAGCTCAAACCACAGCACTGCAATGGGCGCCTGGATCGCCGTCCAACAATACAGTCTTTTTCGCCTGCGCCAACGGGAACATTTCTATTCCGTGGAGCGTCTCCACAGCAATCAGCGAAAACATCACCAGCATTGAATGGTACTTTCAGGGTCGTTCTGACGAGATGATAGGCATGTATTCTCACGGCAACTTCCTGGCCATGCCCAGCTTTTCCGGAGGGCGAGTGGAGTTCTTGGCCAATGCGGGACTGGTCCTTCATCACGTGACTACAGCGAGCAAGGGGACTTACTCTGTTGCCGTCAATGGCGTGGATCGATATGGCGACTATGTGAAGTTGCACCAATTTGTGGTGCTGGATGTGCAAAGTATCAAATCTGTATTGTATTTCTGTGTGCAACGCGCGCGTGTGTGGGTAGGAAGTAGAGCGGGCCAGTGGATGAGTGAGAGAGAGAGAGAGAGAGAGAGAGAGAGAGAGAGAGAGAGAGAGAGTCAGAGAGTCGTAGGTGGATACACTTGTCAGTTTCGTTCTTTTCAGTGGTATCAGTCAGTAAAAAGTCGCGAAAACACATTAATAAAATAGGACTGATTGATTAATTTATTGGTTTTATTGTTTGATCAGTTGATTTATTAATAAAATTAATGCTGACGTAGACTAGCCTCCGGCAGAGTTTGGTAATATATGTCTCCAAAATAAGGATTTGAATATCTAGCGGTGTAAGAAAATAAGGCTAGTGTTATTGTTGTTTCTTCTCCAGATCACCTTCAAACAACAGACGGTCATCTGCACGCTGACCAGCAGACATTGACCCAGTATGACGCAGTCAGTGATCAGGAACACCTGGTACTGAGGTGTGGAAACTTCACCTTTACGTCACCACCGCCTTTCACTTCGCAGTGGACGGTAATTGGGACCTTACAGCCATTGTTATTAATTTGTTTTAAATGAGGTATTGTAGGGAATAGTGTAGCCTACATCAAGGAACTGCAGTTTTAGTAACATTAATAATACAGAATGCTATCACGCGCTTTTTCTTCAATCGAACTCAAAGCGCAGCGATCTGAAAGAGATCGCTTTTTCAGACGGTGGAAGAGAAATCAATTTTTTTTAAATTATGTAGATTGACTGTATCCATCCCACTATCGAATGGATTATTATTGTTACCTCAGAATAATCGAATGAATTATTATTATTACCTCAGAATAAGCTGTGAGAAATACCTACAGCACCAACAACATCTATATCATGTGTTCATAGACTTTAAGAAGGCGTTTGACCGAGTCTGGCATGCAGCTCTATGGGCAACAATGAAAGTGTGCAACATCAGCCCTAAAATTATTGAAGTCATCAAAAGCCTGTATGACAAGGCTACCAGTGCAGTCCTCCATTACAGCATCATCGGGAACGCGAACTTGTTTTTTCCATAGTTCCAGTCATTCGCCGAAAAAGGCAATTACCGAAGTCGAACGAAGCTCTCCGAGTAGAGCGAAGCTATCCGATGTTTTACGAACGAATGCTGGCAGGACTACGTGAAACCACAGGCTGGGAAGTCTCGTCTTTCGTAGGCCTCAATTACATACTATACTACGTACGTATGTAGGAGGCCCACGAGTTTACAAAGACAAAAGAAAAGACTTCAGAGCCTGTGGTGAAACATCCGTGCATAAAAATAGCCGCTCTTGCTTCTAGATCTAATTCTGTTTCGATTTGCACAGCTTCAAGATGTAAGTCAAGTCGAGATTCTCATTTTGAAACAGTTAGTAGTATTATTATTTTATGATGATGTATATACTGACACAATTAGTAATAAAGAGTAAAAGTAATGCATAACACATAATGTACACATACAGCGATTTTACATTTATATCAACAATTAAACCATGACAAAACTTCAAAGCGCTATGGATACGTTCAGCACAACAAGGCAAAGCAAGTTTATAATGGTCTCAAAAAACAGTGACATTTTTATTGCAAGCACCAAAGCAATTATTTATTTAACTAATATTATTCTTTTTAACTGATCATTAAATTTTTTATATGTATTTCAATGATATGTATTTTAATGAGAAACACGTATTAAAAAATGTTGCGTGGCAGGCGGAAATTTCCATAAATCATCTGAAAACTCTGGTAAATCTATAAGAAAAAATAACCAGTAACACCATCTGAATATTTCGGGTTACACCCAACTTCAGCAAAAACAAACACAACGTCACTGACCATATTTACACCATTGAGCACGCACAGCAGCACACTATTCTTTTCTTTTCTTTTTTTAAAAGTAGGAATAATAATAATAATAATAATAATAATAATAATAATAATAATAATAATAATAATAATAATAATAAAACAAATAAATTAAAGATTTAACTAAATAACTATACTACTACTACTACTACTACTACTACTACTACTGCTACTACTACTACTACTACTACTACTACTACTACTGCTGCTGCTGCTGCTGCTACTAGCGAAGTTGTGGTCTTGATTTTGTGGTCCTGATTCGGCTCTTTGCAGTCCGCTGGACCCTGTAAGCAATGAATAACTAATTAGCTATTAATTTAACTCTGATCTCGAGTTATAAAAAAAAAATTCGCTTAACCTACTCGTCCTTCTCAGGAAATTTAAAGATTCGAATATTATAAAGTATAGGCCTAATTATTATTAATTAGAATAGATATAGTTTATACATTTATTTACGTATAAAACAAACAATACAGGTCTAATAATTATATTCAGCTAGTGAGCTTCTTCGCTGCTCGGAGACTGACTTATAATATATAATGTAGATTAGGCCTATGTATACTGTATAACAGTGTGTACTTGGTTCTATACAGGAAATGGGGAATGCTATTATTAGCCTACTGCTGAGAACTAACAAAATGCAAATCAAGGAACGCAACTAATAAACATGGTCGATAATAATTATGCTCATATTAACAAAGTATGCTAATCTGTGTAAATCGAACAGAATTAGAAGCAACAGCGAACTAGTCGTAGTCATGCAAGCATCATTTCGTAACACATCGGAGAGCTTCGTTCGACTTCGGTGATTGCCTTTTTGGGCGAATGACTGGAACTAGGTTGGAAAAAACAAGTTTGCATCGGGAACTGGTTCAGAACAACAATCGGTGTGCGTCAAGGATGCCCACTCTCTCCAACACTCTTCAACAACATCTTCCTAGAGCGCATCATGTCAACTGCTCTTGCAGATCACGAAGGCACAGTCAGCATAGGGGGTAGAGCAATCTTCAATCTTCGTTTTGCGGATGACATTGATGGATTGGCTGGAGAGGAACAAGAACTTGAACAGCTGGTACAGAGGCTTGACACCACCTCCAGAGCTTATGGATTGGAAATAAGTGCAGAGAAGACCAAAATGACGACCAACAACACCAATGGCATCAACACGGACATTAAAGTCCAAGGCCAATCCCTCAACACAGTGCACAGCTTCAAATATTTTGGAGCCATTGTAACAGACAATGGGTTCCGACAGGAAGTCCTCTCCAGGATCGCACAAACAACTGCTGCCCTGACAAGGTTGAAGCCCATTTGGAAAGACAGGACCATCAGTCTACATTCCAAAGTAAGACTGCTGCGCTCCCTTGTAATCTCCATCTTCCTATATGCTTGCGAAGCATGGACCCTCACAGCAGATCTACAACGAAGAATACAAAGCATGGAGATTGTCACAAAGAAAGGGGTAGGGGGGATGAGGATAAGCTCTTAATCCCTCGCGCTGTGTTGCCTCCCTCGTTCAGGCCAACTTTGCGATGACATTCAAGGAATTAAAGCTGGGAGTTACTAAGGAATGAGATATAGTCAAAAGGGCAGACGAGAAGGATGGTAGAATAAACTAGTCAAGAATTCAAACAAGGGGGAAGTCCAGGTAGTACAGTTTCTAAATAGTCACTTTTATTAAATAGAATTAGGTCGTCTGTGTTGGATAATCTGAGGGTGAGTCACTGTATATTGTCAATAATAGTTGGGAGTATCTTGGAGATATTCTGGGTGGGCGGCTTCAGGAATGCTAGGGCTACTGAGGACTGCTATCATCACTGAGCAGGAGGATAACTGGATTGTTCAGGGTACTTGGCCAGAGTATCTGCGAATTGTGATGCTCGTGGGATGGTAACTTAGCTCGGCTTTCGAAGGGCGGTGGTTGGTCCAGGATAGTCTGGACAGTCGGCTGATCAAGGCAAGGAGTTGGCGTTGGTCGCCAATGCGGGTCAGTCGGTCACTGTCTTGCGTAATGACTCGATGGTGTAACTTCTGGTGAAGGCACAGGCGTGGTTTTCAGCTTTCGTGGCTAGCTAGCTGGGTGGCGAAACTGGGGGGGATACGCTTCACATTGACGCCCTGGGTTGTTAGGGTCGCCTGCAGCGGGTCTGGCGTCTTATAGCTGGTACAGGGCCGGGATATTCGCCCTGACAGGAGCCCGTCTGTAAAGTAATACAGACTCCATATCAGCTGGGTACATATATCCTGGGTGCAGCGCCTGTTGGCGCGCGTGCTCATCAGATTTTCATACTTGGTCGGACCGGGCAAGAGTTGGCCGGTCCGTACCAACAGTCCAGCAATTGCAACCATGGCTATGGGGCTATTGGGGAGTTTACCGGCAGCCGCTAATATATAATAACTTCGGCGCCTTAAGATGGGGTGACGGACAACAGGGGCAGATATTTATACAGTGGGAACATGGGAGAAGCAAATAGGGTAGATACAGGACACTGGGGGTACAGGCAAGGGGCTGTACTGGGGGACTTTAATCTATGTGGAGGGACAGCATGGTAAGGGATATTTATACATGGGGCTAACCGGGAGCATACAAGTATAAATTCAAACATGGCATGAGTCCTAAAACAAGGCAGATAATATATACAAGGAGTAAATACATATCATAGCAACACATCAAGACAAAACCACAAACACGGACGTACACATCAACAGGACATACGAACATGTTGGGCGATCGACGGGTGATGGGTAGGCTAAATGACATAGAGTAAGTTTCCTCTCTTACCTTGACTAAGACGGGTCGAATCACAAGAGTACTGCCGTAGCTCAGAGGTCCGCCGGGTGATGGGACGTGTCCAGGCAGGCTGTTGTGTCTTCGAAGATTAAAAGCTGGCGTCTGACACGGGTACTTGGTTAGTCAGAGGGTTTTAAGGGTGATCCCCGGGGGGCGGGGCTTAATCGGCTTAGCTGGCTCAGCGGGCCAGCGTGGGGATGATGACTAGACAAAGCCGGCCTCAGAGTTGATTCGCCCGCTCGTCACAGAGGCCCCCCCAAGGAAAAAGGCGAGGTCGTAGGCCTCGACTGAGACGCGGCCGATCAGCTCTGAGGTCTGCTGCGGGATGAGAAGATGGTTGCGATGGTCCGGTTGATGCGGGGCGATGCGGGGTTCCGGGTGGTAGATGGCGGATGCCCAGTGCTGGGGTCCGCGGAGCTGCCGGGTTTCGGCGACGGTTAGTGGGCGGCGGCGGGTACGAAGGCTGGGGCGTCGGCCCTCAGTGGGGACTCGGTGGAGTCGGTTGCGGGATGGCGGCTGAGGAAGTCCTGTGCGGGGCGATGCTTCCCGCGGGGCTGGCGTGGCGGCGCTATGTCAGAGACGTAGGGGGGACGGGATGGAGCGATGACTCCGGCTTGTGGCGGAGCCTCTTCTTCTGTCCTTACTACCTGCTGCTGGGATAGCGGGACGGGGTACGGTTTCTGGCGGACGGGTGTGGGGTCCGTCGGGGTTAGTTGAACCTCTTCGAGGTCCGTCCTCCCAGGTATGTCGGTAAGTACTTCCTTGTACTCGGCTACGATGGCGCGTAGTTGGCGTTGCTGGCCGGCGGGGAGTGAGGGGTCCAGAGATACGTCCCGGAAGGATTCCTTCCCTTGTAGCGGAAATTCGGTGACGCCGGTCTCTGTTCCATCCACCTCGACGGCCAGCGCGACCGTGAGTAGCGAGTGGGTGTCCGGGGCGACGGCGGGCTGGTCCAGGTACCGCTTGAGCAAGTTGATGTGGTGGGTCCTGGGTTTTCCGCCTACCTCGATGCGGTAGGTGGTTCGTGAGAGTTTCTCCAGCACCGGGTAGGGTCCTTGCCAAGCTATGTCGAGCTTGTTGGTGCCGCTGGGGAGAAGTAGTAGGACCTGGTCTCCTACTTGCAGTTCTCGGTCGCGGGCGCGGCGATTATGGTATCGGGCTTGTCTCTCTCTCGCCTTCTTCAGGTTGGCGGAGGCGGCTTTCCATGTGGCCTTGAGAGTCTCCTGGAGCTTGGTGACGTATTTCGTGGCGTCGACCGGTGCCTCGTCCAGTTTGGCGTCGGTCCAGCTACGTCGTAAGGCGGCTAGAGGTCCAGAAAGGGGTCTCCCAAATAGCAACGTGGAAGGGGTGTATCCGGTGGAGGTGTGCGGGGTCTCCCGATATGCGAAGAGCGCTGACGTGACGTAGGTGTCCCACGCTTCCGGTTGTTCGTCGGCGATCTTGCGGATGATCGAGATGAGAGTCCCATTCAGGCGCTCGACCTGTCCGTTGCTAGCGGGGTGGTAGGGTGGAGTACGGATATGACGAATGCGAAGTAGGTGGAAAACTTCCTGCATGAGTTTTCCAGTGAACTGGGACCCGTTGTCGGTCAGGATGCTGTCCGGGAATCCGACTCGGGTGAAGATCGTGACGAGCGCGTCGGCGACTCGGGCGGCGTCAATCTTCGGCAGTGGAACGGCCTCACACCACATAGAGCAAGCGTCGACAAGAGTGAGCAGATACTGGTTCCGCTTCTTGGTCCGCGGAAGGGGTCCTACTATGTCGACGGCCACTCGTTGGAAGGGCGTTCCTACGACGACGGTGGGGCTGATGGTTACCGGTACGGTGTGATGGCGGGGCGAGAATCGTTGGCACTGGCGGCAGGACTTGACGTAGCGCTTCACGTCTTCTGTCATCCCGGGCCAGTGGTACTGTGCGCTGATTCGTAGCGTGGTTGCTCCTATGCCCATATGTCCACTTAGGGGCATGCTGTGGCCAAGTTCCAGGACTTGGGGGCGAAGGGTCGCAGGTACGACGAGTTGCGAGTGGTCGTCCTTCTGACGGAACAGGAGTCCGTTCTCGACGAAAAAGTCCCCGGACTTGGGTGGAGTGCGTGCGGCGGGTAGCTTTCCGTAGCACTTGTGTAGGGTGACGTCTTCTTCTTGGGCCTTCCGGATCTGTTCCGGCATCTGGTTGGGTATCGGTGGTGGTGTCGCGGCTGTTTTCGCCTGGGCGCGCGTCTGAACGGCGGCCATCGACTCCACAGGCTGGGGCGGCATACCCAAGAATACATAACGGCATCCTAAGATCAAATCATACAGGGGCTGGTCCATCACGGCAGCTTGGATGGTTCCCGTGACGTAGCGGCTGGTGACTTTGATCCGGGCTATAGGGAGCGTGGTGCTGGGCTGTGACGCGTCGGCCAACTTCAGGGTGATCGTTTCGCCGGTCAGATCTTGTTCCCTGATGAGCGAGCGGCGGACGACGGCGTCGAACGTGAGTCCGGTATCGTATAGACAGTGTGCGGGGTGGTCGTTGACTGTCACCTGCTCGGTGACGGCCGGTCGATCGGTGGGAGTGACGACGGGGGTTACCGGGTTCCCGTCGGGAGTGACTTGGCGTAGGGCCAATACCGTTCCTTGTTTGCGACGCTGGTCGCTGAGGCGACGAAAACACTTCTCGCGGGTGTGTCCTCGGCGCTGGCAGTAGCCGCAGTAGAGCTCTCCGCTCCGCTTCCCAGGCTCTGCTCCGGGGTTTGGGCGTCCTTTAGGCGGGGGTGGACGGTTGTTCGCTGGCGGGACGGGCCGGCGAGGCTGGTGGCGGGTATCTGGTGACGAGGGTGCGGGGGGATCCCGGCGAGGCTGTCGGTCGTCGGGGTGGGCGGTAAGGTAGCGGTCCGCGACGATTATAAGGTCCTCTAGTCGGGCGGCTCCCTGTTCGGCGGCGAAGGTCCGAAGTTCCGCTGGCATGGTCCCTCTGAGTTGCTCGGCTAGCATCAATTCGAGCAGTCCGTCGTACGTCTTAGGTTCGTCCGTCTGCTCGATCCATTTGTCCCGTAGAGTGGCTAGCCGGTCGGCGAATTGCGTGAATTTCTCCCCCTTCTCTCTCCGGGAGTTCCGGAAGTTCTTCCGGTAGTGCTCACCTGAGAGTTCAAATCCATGAAGTAGAGCTTTCTTGAGGGCCGGGTAGTCGCCCTCCTCGGCAGTCGGAGTCTTGGCTAAAATTTCATAGGCCTTCCCCTTAAGGCCATGACTAAGTTTGCGGTACCAGTACTGCGGGTCGAGGTGATTTTCGCCCGCGACTCGCTCGAATCGGGCGAGATAAACTTCTATCGATTCGTCCCGTTCGACGAATGGGTCCAGGGGGAAGTTCATCCCCGGAATCGGCGGGGGGGGGGGGGGGGGGGGGGGGGGGGGTGGGGGGGGTGGGGGGGGGTGTGGGGGGGGGGGGGGTGGGGAGGTGGGGGGGGCGGTGGGGTGGGTTGCGGATATTCCGGCGCAGGCGTGAAGCTGGGGCGCTGAGAGAGAAAGTCCGTGAAGCTGGGGGTGCTGAGTGAGAATCCTCGCTCGCGGGCGATGCGATGCCTAGCTCGCGGCGATCGCGCTCAAGCTGGAAGAGTGCTTGGCGCCGTTCGAGCTTCCTTGTCCTTCCTCTTCTCCTCAAGTGCCGCGACCCTCTCGTCCTCCTCCTTCTTCCGTGCGGCGGCCCTCTCCTCCTCTGCTATCCTATCTTTCGCCTCCTCTCTTCTCCGCTCGGCGGCTCTCTCCTCCTCGGCTATCTTCCGGGCGGCGGCTCTCTCCTCCTCTGCGACTCTCTCTTTCTCCTCCGCTCTCGCTCTCTTTCTCCTCCTCTCGTTCCTCCGAGCGGCGGCGCTCTTTCTCCTCCTCTTTCTTCGCCTCTCGTTCTTTAGCCCTCTCCTCCCTCTTCAACTTTTCCTCGGCCACGTCCGCATCTACGTTGGCCAGGACGTAGTCCTTGAGTTCGGTGCCGGCGAGCCCTAAGCTCTCGCCAATACTCTTGTACTTGAGCGCAAGCTCTCCCCGGTCGGCCATGGTAAGGGAAGCGACTTACCGTAAAAGGTCCTAACCGTGATGAGGGGCGCACACAAGGGGGTACACTGACGGAAAACAAGGGGGGGCTGAAATGAACTACGATGAAATTGCACAGGGGCGAATACAACACAACACAGACACAGAGACAAAATGCAATCAATCAAAACGTAGAAAAAATGAATGCAATAAAAATCCTTCGAGAAACACCACAATTCTAGAGTGCCAGTAAGGGACCTATGGGGCTATGCTATACACTACTAGGCTTAGGGGGCTAGGTCCTATCTTTACTGGGCTGGGGTGGAAAGCTAAGTCTTTTGTCTCGTCGAGTTGGGATGGGAAACCTAAGTCTTTAGTCTCGTCGGGGTCGCCAAAGTTAATGTCACAAAGAAAGGGGTAGGGGGGATGAGGATAAGCTCTTAATCCCTCGCACTGTGTTGCCTCCCTCGTTTAGGCCAACTTTGCGATGACATTCAAGGAATTAAAGCTGGGAGTTACTAAGAATGAGAGATGTCAAAAGGGCAGACGAGAAGGATGGTAGAATAAACTAGTCAAGAATTCAAACAAGGGGGAAGTCCAGGTAGTACAGTTTCTAACTAGTCACTTTTATTAAATAGAATTAGGTCGTCTGTGTTGAATAATCTAAGGGTGAGTCACTGAATATTGTCAATAATAGTTGGGAGTATCTTGGAGATATTCTGGGTGGGCGGCCTTCAGGAATGCTAGGGCTACTGAGGACTGCTATCATCACTGAGCAGGAGGATATCTGGATTGTTCAGGGTACTTGGCCAGAGTATCTGCGAATTGTGATGCTCGTGGGATGGTAACTTAGCTCGGTTTGCGAAGGGCGGTGGTTGGTCCAGGATAGTCTGGACAGTCGGCTGATCAAGGCTAGCAGTTGGCGTTGGTGCCAATGCGGGTCAGTCGGTCACGTCTTGAGTAATGACTCGATGGTGCAACTTCTGGTGAAGGCACAGGCGTGGTTTTCAGCTTTCGTGGCTAGCTGGCTGGTGGCGAAACTGGGGGGATACGCTTCACATTGACCCCTGGGTTGTTAGGGGCCTGCAGCGGGTCTGGCGTCTTATAGCTGGTACAGGGCCGGGTATTCGCCCTGACAGGAGCCCGTCTGTAAAGTAATACAGACTCCATATCAGCTGGGTACATATATCCTGGGTCAGCGCCTGTTGGCGCGCGTGCCCATCAGATTTTCAAATTGGTCGGACCGGTCAAGAGTTGGCCGGTCCGTACCAACAGTCCAACAATTGCAACCATGGCTATGGGGCTATTGGGAGTTTACCGGCAGCCGCTAATATATAATAACTTCGGCGCCTTAAGATGGGGTGCGGACAACAGGGGCAGATATTTATACAGTGGGAACATGGAGAAGCAAATGGGGTACAGGACATGGGGGTCAGGCAAGGGGCTGTACTGGGGGACTTTAATCTATGTGGAGGGACAGCATGGTAAGGGATATTTATACATGGGGCTAACCGGAGCATACAAGTATAAATTCAAACATGGCATGAGTCCTAAAACAAGGCAGATAATATATACAAGGAGTAAATACATATCACAGCAACACATCAAGACAAAACCACAAACACGGACGTACATCAACAGGACATACGAACATGTTGGGCGATCGACGGGTGATGGGTATGCTAAATGACATAGAGTAAGTTCCTCTCTTACCTTGACTAAGACGGGTCGAATCACAAGAGTACTGCCGTAGCTCAGAGGTCCGCCGGGTGATGGGACGTGTCCAGGCAGGCTGTTGTGTCTTCGAAGATTAAAAGCTGGCGTCTGACACGGGTACTTGGTTAGTCAGAGGGTTTTAAGGGTGATCCCCGGGGGGCGGGGCTTAATCGGCTTAGCTGGCTCAGCGGGCCAGCGTGGGGATGATGACTAGACAAAGCCGGCCTCAGAGTTGATTCGCCCGCTCGTCACAGATGAGGTGCTACAGAAGACTTCTGGGCATTTCCTATACCCAACACAACACCAACGACGAAGTCCGACAGACCGTCACACAAGCCATTGGACAACACGATGACCTGCTCACAGTGGTGAAGAAACGGAAACTCCGATGGTATGGCCACGTCACCAGATCATCAGGCCTTGCAAGACCATCTGCAAGGCACAGTGCAAGAAGGTAAAAGAAAGGAGATCGATAAAGAGGTGGGGGACAACATTCGAGAATGGACTGGTTTGACACTGAGCGAAGCCATCAGGGCTGCTGAGGACAGAAAAATATGGAGTATGCTGTTTAAACGATCATCTGCGGTGTCCCTACGACCTCCGGGTTACGGGACAGGATAGGATAGGATATTGAATGGAGGGAGGAAACCGAGTGCCCCGAGAAAACCATCGGTGACCTGAGAAGTCCTTTGGCGTAGGAAACCAGCGTCCTATCAACTGTGCTACTAGCACCCTCCTCCACGACATTCACCACGCTAGTAATGTATGTGTGACACGTTATGTTGCAGACGCCGACGGGAGAAACAATGGTCAGCGCGACATACAGGAACGGTCAGTTCTTGCTGCTGCTGCCCAACCCAGTGATCGGAGGTCAGTACACCTGTCACGTCCCTCAGCAAGCGACGTGTGATCAGGTAAGATATTGACGTCTCTCTCTCTCTCTCTCTCTCTCTCTCTCTCTCTCTCTCTCTCTCTCTCTCTCTCTCTCTCTCTCTCTCTCTCTCTCTCTCTCTCTGTATGTGTGTTGTGTGTGTGTGTGTGAATGTGTGTGGGTGTGTAAGAGTGTGTGTGTGGGTGTGCGTGTGTGTGCGTGTGTGTGTGATTTTCGTGTTTCTAAACAAGTGTGGAAATTCTCAGGGTGAAATAGTCAGGGTGAGTGGGAAGTGTTGTGGTGTGGTGATATCAGAGTGAGCGAACTGTCTATCTTTCGGTCCATCCGTCGGCCGGTTTGTCAGTTCGCAAAGATCAAGGTCACTGGAGTCATTTTTGCAGCTAAACACGTTTTGCTCAATATCTCAACAACGGCTTAACCGATTGTGTTGAGCTTTGGTGCGCAGGTACTTCAGGTCATATATATAATAGGACAACCTTCAGTATCATTCCGACGGTCGGTCCGTCACTTCGAATTTCACTTTTTTGTTCACAACACACCTTTAGCTTGCCTTATAGCAACAATAACTTAACCGAAATTCATCATTTTTACTTTGCGGATACTTATTTATTTATTTTATTTTATTATTCTTTTATGGTGCTTTTTCAGCTCAAGAGTTGCTCAAGGCGCTGGCCGATACAGGATCTAACTTAAGCCGCCCGAGGCGCCCACTTGCTGCCTTGGGCGCACAGTCTGACGCTCAAAGGCTCAGCAAACTGAGTACAATCCTAGGCGACCGGGGAAAAGGGACAAGGGAAAACTATACACTGAAACAGACATCACTTATAACAGCAACAGTAAGATGGCCACTGCTCACAGCCAATGTTCTTGTCCGGGCCACCGGTCACGTCCTCAAAGTTCCGGGTGTCTTACTTTAGCCGGGCGCCTTTGCGCATGCGCTAGGTCAAGTCTGGCCGTCTTTTTCACGATGTTCTTATGCGTCGTAACACTAACCCTAACCCATAAACCTAACCCTAACCCTAACTCTAATCCTTACTAAGACTACGATAGCACTGTGCGCATGCGTGGAATTTTGTAATGCGTCGACCAATCAGAATGCTCCCAATCGCTCCCAGCCCAAATAAGATACTAGGAACTTTGACGATGTCAAACCGGGAATCGAACGCACAATCTTTGTAACACGAGCTCGCCGCTCTTCCAGCTGAGCTACTTGAACGGACATGCTAAGCATGTTACAGTAGATCATTCGTGTTTGTATAGTTTCAAAGGTCAAGGTTCACCATTTTCTAAACACGTTTTGCGCTGTATCTACAAACTGGCTGAGCCGATTTTGTCAAGTTTTGGCTGGCAGATAGTTCAGATAGTAGTCTATCATTTTGTATTTTGCTCCTGCTTCGTTCGGATAAAGTCGAGTCACAACACCACCAAGAAAAACTGTCCCCTATACGCTAAGTGTCCGGGGACGTTAATCTACTCAAGCAAGCAACCAAGAAAATTAACACTTTTTGAAAATTATTTTTTTCGTGGATGAGTACGAGTGTTTGGAAATACTGTGTAATCTGGTTTTTAACGTCAAAGCATGCTTTCCTTTCTGTCGTAATCTTTTCTTTTTTTTGAGACCTCCTTACAATGTTAATATCGTTGTATTAAAAAAAAAAAAAAAAAAAAAAAAAAAAACAACAAACAACAACAACCCAACAACAGAAGAATAGGAACAGCTGCTGTGCTTTACTAAATGCCAAAATGTGATAAGCTGACCAACCACTGCTTGTGTTCAGTAAGGTTTGACAAGCAATCTGTTGATTCAAACAAACAGAAAAACAAATAAACGAAACACGAGTAAAGAAAACAGTCGATAATGGCGGTTTGCCGATGTAAATATTGAAATCCCACTTCCAGTATATAACTGCAAGCGCTAGTGGTGGTTGGGCTTTTGCACCAGAGAGCGTGGTTTTAATGTAAATGGTGTATGGAGATTGCCATTTAACTCGAAAACAAAAACAAAAAAAAAAAAACACAACCTTTTATCTCCCTCCCTCCCTTCCCCCCCCCCCCCCCCCCCAAATAAAATAATAAAATAAAATCGTGCTAACTCTTCATTGTGGCTTGTAGCCAACATTTGTGTTGTTGGTTTCTGATTTGGTTTGTATTGATTTGTGTGGTTCAGCAAGATGACACTGTCTATGGCTGCTTATATAGATCTAGGTGCATGTCTGTCATGAAGCTGCACAATGATAGGATGATAGTTAACGCTTTTGTAATCACTGCGTACCAACTAGAATCAAACTATAGTTTGCTTTGGTGTATGATGCAGACCGGGGAGGACGCTGTGGTAAGGGTGGACGAGACGGCTTCCCAAATGAAAGTGATGAGAGCAGAGCTCGACAAATTGAAGAAACAATCTTTTATCTCAGCAGCCAATGTTCACTGTGAGTACACCCAACTTCTTTGTAACTGTAGATTATAGTCACACGACACCGAAGCGTATAGGCGACTACTGGTCACATTATTCTGACACCAGCGAACCAGTTGATGGTAAGGGGAAAATAATATGGTCACACATTTGCCAATCCGGGATTCGAACCAGGTACCTTTCGGTTACTAGTAAGACGCTCTACCAACTGAGCTACCCGGCCCCTCTTAACTTCTTTGTTTGCGTTCGACGGGTTTTGTTGTAAAGGCCCGGCCACATTGGCCTATAGCACCCTTCGCACCCGGCCACACTTGTGTTACGCTTACGAATTCCTTATGTATTTCCTTGCATAGACTACTAACGTAAAATTTCACAACGATTTCTACTGCAAAGATACGTAAGCCGGAGGACCAAAGTGTGACGCCATGAGTTTAGAGGTCAACCAAAACTCCTCCCTTCTATGATTACACGCAACACAGTTGTCTGCTACACACGACTTGGCGAGCTTAGGCAGTTGAATTCACTTGTTGCTTGTCGATCTTAGTAAAGTTGTTTCATATTAAAGTCAAATCTTGAAAGAGTACATTGCATCGTCATGAAAACGTGCCTTGTTGTAGTGAAATTACACAGCTACACACGCTTATAAATCGAACCGGGCCGTAACAAACATGGCGCCACTACCTCCGACCCAAAGCATAAGCCGTTAAACGTAATCCAATGTGGCAACTACTTAAGTCTCAGTCTTTCTGATGTCACAGGGCCGGGTAGCTCAGTTGGTAAGAGCGTCTTGCTAGTAACCGAAAGGTCACTGGTTCGAATCCCGGATTGGTCAACGTGTGATCAAATTTTTTTCCCCTTTACCAACAACTGATCAGCTGGTGTCAGTATAAATCTGTCCAGTAGTCACCTATATGCGAAAGTGTCGTGTGACTATAATCTACAAACAACAACATTTCACAAACTGGCGGTCTTCTTCAGCTCGTCAAAGTTTCAACAGGCTCTATTTGTTATTCTTTCAGGCCAGCTTGATGATGATGATGACGATTACGACGACGACGATGATGATGACGACGATGATGATGTTGATAATAATGATGATGATGACAACAACGACGACGATGATGATGATGTCGATGATAATGATGATGACGACGATGATGATGTTGATAATGATGATGACGACGACGACGATGATGTCGATGATAATGATGATGACGACAATGATGATGTTGATAATGATGACGATGATGATGATGATGGTGATGATGATGATGACGACGATGATGATGTTGATAATGATGATGACGACGACGACGATGATGTCGATGATAATGATGATGACGACAATGATGATGTTGATAATGATGACGATGATGATGATGATGATGGTGATGATGATGGTGATGATGATGATGATGTTGATAATGATGTTGATGACGATGACGATGATAATGATGATGATGATGATGATGACGATGACGATGATGATGATGATGATGATGATTTACTGTTTCCCTAGGCCAGGGAGAGCAGCGTGTCGTGTTCAGTGCCAGGCCGTCCGCTAACGTCACACAAGTGGTCACTAATAGTACCGTCCTCTTTTCTGACGTGCTGGTTAATGAAGGCGGCGCCTACAACCCTTCAACCGGCATTGTCACTTTGCCAGCGGATGGGATGTACTACTTGGTATTTTCTACTGCTGTTAGAAGTAATTATACCATAGCGTCATTCGATCATGCAAACCTGAACATGAATGTACACAACGCCTCAAGTTTTTTCTTCGGCGGGTGTTCTGTTCCTATGACGCATACGTTGATGTACTGCTATAGATTCGAGCAAGCACACAAGAACACAACATTGTACGTGGAATCGAGTGACTTTGAT
Source organism: Oncomelania hupensis (assembly GCA_036898135.1). Taxonomy (NCBI): domain Eukaryota; kingdom Metazoa; phylum Mollusca; class Gastropoda; order Littorinimorpha; family Pomatiopsidae; genus Oncomelania; species Oncomelania hupensis. The sequence continues at coordinate 40,881,752 of CM072517.1, read as the reverse complement.
CTTTTCAACTATTCCCAAACTACCTTTTCCGTATCTTATTTAACCCCTTGTTTCAAGCCCGAAATGACCGTCTTTAACACGACTACTGTGTCCATTTGGTCAAATTCTACGTCGCCACTCAGGTTCAATGGAACCATCGCTGCAAACCGCTTTAGTTCCTACGACAGTGAAACCGGACTGTTCGTTGCCCCGTTCGACGGCGCTTTCTATTTTGATTTGAGTACTACATACTTCGGTAATTCCAGTGGCCAGGCATTATTTAGTATATCTTTTTTGTTCACCAGCAGTGGGGTAAGCGTTGACCATTGGCATCTTAGAGCTTTGGAAAAGCTGCGTGCAGGGGAAGACGTTAGCTTAGACCTTATTATTGATGATATTTTGGACAGAGAGTTTGACCATATAGACGCAACTATGACTGTCTATTACGTCTCCCCCTGTCTCCATGACAGTAGTTTCCATTTACCATATCCAGGCGTCTTTGTAGACGGAGAGTGAGTCATATTTCTTTGACAATGCTTAATTGTGTCTTGTTGGTTATTTGGGGAAGTTCACTTCTTTTATTTAAAGTCTATTCACTTTTTCAATGAATTTAGACAATCCCTCAAACACACACACACATAATCACACACACACACACACACACACACATACACACGCACAAGCACACACACACACATACACACACACACGAACACACGTATAAAACATTCTATAAATTAACAAGTTTCTTAAATCAGTACTGAAAATAATGCTGGCTATTGTTTCTATTATTGTCTTGTTTTAAAATATATTATTAATATCATCAGTGTTTTTTAACATTATATAATTTTCTGTGTTTAATGGCAACAATGTAGGACACTCGAATAATAAATTATGTATATTAATTGGTTGCTGGCATATACAAGTGATACTTGTTTGCATATTTTGTAATTCACGAATCCAAGCGCATTTTGTATATAAGTTTTGAAAATTTGTTTAAGAGGCCATAATAATTTGCTTATTTACTGATTTTTTAAAAATGTTTTTCTAGCAATGAAATGAGTTCGTGACTAGACAACTTAAGTTTACAATTGTTTATCGATTTGACGTTTGTAGCTCCTCTTTTTGCAAATTTATCTGACTGTTCATTCCAGTACAATCCAGAATGAGACGGAACCCAACAAAAATCAACACCGACCCCTCTGCTAATAATAATTATCATGTATTAAGGTTCTAATCTCAAACACTAAATCTAATCTAGTATTATTCTCCCAATTTTGTAATAATTGTAAAACTGATTTTGAATTTTAAAAAAAAGTTAATGAAATCCATATATATTTTAATAATGTGTTGTAATGTGTGTGTGTGTGTGTGTGTGTGTGTGTGCGTGTGAACATGTATTTATGTCAAAGTGGTAGCCTGACCTTGTCAGTTTAGTCATAAATGGGGTCTTTTGCTAGGACCCCACTTTTTTCCAGGGCCCCACTTTTTTCAAAGTGTGCGGGAGTGCCCTTTTAGTGCATAGGAGTGCAGTTCTAGTGCATGAGAGTATTTCAAGTACATAGGAGTGCACTATCCGGGACGGAAAAAATCCAGCCAATTTTCGGGAAAGTTTGAAGCAAAAATCGACCTATTTCGTCGCCTATAGGAGACGAAGTAGGTCAACTTTTTAGACGGAAAGAAGCAATTTTGACTTAGATTCTTACATTTCTAGAAGAATTTTGCCTTCTTTCCGTCAAAAAAGTGGTTTCCGACTCTTACATTGTAAAGAAACCTCAGTTTTGATCGAATTCAGCCTTGTGTGTGTGTGTGTGTGTGTGTGTGTGTGTGTGTGTGTGTGTGCGGAGGGGGAGGGGAAAGCGCGTATATATAGCATCCAGTATTATTATATTATTATAATATTCCCTTCTTTTTCTTATTTTTTTGCGCCCCGAGCATGCTGCCAGGGTGGAGTTTTGCGGGGAAACAATTCGACATCACCATAATATCATCATCATCATTATCATCATCATCATCATCATTATCATCATCATCATCATTATCATCATCATCATAATCATCATCATCATCGTCATCACCATCACAATCATCATCATCATCATCGTCATCATCATCATGATCATCATCATCATCATCATGATCATCATCATCATCATGCTAGTTATCCTCACTCCCTTTCCTGATAATGTTTTTTTCCGGGCACCGGTGTCTCTACTCTTTTGAGTTGTTTTCTTTGAGAGTATTTGAGGTGATGGTACAAACGTTCAAACCACTGGTCACTAAGTCAAAGCTTTCATTACAACGACAGTTTACATGTACATACTAATCATGAGTAAACAAAAAGCGAGCACACAACATTAGACTATCATGAATAAAATATAGTTATGGAAACAAAAATCTAAGCGAAACACGTGTATCAATCGTTCGGCTGATAGGCCTACTTGACAGTCCGACGTCCTCCTATTGACACTATATCATGCACAAGCTCGAAAACTGACATAAACACCGGATGTAGCCAATCAATGTAAAGCTAATATTGACATCATTTTCCTAATAAATTGTAAATTTAATGCTGGATTAATTTTGTTGTCATCGGATGTATCAATGTAAAGCTATTATTTAATATAATTTAAGATAGGATAGCCTAATTTTTTAAGTACACATTGCTGTTCTATTTGTTTTCTGTATTTATTAGCTCGTACTGCTTTTGCTGTCTGCAAATAATGTTGTGATTTTTTTGGTGATGCGATGAGAGCAAGGTATATTTTACATATAATTATATTTGTTTACTTTTGTATGCATTAACCAGGTGTTTGGTCTTTTAATCTTCGGTTTTCTTTTTTTGTTTAGTTTTTTGTTTTGTTGTGTATTTAATCATTGTCGCATGAGTAATTTACCACAGACGGTTATAGATGTCGTACTTTGAATCTGAATATGTAGTTGGTTTGTTGTTGTTGTTGTTGTTGGCGCAGTGACTGGCAACTATTTGCTCTTTTTGTACAGTTCATCTTCTAATAATTTTTATTGCGTTTGCGTTGTTAACGTGTTCATTAGTTGTAAGTGTACTTTAAGTTGTTTTTTTAATGTGCTGCAGCATTGACCAGTTGTATTCCTTGTTCGCTCACTTGGCAATTAAACATGTGGTATCCTTTTATATGAAGTTGGACGTTTGTACACGTACATCTCTACAAGATATACAGTTTCTTATGTTTTACTAATAGAAACCATTGCAGGGTTTAAGATATACAGTGAACTTCGGATATAGTAAAGTGCCTTGGGACCAAATAAATCTTTAGTATAACCGAATATTTAATATAACCGAAAATCCGTTTACAGTAAAGTTTTTAAAGTTTACTTTACTATAACCGAAACTTCGTTTATAATACAGTTTTAGAGGTTTACTTGACTATAACCGACTTCGTTTGTAATAACGATTTTAGAGGGTTAATTTAGCATAACCGAAACTTAGTTTTTGTTTTAATTTAACGTTTACTAATCCGACACTCTCATTATAAAGAGATAGAAAACGCTGGTCTAAAGTGTATGTGGGTGCACAGGGCTGGATCAATCCATTTTCGAGGGAGGGGGTGGGGTGGGGTGCTAGTCTAGTTCTTTCTAAAGTGTATGGTACAGAGTGGTGAAACACCACAAGTAAAACTCGTGGCGCAGTGGATAAGTCGCCGGTTTCCTATGCCGAAGGTCGCGGGTTCGATTGCCGCAAGGGGCGAACGTATGTGACTTAGGTACGAGACTATTGAGGTCACCGAGGGTTTTCTCCGGGCACTCCGGTTTCCTCCCTCCCTTCAATAATGGTACAGGATGCAGTCAATATAAAAATTTCAAAAATAAAAATTCGATTTTCTTCCGTCTTCTAATAGCGATCTCCCTGCCTGTACACCACCTGTTTGAGTGATGTATGTGTATTTGGTGTGTGTGAGGGTAAAATGAGACAGGTGAGCGTGTATGTTGGTATAGATCGCCGCACTTTGAGCCTTGGGGGAAAGGCGCGTACATAGCATAGCATCCTTTCCTGTCCTGTAACTAACTGCCTTACATAACGTATTTCCAGTTGAACAAAAACTTCCATCTTCTACTTTCTTTATTTTATTTATTTATTTTTTTTGTTGCCAAGGGGTGGGGGTGGGGGATGCTGCAGCACTCCTAGCACAACCCCCCCTCCATACCCCCTGGATCCGGCCCTGGTGCAAGTAAAGAAGAAGAAAAGCAAAACAAATCAGTGAACAAAATAATGACTTCTCGAATTTCCATCTTTTACCAGGATTTCTGCAGACTGTAATCGTCTGTGTGTCTATTTGTCTGTGTGTTCACGTAACTCAACATCGTTCTAAATTGAGCTGACATTTGGCGCGTTATATACATGTACATTGGAATTGGATCCCATTAATTGATTAGATTCACATAGTTGAACAGTTAAAATAAGACAGTGCAAATCGAACGAATCGCTTTCGTTATTACATATTTTAATTTAGATTAATATTTCTGTGTTGGTTTGTTGACCCTTGCTGAATTCCACACGAAAACTATGTTTTCCCATTTTAAAAAACACCCCCACCCTCCCCAGCTCCAGCCCCACACCCCCGGACAGCCGTATAAGTCGTCGTGGAGACGTTTGTCTTACCAGAGTTGCCAAGAACAAAATTCAAAGTATTTATTTGAGTGGTTGGACAAGCAAGCTCTCTCTCTCTCTCTCTCTCTCTCTCTCTCTCTCTCTCTCTCTGTCGAACATGGCCTTTTCAAAATTTAGATTTTCTTCTTCTTTGTGTTTCCCTTCCCCCCATCCCCCAATGGGTATTACCTATTGCTATCGTAATTACAGGTAAATAGCAATTACGTTACTTGAGTGAACATTATGAATATGCACTCATCGTCAAGATCTATTGTTTCTGGACACAGCCACATGATAACAAGTGATAGTTCACGAAAGTGAAAAGGTCCTTTTAGTCTTTCGTATGAAGCCACCAGAAATCCACGGGAAATAGCTGAAAAAGATACTTTTTTTATGAACACTTGCAGTAGGTCCATTGTCCCTTATTGGATTCCATTACGCTCACATATTATGTTGATTGATTATTTTTGTTTATTAACTCGGGTATTATAAACTCTTCAAGAATACCTCTCTTATAACCCAGTTTGTGTATATTGATTGAAATGTTACAGTATTATTTGTTTATGTCCGTGTGTGTAAGTTCACGTGTGTGTGAATGTGTGTGTGAGAGAGAGAGAGAGAGAGAGAGAGAGAGAGAGGGTAAGAGAAAGAGAGAGATTTGATTTGTTTATTTCCAATAGGGCACACCCCTTTAGGAAGGAGTATGTGAACCATTACATTGACAATCCAAAGATTACATCTACATGTAACAGCAAAAACCGTATCGACTTCCTTTATGAAAGTACTATGTCTCTCGATTTGAAAGCCTTGTATAGGTATATACACAAATTTCTAACAGTCGTGGCGTTGGTAGCAGACAATAACAATTGGAGATGAGAAGCACGTGGCATCCTGTAATATTTTTTAGCAATGAACTTGTTCCTTAAAGTTTCATAAAATGGACAGCAAAAAAGAAAATGAATTTCATCTTCCACACCATTGTTACATAAAGGGCAAACTAAGTCTTGCGGTCTATGAAATCTATATCTATAAAAATGTACTTTAAGGTCAGAGACTCCAAAACGAAATTTTGTCAGGATATACTTTAGCTGACGATCAACATCCAAAGAAACATATGTAGGAATGTTATCAAGGGAGTTACAGAACAATCTATACGTGGAAAATCTATCACTTTCATTTATATGACCGAATACATTCTGCCATTTGCAATCGATTAAACACTTAAAGACACGCAAAAAATCTTTTATAAAACCAACACCCTGCTCTTGCCAAACAAAACCATACCCATTTTGAAATAGGCAAGTTCTTATGTTTGTAACCCACGTTATCTTTCCCTTGGCGTCCAAATCTTTTAACATTAAATAAGCTTTCTTCGGTATTCTGTCATTTGACATTTGAATCAATTTGAACCAGTAGCGAAGGCAATTAACAATAGAATTTATAATTATAGGATATCTGTTCAATTCCTTATAAATAAAATCATTAGGGGTGCGTAGATTTACATTCAAAAATTTCTTTAAGGCAAACAAATGGACTTTTTCACAAGACTGTGCAGCTGCTTCAAACCCCCATAGTTCGGATCCATATTGCATAATTGGCTGTACTTGACAATCAAACAGTTTTAAATAGACATCTAAGGAATGATTATTGAAAAAGCATAGTTTCTGAACGATACACAAAAGAGCTTTCTTCGCTTTGCTAGCCAAGTCTCTGCATGCAGCAGAAAAACTTAGCTTAGTTGAAAAATAAATACCCAAATACTTATATGCATTAACCACCGGCATAACAACACCATCAAAAAACCATATTTCCCTTGCAGACAGATAACCTCCTTTTCTAAAAACAACAATATTACTTTTTTCCATATTAACTTTCAAGTCTAAATTGTTCGCAGTTCTTTGTAAATTATTTAATTGATTTTGAAGACCAGTAATGGTTTCTGACAAGAGTACAATATCATCAGCAAGTAAAAGCACAAAAATTTCGAAAGCATCCAATGATAATGTAACACCATGACGTCCGTTTCTAATAACTTCAACAGCAAGGTCGTTAATAAAGAGTGAAAACAGAATTGGACTACATATATCCCCTTGTTTAACGCCGAGAGAACAAGAAATAGGATGAGTTAACTTAGCGCCACATCTGACCCGGGCTTTCACACAAGCATACATGCTTTTCACACAGCGAAAAAGTTTACCTTTAATTCCATTTTTAAGTAAAATAGGCCACAAAAGATTTCTATTAATAGAATCAAAACATTTTTCAAAATCAATAAATGCGACATACAACTTACGATTTTTAATAAACTGTTTCTGAACACAAGACAAAAGTGTAAAAAGATGATCAATTGTTGAATAGCCACGTTTAAATCCTGCTTGAAATTCACCAGTTAAATTATTTTCTTCTGCCCATGTTTGCAAACGCTTATTGATAATAAAACCATACAGTTTACTGCTAACGTTACAAAGACTAATACCTCTATAATTACTAGGATTATTCGCATCACCTTTCTTGTACAATGGCAAGATAATTGACTCAGTCCAGCTATCAGGGTAAAGACCTTTATCAAACAACGCATTGAAAAAAAATACAAAAAATGGTGCTATGTGTTCTGCAGAGAACTTCAAAAACTCTCCACTAATACCATCAGGACCTTCAGCTTTCTTCAATTTCAAATTTCTCAGTGCTAAAATCACCTCTTCCTGCGTGATAGGTCTATTAAAAGAAAAATCATTATTGAGCGCATCATCTTCATAAGTATCGTCGTTACCATCAGATATATCATTTTCCAGAAGAGATTTAAAATGTTTAAACCAATCATCGACAGAGATTTGACTTCTAACATGCTTTCTTTTAGGAATAATTTTATGTACAGTGTCCCAGAACTCTCTTTGACATTTAACAGATGCAACCAAAGTTTCAATCATCATATAATTATATTGTTTTCTTTTATAACAAAGTATGTTTTTATACTCTCTCCTGTTTTTACAAAATAAAAAACGGTCAGCAGCACTCAGTGTGCGCCGAAACTTTTTCAATGAATTTCGTACGGTACGTCTTAGCTTCTTGCATTCGTCATCAAACCAATCATGGCTTTTCTTTTTTCCATTTAAGCATACACGCTTTTTCATGCTCACAGCAGCCTTTTTTATGCAAGTATTAAACAAAGACAATGCAGCATTTATGTCTGTGTCGATTGCCTGGATGGAGTCTTTCATCATTAATTGTATATCTTGTGCCATAAAAGCCTTATTATATGACAGCATTTTTTCTGAATTTTAAACGTATTTGTCAATAAAAATTAACTCATCATTTTGTTTTGGCGTACACATATTATCAGCTGGAAAAACTACAGATAAGACGACAGGCAAATGTCCAGAGTCAGTTCTATCACAAACAGTCAAATTACATTTATCAAGAACAACGGCAAATAATTCAGCAGACATCAAAAAGTAATCAATAACACTGCAACCATTGTCACTGATGAACGTGAAGCGGCCTTCTTGGTCGCCATAACACATTCCATTTAAAATACATAAATCCAGAACAGTGCACATACTCAACAAAGATTTGCCAAAACTATTTACCGTTGAATCTTGAGAGCGTCTACTAACAATATCATTATCATCACTCAGATTATCAAAAAGGTCTGGGTCAGCGTTTACAGTCTGTGAAATATTGGAAGTGCGACTATTCAGGTCACCAGAGATAAGGACAAAATAGTCATGATCCATAAGAGCCGAATCTAAAAGACAGTTTTCCAACATATTAATCCCATCACCCTCAATTTCTACAGAAGAGTAATATTTTGAACCTTCAGGCGGCGCATAAGCACACACATACAAAACATCTTTGCCCAAACCAAATAAAGATTTATCAATCACAAACAATAGGAAAAAACCAGTGTTTACATTGATTTCTGTGACATAAGGTAAAAACTCATTTTTCACAAAACAAATGACACCACCAGAGGGCCTTCCTGTATCAGACAATTTTTTAGAGGGTTGACAAAAAGCTTTGTAACCAGGCAGAAAATCGTCCTGTAAAGAGACACTAAAAGTTTCTACCAGGCAGACAAAACTAAAGGAAGAAATAAAGTGAAGAAAATCTCCATCACACAACTTCGAAGCCAAACCATTAATATTCCAGTTCAAAAAGGAAAAAGACCTATCATGCAAAAAAATGTCTTCAACACTATCATCATCTGACAGCGCCCCAAACAACGACTCGTTGAAAACACTACATGTAGGCCTTAGCCTATGTTCATTGTGAGTTACTGCGCTAGAGTGCGTACCAAACAAGCGTGCACTTGAACTACTATCAACGTCTTGCAATCCATTCATAAAACCCGTTACACAACCATCATTAGGAGCACGTGAACAATGTACTATTGAATAATCGGTTGCACACGGTTTCTGCAACCCCAAACACTTGGCAGCGACAGGTAAATCAACACTGGAGTTTACAAAATCACGGCAATTTCCTTTATCGTAACAGTTTACACAATTACACAGTACATGCAGTTTTTGACAATGTGCGGGGCGGCCACAACCCTATTTCTGCCCCACCTCTCCCTCAACCACACTCATACCATCAGACGCCAGAAAATATCTCTTTCCATCAATCATCAAGTGATCAAAAATCATTGACACATTTTGCCCAGTCGCTTTCTTCTCCTTCATAATGCTAGCCAGTTTCTTCCTGATTTCTCTGACTCCTTTGGAAAAATCCTCCCCAATGAATATAGTTGTCCCTTTCAGTTTCTGTTTAGCTTTTAAAATTGCAATCTTTTGTTTGTAGAAAGCAAACTTCGCAATGATGGGGGAGTTGGAGTGGGAGCCCACACGATGCACTCTATCAAAAACAATATCCTCAGCCAATTCCAATTTATCAGTACACAATTTTCTCAATCTCTCTTCACAGTCTTTGTTTGTTTCACCATTCTCTTTGTTCAGCCCATAAATCAACAAATTATTTCTTCTGGACCTGTTTTCTTGATCGTCTGATTGTTTTTCCAGGGTACTGACACGATTCATCAATTTCTCAACATGTTCTCTAAGCGAAACATTTTCTGTCTGCAAATCACTGACCTGTTCTTTTAGCTCGCTCATTTCTTCTTGTAATTTGCCAACGTTGTCTCTAATCGCTTGCATGTCCGCCTTCACGTCGTCCAGTTTTCCGTTCACCGAGGTGTCCATGTCGTTCAACTTGACCATAATGTCGGCTAAAGACGGGTCGCTGGTGGAGATGTTTAGCTTGCTCTGTCGCGTAGATGGTTTCGATGTAGCCACACCACCAGTACCACTGCTTCCTTGCTTGTTGTCCACCGGGCCCGGGTTAAGTTCCACGTCCCCCGCCATCACCAACAGTAAATTAGACCACGCCAGGTAAGACAAAACAAATCCCATGAAAACGCCGTCAAGCCTGCTTCTCAAAAACACCCGACGAAAGGCCATCTTCTTTACAAACTGTCTCCTTTTCTCCATAAAGGCTTGAAATGTGAAGAAAAACGAGCCACACATGACTCGAAAATCAGTATTAGAGCTTGGCATAGCACACAGCAAAAGTGTACAAAACACGAGAAAATTAACTGTGTAGTCAGTCACGGACGAGAGCTCAACAAAACACGTCCTTTTCCGACAAGTGGTAATCACACACAGAAAGAGAGAGAGAGAGAGAGAGAGAGAGAGGGTAAGAGAAAGTGAGAGAGAGAGAGAGGGTAAGAGAAAGAGAGAGAGAGAGAGAGAGAGAGAGAGAGAGAGAGAGAGAGAGAGAGTCCATTACCAATAAGAGATAACATGTGAGCCTTCGTGTCCTAATTATTTCAAACCAACCCTTTAATCGGAAGGATAAATCATTAAAGTAGATTATGAATTGTACATGTTGTACTATCGACATTGTGGAAAAACAAAAAGCTCACAAAATTAAAGCAAACAAAGACATGAACAAAACCTAAACAATATGGTGGATTTAAAAAAAAGATGGTTTGTCTTGCAAAGCCATGCAACAGCTAAGGAATAAATCTCTTCTTTACTTCTCATTTGAAAGTGCAGTCCAGTCAAAACGTTGGTTTCCCAGTTCTCCATTGATTCGGATTCATCTCAGTACAAAAGGTATAATTATAATGTGTTCAACTTATAACACCCTTATTTAGTCATAAACGCATTTTATCATGTATAGCGAAAGTCAAGTCTAATTTGCTTTGTAAGTTTCTAAGCTAGGTACTCTTTTTCTGCCAAACAGTTAAATCTCTCCTTCAGTTTTTCACTCTCCTTCATAATCACTGTTACTGTTGTTGCGGAAATTCCAAATTGTTCAGCAATTTCTTTTTTCTTTCTTTTTTTTCATCTTTTCAGCTTCAAGTGCGTGAATTAGATCTATTTTAGGCTTCAGGGTAAGCGTGACGTGACGATGTTGCGTCATTATGAACATCAGGGACTCTCATGAAACTTTAATACAGTAATCTCCCTTGAAACTTTATTATAAGCGGCAGCAAAACTCGCCAGGGGCCTTAGAAAACACTTTATTATAAGCGGACTTTACTATATTTTTTTATTATATCCGATTTTTAAAAACAGAGACAAAGAAGAGTTTTGGTCGGGACCAAGACTGGACTTTACTAAAACCGAATATTTACTTTATCCGGCCTTTATTATATCCGGAGTTCACTGTATATCTAAATATCTAGTCAATCCCTCGTGTCCTGTGACATTTTAGTTCTGTGTTGGTAAAGGTTGTAGATTTTATAAAAAGATCGTTTGGGCTTTGCAACGAGAGTAGTTAGATTTTGTTGTTGTTTTTATTATTATTATTATTATTATTATTATTCTTATTATTATTATTATTATTATTATTATTATTATTATTATTATTATTATCGTTGTTGCTGTTGTTTTAGCTTCGGTGTACATTTAAACTGTGCTATGACAACGAAAATGGGTTTAGACCTGTGTTTCTTCCCATAGGACTGTCTGTGTTGGTCCGATCTCTCTCTCTGTCTCTCTCTCTCTCTCTGTCTCTCTCTCTGTCTCTCTGTCTCTCTCTCCCTCCCTCTCTCTCTCCCTCACTCTCTCCTCTCTCTCTCTCTCCTCTCTCTCTCTCTCTCTCTCTCTCTCTTTCTCTCTCTCTCTCTCTCTCTAGCTCTCTCTCTCTCTCTCTCTCTCTCTCTCTCTCTCTCTCTCTCTCTCTCTCTCTTATCAACTTCTAAAAACCGAGTGAAAGACTTCAAGTGAAGCTTTAGAAAGAAAAAAAAAAGAGAAGGAACGCTAGAAAGAACAACAACAACACACACACACACACATACACACACGCACACACACACACACACACACACACACAACCGTGTAGATACACGCCGTTGTGATGACTTTTATGAAATCCTACATACGTTATTTTGACATTTTTACGAATTTGTCCATTTTTTGAAGCTAACCCTAACCCTAACCCAAACTCTAACCCTTGACCTAATCCGAAGCCTAACAGCCCTAACCCTAACGGAACACTGTCAAAATAACGGGGTCCGTCAAAAGAAAGTACGTAGAGGTTCAAGTGTATGTCAGAAAAACGACGTTTCTACCTAGCCCCTCCCCCCCCCACACACACACACACCCACACCCACACACACAAACACCCACACACACACACACCAAACAAACAAACAAACAAGCAAACAGCTCAAACAAACTGAAAGTTTGAAAGTGTCCACATTGTCCAGGATTGTTTTTATACAGCGCGTTTAGAGGCTCGGAAAAGAGCTTCTTAAGGCGCTGGCCACTGATATCTAGCATGCACAACATTGTTTTTTTAAATCAGGAGTCGAATCCACGCTCAAGACCTCCGTACACAAGGCGTGCGCCTTGAAGCATTGAGCTATCCCTGCCGCCGCCGACTACTCTACTACTATTAAGCTTACTACTATTTTTGATGTTTGATTGATTGATTGATTGTTGCTTTAGGTCCAGCGGACTCTTCCGAGCCAAATCAGGACCGGACAACCCCCGATCCGCATAAAAGATCTGCTGAAACAACCCTAGTGGGAAAATTGAATGCCCTCCACCGGCCAGTCACTTTACAATAAAGACATCCCACGCAGGGGACGGCTGAGGCTTTACCCCAACTACTCGAACCCCCGGTTACAAAAACAAAATAGAATACAAACATCATTATAAATTATCAACAAAACATATACATATAAAATGCCTATAGTGCTAAATAATAACATCATAGGAAGCCCTAGTGACCACCCGGCAGAAAGCGTCCAACACTCCCAAGCTGATCCAACAGACCTCATACACAAACAAGGAGTCTTGTCCAGGAAGAGTTTTCAAGAAAAAAGGTAGGTCATTGATCTAGCGAAGAAGAAGATAGTATAGCAGAGTGATAGGACAGAGCAGGAATGGGAAAGAGTAAATGAGGAAGACAGCGACAGTGGGAATTTAAAGCACTAAATTTCCATAAAGTGGGGATACTATTTATACTGAAACCCCCGGCACTGTTGCCGCAGTGAATCTGTCATGCCTACAAAGGAAAGACAGGTTTTCAACTGGGGCTTTCACTTTTCCCTTTATAGGTTAGAACAATCTACAGTGGCAAGATTGCTCATGACCCCAAGGGGACTATTTTTGATGAAGATGATGTTGATGATGATGATGATGATGATGATGATGATGATGATGATGATGATGATGATGATGATGATGATGATGATGATGATGATGATGATGACGATGTTGATGATGATGACGACAACTATAACAAGTATTGTAGGAAGATGTTCTTAGCACGTGGCGCATTGGGTTAGTCGCCGGTTTCCTATGCCGTAGGTCGCGGGTTCGATTCCCCAAAGGGGTGAACTTACGTGACTTAGGTACGAGACTATTGAGGTCACCGAGGGCTTTGTCAAGGTACTCCGGTTTCTTCATTCCCGTTAAAAAAGGGGATATTGGATGCAGTCAATCTAAAATTTCCAACATAAAAATTCGATGTCCTCTCCGTCTTCTAATAGCGATCTCCACGTCTTTACACCACATATTTGTTGTGTGTGTGTGAAAGAAGGTGAAATATGTGAGCGTGTATAAATCGCCGCGCTTTGAGCCTGATTGTGATTTGGGAAAAAGCGCCTGTATAGCATCCAGTCTTCTTCTTCTTCTTCTTCTTCTTCTTCTTCTTCTTCTTCTTCTTCTTCTTATTATTATTATTATTATTATTATTATTATTATTATTATTATTATTATTATTATTATTATTATTCTCCCGTTGGGGTGCCGGGGGTTTCAGTATAAATAGTATCCCCACTTTCTGGAAATTTAGTGCTTTAAATTCCCAGTGTCGCTGTCTTTCTCATTTGTTCCTTTTTCATTCCTGCTCTGTTCTATCAATATGCTATACTATTTTCTTCTTCGCTAGACCAGTCACCTACCTTTTTTCTTGAAAACTCTTCCGGGACAAGACTCCTCATTTGTGTGTGAGGTCTGTTGGATCAGCTCGGGAATATTGGACGCTTTCTGCCAGGTGGTCACTAGGGCTTCCTATGATGTTATTATTTAGCAATGTAGACATTTTATATATAGTAAAGTAGAGTAAAGCCTCAGCGTCCCCTGAGTGGGATGTCTTTATTGTAAAGTGACTGGCTGGTGGAGAGCCTTCAGTTTTACCACTAGGGTTGTTTCAGCAGATCTTTTATGCGGATCAGGGTTGTCCGGTCCTGATTTGGCTCGGAAGAGTCCGCTGGACCTAAAGCAATAATCATGTAATGTAATGTATTATTATTATTATTATTATTATTATTATTATTATTATTATTATTATTATTATTATTATTATTATTATTATTATTATTATTATTATTAAATAAGCCACTCGATTTTCAGCAAGCCCACGCACAGGACCATCTGTATCTACGACACAATTATAAAATCACGTGGCAGGTAATTTAATATTTATTTATTTATTTAATCGTTTGTATAGCGCCTTTCCACCTCAAATACCTTTAATTAAAAATAACTATTATGGAGATTCGGGAAAGTGATTTTTCTGTTGTTTTCAATAGTCTTCTTTCTTTCTTCCTTTCTTATTTTTCTTTCTTTCTTTTTCTTTTTTTTTACTACAGAAAATACTTTCGTGGTTTTATATTTTAAAAAGGACTAAGAAAGAAAAACCAAAAGAAAAATAACGCGTAATTAAAGGGGGGTAATAATGTTAACAACTAAAGACAAGCTGCATTTCTCTATCTTCCTGCTTGCTTCTCTTGGTTTCAGTACTAGTTGAACAACGGTACTGGTCAGGACAGGTGAGTTTGCGACAAGCGCACATAAATTAATAGCATAATGATATTTTTTCTCCTATAGATGTGCACTTATGTGCGTCGCCTCTCTCTCTCTCTCTCTCTCTCTCTCTCTCTTTCTCTCTCTCTCTCTCTCTCTCTCTCTCTCTCTCTCTCTCTCTCTCTCTCTCTCTCTCTGTCTGTCTGTCTCTCTGTCTCTCTGTGTCTATGTCTCTGTCTCTCTCTTTTCTCTCTCTCTCTCTCTCTCTCTCTCTCTCTCTCTCTCTCTCTCTCTCTCTCTCTCTCTCTCTCTCTCTCTCTCTCTCTCTTTGTACGTCGCTCTTCCTATAGATTATTATGTAACTATGTGTGTCGATCTCACTTGCCAGAGTTCCAGTGTGGCCCAATAACTGCACAATCCTGCACAATAATTGTTTTTTTTTTAAACAAACAAACAAACAAACAAACAAACACGAAACACAAAGACAAGCGTAGTTTGATTTAAATGTGCATGCATTGCGATAATCTTCTTCATTTCTTATGAATTGTAATATTGTTTTTTTTTTTAAATAACATCTATGAGAAATGTTCCCTCACAATCCTGTGGGTTTCAGTTATTAACAAGCTATGTTCCATTCTGCGGGTTTGATCTACCCACGGGCTATACCCGAAACCTTTACAATAACCTCAATGACATGGACATTTAGTCAGAAAGATCTTTTTTTCAATCAAATGAAGTGCGCGTGCATATTTTGGCTTCGATCATGCTGTAATAACACGGATTATTAGCGCTGTACAAGTGACCACCAATCGCTCAGTTTACTCCTTCGGATGAAAGTATCAACCGCGGTCTAGTCAGTCCACGGACCCACGGACTTTTTTTTTTTTTTTTTTTTTTTTTTTTTTTTAATCAGTTTATAGTCCTTTCTCTTCCCGATAAGGATTTTCAGAGAGGAGACTACCTTCCGGCACGGACTTTAAAGATCCTGACGCTCATGTACTACACGAGTGAACCGCCAGTGACATAAAATACCCCCAGGGAGCACTCTGCCCCATCCCCCGTCGTTCAGAGTAGTAGTGCTCAGTTGTCTAGGGCGCTAGGCGATACGCCTAAGTTTGCAAGTTTAACGTTTACACCCACCATTGGCAATAGGGCCGACGGAAATAGCCATACCAGGAAAGACGGGGTAAGAGCATAAATCAACACTGAACCACCAGAACAATCAGATCAATAAGGTGTACAGTGAAAATGGCGACATTGTATCTTGCCCACCACGAGATTCGAACCTGGGTTCACCGGCGTGCCAGGCGAACGCTCTCTACCAAGGAACTACGGCAGTAGGACCTGCAAGTTGCTGCCTGGAGCGGCTTAAAGCAGAGATCCTGTTTTGGTCAGCGCTTTGAGTATCTCGTGGTCTGGTAACACGTTATATAACAACATCAACCATAATAATAATAATAATAATAATAATAATAATAATAAATAATAATAATAATAATAATAATAATAATAATAATAATAATAATAATAATAATAAAATAAATATAAAAAAATAAAATAAATACATAAATAATAATAACGATAATCATCTTCATCATAATCATAATAATAATGAAATTAATAATAATAATAATAATAATAATAATAATAATAATAATAATAATAATAATAATAATCATCATAATAATAATAATCATAATCATAATCATAAAATTAATAAAATTAATAAAATGAATAAAATAAATACATAAATAAAATTAATAATAATAATAATAATAATCATCATCATTATCATCATCATCATAATAATCATAATAATAATAATAATAATAATAATAATAATAATAATAATTATATCCTATCTAATCCTATCCCATAACTCGAAGGTCGTTGGGGCACCGAAGATGATCGTTTAACCAGCGTACTCCATCTTTCTCTGTACTAACCAATCCCTCATGACTTCGCTCAGTGTCAAGCCAGTCCATTGTCGAATGTTGTCCTCCATCTCTATTTCTGTTTCCCTCTTGTTCTGCCTCCTTGCGCTGTGCCGTGCAGGAAGGTCTTTGCAAAGCCTGATGATCTCGTGACGTGGCCATGCCATCGGAGTTTCTGTTTCTTCACCACTTTGAGCATATCATCGTGTTGTCCAATGCCTTGTCTGATGGTGTGTCGGATGTCGTTGTTGGTGATGTGCTGGTTGTAGGAAATGCCCAGAAGTCTTCTGAAGCACCTCATCTCCATGCTTTGTATTCTTCGTTGTAGTTCTACTGTGAGGATACAAGTTTCGCAAGCGTATAGGAAGATGGAGATGGCAAGGGAGCGCAGCAGCCTTACCTTGGAATGTAGACTGATGGTTCTGTCTTTCCAAATGGGCTTCAACCTTGTCAGGGCAGCAGTTGCTTGTGCGATCCTGGAGAGGACTTCCTGTCGGGACTCCATGGTATGATACAATGGCACCTAAATATTTGAAGCTAAGCACTGTGTTGAGGGATTGGCCTTGGACGTTGATGTCCATGTTGATGCCATTTTTGTTGTTGTTCATTATTTTGGGTCTTCTCTGCACTTCTTTCCATTCCATTATCTTTGGAGGTGGTGTCAAGCCTCTGCACCATCCGATCAAGTTTTTGTTTCTCTCTAGCTAATCCATCAATGTTATCCGCAAAACGGAGTTTGGAGATTGCTCTACCCCATATGCTACTGTGCCTTCATGATCTGCAAGGGCATCATTCTGACATGATGCGCTCTAGGAAGATGATACAGAGTGTTGGAGAGAATAGGCATCCTTGACGCACACTGATTGCTGCTCTGACCCAGTTCCGGATGGCGCTGTGATGGATGACTGCATCGGTGGTCTTGTCATACAGGCTTTTGATGACTTCAATAATTTTAGAGCTGATGTTATAAAATCTCATGTTTGCCCACAGAGCTGCATGCCAGACTCGGTCAAACGCTTTCTTGAAGTCTACAAATACTTGATATAGATGTTGTTGGTGCTGAAGGTATTTATCGCAGATTATTCTGGGGTTGATAATCTGTTCAGTTGTACTTCGCCCTGCCTTGAATCCTGCTTGTTCTTCAGATGTGATTGGTTCAGCTTGAGGTCTTAATTTGTGAAGTATTATTTTCAGGAGGATTTTGCTGGGATGGCTGATGGCTGATAGCTGATGTGTGGTAATTTTCACACTCCTGAAGGTTACAATTTTTGGGAAGAGTGATGACAAGGGACTGGGTCTATGGTTTAGGCCGTTCCCCACTCTGCCAGATTTTGTTACAGATAATGATGAGGGCGTCAATCATCGCTTATCCTCTTGCTTGAAGGAATTCCACGTGTATATAGTCCACTTTCACTGACTTCCCATTTTTCAGTAATTGCATTGCTGCCTCAGCTTCTTATCGGAAAATTGGGAGGATTTCTTCCTCTTCTCTGTTCTGGGGACATGCTGGAACTGATGGTTCTCCGTTTGGTGTGTGGTTGTAAAGGTCAGAGCAGTACTAGATCCATCTATCCAAGACTTCTTGTTCTTCTGTAAGACATATGCCGGAATTGCTTTGTATCGTGGAGACCTTGGCTGTTTAACACTTGTCAGCCGCTTTACGGTCTAGTAATCCTTTTTTGCTGTTGTTCTTGTTCAGACTGTTCTCTATTTTCTGGCATTGATCTTCTATCCAGTTCTCCTTTGCTGTGCGCGTGTCTTTTTGGATGTCATTGTTGATTTTTCGGTAGGCATCATCTCTCTGTGAGGCGTTCTTTTTCTTTTTCATCTCTCTTCGGTTATCACACAGGTCCAAACTTTCAGGTGTGATCCACGGTTTCTTCTTTGGGCGGCGCCTGCCAAGATCTCAGTGGCGGCATCTGTCAAAAGTGAGTTGAAGGTGGTG
>CM072517.1:40848005-40860505 GCA_036898135.1 Oncomelania hupensis | reverse complement strand
GTTATTATTATTATTATTATTATTATTATTATTATTATTATTATTATTATTATTATTATTATTATTATTATTGTAAGGGTTTTATTCATTAACCTCTCATTTTTAGAAATCCTTTCATTATATGACAAACTTAAATTATGAACAACTCTAGCACTAGGATTATGCTAACTCCCTCTTTGGTAAATGTATAACATATTTCATTCCAATAAATTCCATTTTGTGCATGTAATGGGAGACAGCAAAAGTTGAAACATATTCCTCTTAAGCTAATACAATGAACTAAATGTTGTATCTCATATAAATCTCAGGTCTGACCTTGCAGTTCCAGTTTTCCAGTGCATAAAGAGCCGATTTTGAATCATCACTATCCTATCCTATCCCGCAACTCGGAGGTCGTTGGGGCACCACAGATGATCGTTAACCCAGCGTACTCCATCTATCTTTGTCCTCAGCAACCCTCATGGCTACGCTCAGCGTCAAGTCAGTCCATTCTCGAATGTTGTCCTCCCACTTCTTTTTCTTTCTCTCTCTTCTTCTGCCGCCTTGAACCGTGCCTTGTAGAATGGTCTTTGCAAGGCCTGCTGTTCTGGTGACGTGGCCATATCACCGGAGTTTCTGTTTCTTCACCATTGTGAGCAAGTCATCATGTTGTCCAATGGTTTGCCGTATGGTCTGTCGGACTTCGTCATTGGTGATGTGCTGAGCATAGGAAATGCCCAGAAGTCTTCTGCAGCACCTCATCTCCATGCTTTGTATTCTTGGTTGTAGATGTGCTGCTAGAAAGATGTTGAGTGTTGGAGAGAGTAGGCATCTTTGACGCACACCGATTGTTGTCATGAACGAGTTTCCGATGTTCTACCACAGATCCATCTGTTAATATTTATTCACTCAGTCATTTCATACATAATGCTTGTAGAGTCTTATCACTCGGGGTAAAACACAAAACAAAACAAAATAATAATAATAATAATCATTTGCGTGAAATATAACTGTTGAATGTAAGTCCGTGGCTTGGGTCATTTTTTCCCTAGACGGTCTATGCTTGCCTACAACTTACGGGTAGCCTTGAGCCCACTAGGTTGGGAGGAATCACTCGTTACAAAATGCATTATAGTAGTAGTAGTAGTAGTAGTAGTAGTAGTAGTAGTAGTAGTAGTAGTAGTAGTAGTAGTAGTAGTAGTAGAAGTAATAATGATAATAATAATAATAATAATAATAATAATAATAATAATAATAATAATAATAATAATAATAATAATAATAATAATAGGTTGTAGATGTGCTGCTAGAAAGATGTTGAGTGTTGGAGAGAGTAGGCATCTTTGACGCACACCGATTGTTGTCATGAACGAGCTTCCGATGTTCTACCACAGATCCATCTGTTAATATTTATTCACTCAGTCATTTCATACATAATGCTTGTAGAGTCTTATCACTCGGGGTAAAACACAAAACAAAACAAAACAAAATAATATTAATAATCATTCGCGTAAAATATAACTGTTCAATTAAGTCCGTGACTTGGGTCATTTTTTCCCTGGACGGTCTACGCTTGCCTACAACTTACGGGTAGCCTTGAGCCCACAAGGTTGGGAGGAATCGCTCGTTACAAAATGCATTATAGTAGTAGTAGTAGTAGTAGTAGTAGTAGTAGTAGTAGTAGTAGTAGTAGTAGTAGTAGTAGTAGTAGTAGTAGTAGTAGTAATAATAATAATAATAATAATAGTAGTAGTAGTAGTAGTAGTAGTAGTAGTAGTAGTAGTAGTAGTAGTAGTAGTAGTAGTAGTAGTAGTAGTAGTGATTTCAACTTTGCTCCAACTACTGTTTCAATTTGATGAATCTTTGTTTAAGAGTGCTTACACATACTACTTCCTGACCAACGACAGCGGTCTCATGCCCCAGCTCTGCGAAAGCCTTCAGAAAGACTGTATTGTATTGTATTGTATTGTATTGTATTGTATTGTATTGTATTGTATATTAGATTTACTGTCCCCGAACACTTTAGCAAATAGGGGACGGAATTTTAGATAATCAGGATTAATTCAGAAATTTCGAATCATTGTTCTGATCGACACAAATTAAAATCCACCGTGGGAGCGAACAATATGAGTCATTATAAAATGTCAGGTAAATAAGCTGCGTGGAAGTGGAAAGGTGGGCCGAACTCGCTCGGCGCTGAACGTATCGCTGTTGGAGACACATGGTCTCTCCTACTAGTTCAGTGGGGCGTGTCGCCCCCGGACATAGAGGCAAATGAGGGAATTAAAAACAAGATAAAACCACAAGGTCACATAAAACTGGTGAAACCAGGAAGCACCCAAAACGCTAATTTAAAAATATGTACTGTAAAATTATTGTAAAAAACTCGATACAAGTGTAAAATAACAGAAGTGTCCAAACAGTCGAGGTACGGCCTCGGCTGAGACGTTGCAGGATAAGCTGTACGATATTAAATGGTGTTAAAATGATAATGAATCGATCAGCTTAATGCCGAAGATTTAAGTGTTAAGATATAAGTAAAACTACATACAATGTAAAATCCACCAGTATATGTCCAGACAGCTACTGGACTCACTGAGGTGGCAGCACAATGGCTATCCTAATTGGTAATAACCACCGGGCAAGTGGCCACACAGCAACATGGCTATGCATGGTCTTACCGCGGTGGGCCATAGGAACCACAAAACATCAAGTGAGATAAAATCATTGATAATAATAATGAAAAATAAAAACAGCACTAAGGCTATCGTATATAAAATCCACCAGTATATGACCAAAGGCAGCATACGGCTGAGGTGGCAGCACAATGGCTATCCAATAAGGTGATAACCACCAGGTATGTGACCTTACGGCTCCAGGGCCATTTGTGGTCACAACAAGGTGGGCCACAGGGGCCACAAACATCAGATGAGATATGTAAAAATAATTAAAATAGCAACGAGGCTATCACCCGACAGTAACAACAACGGGAATGCCCATAACGACGTGGCAAAAGTGAAAAGAGCGGGCTACAGCTCAGCTTCGCCAATAAAACAGAGCTAAAAGGTAAAAGAGATAAAATTAAGGCATAGACGATCGGTGAGCAAGGAGCCAACTCATAGAAGCGTCGCCACCTCGGACCCAGCAACAAGCCGAGCAACCAGAATGAGCAGACCAGGACCTCTGGCCTCCACAGCCTCCCTAAAACCCGCCATGTCCGCCGGGAGCCTCAACTCAGCACAAAGGACCCGAAGAGGGGAAAACTGGTCTGCAAGGAGGTCACAGTCAAACAGACAGTGCTGAAAAGAAATGAGCATCGAGCAGACGCAAACAGTGGGTGTCCACCGTGTCCTCCAATGTCCCGCCAAAAGGCGCATGGCAATGAAACGCAGACAAGGAGGAACGGCAAAACACAGAGGGAAGGGCCTACACGAGGGCGGAAAATAGCTGTAGGAACGCGCTGTACACCAGAGCTGCAACTCACGGGACCACTCAGACCAGACTCGCCTGGAAACTGCACCCTGCGCCTCAGAGGCGGAGGGTGGGATGCGCAAAGAGGTGAGAGCATTGCCAGCGGAACCGATGCCTGCGGCCCGATCCGCCGCCTCGTTGCCAGAAATGCCCACGTGGGCCGGGACCCAGCAGAAGGAGACGGAGACACCGGAGCTGGACAGGACGCCAGCGCAATCCCAGACCTCCGAGACAAGCGCAGGGCGAGCACGAGAGGAGCCCTCACTAAGACAACGGAGGGCCGACAATGAATCGGACGCCAACACGATACTGAAGCCGGCAGGAAGACCGGAACCAGCCATGGCACGAAGTCCCAGCAGCAGCGTTATTATGCGACTGTGGTCATGCTAGAGTCGGCAGCTGATCTGACAGTAAGCCTCACCCAGTGTGCATGCAGCGATGCAAAAACTTCCCACTTTGGGACACCCAGCTTCTTCTTTTTTTTCCCAACGGTTAGTATGAACACCAAAGACACACACACTGTTGAAGCCACGTGCATGGTTCAGTCAGAAATGGTGTTAAAACTCTCAAGGTTGTGGCATTGGAGCACCGTTAAACAGGGAAAATGATTCTCTGTCAGAATACAACCAGAAATTAAAACCTTAACAGTTGGTTTGAGCAACGAAAGCCCACTTTTTCTTCTTTTTTGTGTTGGAGTGGGGGGTGAGGGGTGAGGGGAACACTTTATTGTCCCTTTTTATCGGGAAATTCTGGGCCGCCTTCCCTGTGGAAGGCGTAGTCGCAGCCTGTGGCGCGCCCAAACCCAACCTACCTAACATTAGTTGTGTTTTTGAAGTTTTGCTGGCGGAGCAAACCGGAGTACCCGGAGAAAACCTCCCGAGACGTTGCCCGAGTCGAAAGTAAATAATATTCGGAGAAACATCACGTCAGATGTTGGATCGATCCCACACCTGTCATTGTTGAATGTAATAGCAATGCGAATTTTAGAGTAAACCCGTTTTGGCCAAATGTAAACTCATTCCTTGAACTCTTGGAGGACAAAATATGGCGACGGCGTTTTACGTGTATGCATTGGCAAGAAAATTTCCGTCACAATATAATTTTGGCAGAATTGGCAATTTGTATAAATAAAATAATGTATCGATTTCCACAAGTGTCTTATATTTTCATTGGCCAAGTAGAGTGTGCCTAAAACTGATGTCGCGAGATAATTGATCAATCACAGATGGCAATGTTTCTTGTTTCTAGCAAAGCTTGGATTATGAAAGTCGTTGTCTACGTAAAAGAGGAAACACAATGTGGATCCTCTATGGATTGAAGACGAGCTTATCAATTCTAGACTAACCACAAGAAGAATCCATTGATGAGGATTACTAGAAGGCGATAATAACAGCATATGATGTAACATAATTATCTGTACGACCACATTGTTTGAACCGCATATCATGAACCTGCCCCTTCGATTCAGTTCACAAATCAATGATTATAGTGCAGAGGACAGAACTGTCTTCTTGCTGCTGTTTATTTCAGATACTCCGAACATAAAAATAAAGCCGACGGAATGTCAAAAATCCTTACTTCTGTGCTGGATGCTAACAAAAACACTCCATAAGTGCCGTCATATTTTTTTTAGAGCGACGTAGGCAACATCCTCGAATTTCCTATCAGTATGACTCTCTAGGTCTATTGTCAACGCGATGTGTATTGCTGCTTTTCGACAAATTGGTTGCATCTTCCAAGGTTATTTAAGTGCTTATATTATGCGAAGGCGTGAAACTTGAAAGTCTGTTGAGAATTAAAATGTGCTGCAAACGTGTCTAATGCGTGAACTACTTTGTTTTGGTGCATTCTCTGGAATGTTTTGTTATGAAGTGGTCTTTGCTATATGCCTAAGAACACCTTTTGTGTATTAGTTGTTTTAGCAAATTTTCCGTTTTATATTTTGATTCGATGAATCGATACATAAATGTTATCGGCATGTTGGCGTGGGATATGAGATATGTCCAGCTCGATCGATTCAATGTTTCACTCGCATTTGGCTCGTGGAAACATTGAGTAGATCTCGTTGGACATATCTTCTTTTCCACGCCAACATGCCCATAACGTATAATATTCAGCTTTTAAGTCTACTTCTAAAATCAATACGACACACCAGCTCGATGCCTATGTGAGCAGCACTCTTAGGTTCTCTCACATATTGCTGGCTGCGGGCTATTTATAGCTTGCCTACACCCTCCCTTTCAGTGAAAGGAAAGGGAAGAAGAGCACTGGCGAAGCTATTTATAGCTAGCCTGGCTGAACTAGCTTCAAAACCTAAAAGCTTTGGTTGAGTCAGTGTGACGATGTGAACGCAAATAAAAGATTCAATTTTTCATTAAACCGTGACGACATTGATGATGATGGCGACAGCGACGATAATGTTGATGATGTCAAGTAACTTAAGAACGTCAAATAGCAACAATAACAACCACAACTGCAACAACAACGACGACGACGATGATGCTGCTGATGATAATGATTACCTTAACAACAACAAACAATAACAACTACATCAACAACAACAACGACGATGACGATGATGATGATGATGATGATGATGATGATGATGACGACGACGACGACGATGATGACGATGACAACAATCTCACCGTTGGAATCAGGGATGATAAACACAAACCATTTGCCCCCACATCAGTGGGTTTGAAGGCATAATATTTGGCGACGAATTATATTAGTTTAATTTCATTTCCTTCTTAATGTTAGCATATTGTTGGTGTAGCTTTCCCCAATCACGATTTGTTCTTAAGTGACTTCCTGATTCAATACGACATTGTAATTAGGTTCTTGGACAATATATTATAATGTGAATAATTTTATGACTTGTCTAACACAATTTTTTTTCTTTTATTATGTTTTTTTTTCTTCTTTGTTCTATTTACCTATAAGTCGACTACTATTTGTATATCTGTCTATCTGGTCTGTCTGTATTCTTATCTGTTCTGTTGATTTATTTCACGTCTTGCCTTGTCTCATTATCTTCTACCCGAGTGTGTAGTCCTTAACAATTTTCTTCCTATTTGCATGTCTTTCTATGCCTGTACACCTGTCTGTCACATCTCTGTCTCTCTCCTTTTACTCTGTCTCTCTGTGTGTCTCTCTGTGCCTCTGTCTCTCTGTGTGTCTCTCTCTCTCTGTCTCTCTTTTTTGATATATATATATATATATATATATATATATATATATATATATATATAATATATATATATATATATATATATATATATATATATATATATATATATATATATATATATATATATTATATATATATATATATATATATATATATAACCCTAATCGTCGAGGCACTGCGCTTACCCTAAGATCGTTTTCTGGGAGCCGCCTTGGATCCGGGGACCCAGCTGGGTCCCCAGATCCAAAGTCGGGTACCCAAATGACCGGTTGGTGACTTTTAAGGTGCCCAGAAACCATAGTTTATAAGGATATCTATATATATATATATATATATATATATATATATATATATATATATATATATATATATATATATATATATATATATATATATATATATATATATATATATATATATATATATAGATATATAGATATATATAGATATACTAATTACCACCTTTTCTCCCCCCCCCCCTCCCCTCTAACACACACTAACACTTCCATTTCGCCCGCCTTTTCCTCTTTAGTACTAGTTTCAATATTTTTAATAAACATAAATATCATATTTACGCTCTTGCTATTCTCTTAGCTTGCTTATTACTAATAAGCTTCGCACAGGACAAGATATATGAATAAAACATGTCAGTTTGACTTCTGTGACAATGAAACCCATACACCTAATCAGACTATCTGCGCTAACCCCATGACTGCTGTCTTTTTAGTTGAAAACAACCAGAGGACTAAAGAAAGAACGAAAAACGATGCTTAACGTCCTATTGCATGAGCGTTAAGGACGATCACCACGTCGCCACCCTGACAACAATGACCATCTCTAAAGAAAGAAAGAAAGAGATTTCTCTTATATAGCGCACTTCTAAGATCAGAGAGCTTCTCAAAGCGCTGGCCACTACTACTCACAAAGTCAATGAAGGCCAGCATGTTACCATAGTAACAAGCGCTAGACCCTAACGGGTGCAGAGTTCCCTCATTTGTATTTCGGGTGCAGAGTTCCCTCATTTGTATTTCGGCATAACTTGATTTGTTGACTAAAGGTGAGGATGCTGATGATAATGACGATGATGATGATAATGATGATGATGATGATGCTACTGCTGCTGCTGCTGCTGATGATGATGATGATGATGGTTTCTTATTATTAATGTTCTTATATTGAGCTTTTCCAGTTCCAGTTCTAGGCACTGGTCAATACAGAATCTAACTCGAGCCATCCGAGGCGCCAGCTTGCATTCTTAGGCACATTATTAAACGCTTTAATCGTTGTATGTATATAACTGGCACTTACCCGCCCATTTTAATTTATTTTTTTTTACATTGAGTCATAAATTTTAGTTCAGCCTAATATAATTATGTGCGTGCATTGCCTATCAATAGGAATCGCGGTTACTTCTGTGACAGGTGTTAAAGACAGCAACCATAACCCAGAATATCTGCGATTACACAGTGACTGTTGTGTTTTTAGTTTATTACAACCAGACGACTGCTCACAAAATCATTGATGGTCAGCGTGTAACCATAAGAACAAGTGGACCCTAACGGGTACAACGCTTCCTCGTGTGTTCTTCTATTGTTGATCTACCTAACTTGATGCGTTAACTAAATAAATAAATGTGTTTTGAAAGATAATACATTCTCAATTGTGTATTTTGTGAGATTTATTTTGAATTTTAAAGTTATTAATATTTTTAATGTTTTGAAATGGGTAGGGTCACTGGTGTGTTTGTGGGTGTGTGTATGTGTGTGTGTGTGGGTGAGTGTGTATGTGTGTGTGTGTGTGTGTGTGTGTGTGTGTGTGTTACGAATTTGAGATAAGATAGTGGGCAAGGTTTAAGTTTTCAGTTATGTGCGTGTGTTGTCATTTGTCTGAAATGATGTTGAACATTAAACTTTACACATCAAACACTTCCTCATCTCTCTTTTACAAACTAAAAGACAACTTTACTTCACATTAACTTATTTTTAATGAATGGATGATAGTAAGATGGCTTTCTAACTTAGCCAACACATAAAATAAATATGGACTCAGCTTGACGTAATGACGATCGAGGATGTAGATGATACGAAGAGTCATATAAGTATTCGCAAAGTTCTTTCAAAGTCTTTCGTGCAATGTCATGATGATACTGATCAATCCGGGTGGATACAATGACGAACGATAGTCGTCGGATCTTCCGCAACGATGAAACTCGGCAAAATAGGTAACCACAGGTAGAATAAGAACAAAGGAAGAAGTCCGACCCTGCAACATAGCGAAGTACCTAACTTCGTTAATCATCAGCTTACAGAGGTCTGAGAATGAGTATCGACTTGCTAGAAAACCGTCTTACCAAAACCGTTAAATAGTTGACATGGTAACCAATGTTGCAATTCATTTCTCCAAGTCGATGATACTCATTTCATTTACAAGATTTATAAAAAACATAACTTCGATCATTGACAAATAATATTACCCCATTATTTAATCCAAAAAATGATCGCGCAAACACTCAATCGAACGAATACAAATGTGCATCAACAACAATGAATGGCGGTCGTCCTGACACAAATACATTCTCCTCCGCGGACGCGCAGAATTAAAATTCTTACCAGTTCGAACTTCTTCAAATCCTGCAGTTTCAACCCTGCGTTGAATGGATTGACTAGTTACTTTGCCGACTGTAAAGTTATTGTTAAAAGGCGTGAAAGAGGAACTAAGGAGGTTTCCAAACTCCAGGTCTTCAGCTTCATCCTTCTTTGGCAAAGTTCTGTTGTCTAGTCCCGAGCTAACAGTTCTCGTTGCTAAACAATATCCAGGAAGTTGATAAGCTGTCATGGAAATTGAACTCTCTTAATCTGTTAAGTTGTTTGTAAATATTATATATATACTAACATTCAACTCCGTGAAACGATTAAGATTACTGGTTGGCAATATTTTATTCTGTCCAAAGAATGTTTTAAATACCGCAGGAACCACGTCATTGTGTACGTGTGATGCAAAAAACTTCGGTCGACGTCATCCAAAACTAAATATAATCGTGTCTCGCGCCGGTACGTCACATCCTTTATAGTACAGGCTCACAACATAATTATTCTCTGCACTTATACTTGCGAGGAGCTCAAATAAACATTACAGTGTGTGTGTGTGTGCATGTGAATGCGAGGAAGTTCTGCACCCATTAGGGTCCAAAACTTATTATTATTATTATTATTATTATTATTATTATTATTATTATTTTTTTTTTTTTTTTAAATTATTATTATTATTATTATTATTATTATTATTATTATTATTATTATTATTATTATTATTATTATTATTATTATTATTATTATTATTATTATTATATTCTCTCTCTGTCTCTGTCTCTCTTTCTGTCTCTCTCTGTCTCTCTTTCTCTGTCTCTGTCTCTCTCTGCCTGTCTCTCTCTGTCTCTCTCTTTGTCTCTCTCTGTCTCTCTCTTTGTCTCTCTCTGACTATCTCTCTGTCTCTCTCCCTCTCTGTCTCTCTCTCTCTCTCTCCCTCTCTCTCTCCTTCTGTGTGGCCGTACAGTTTCTCTTCTTACCTTTGTTATTCCCTTTCCCACAATTTGTTGTTGTTTTTTTCCCTTTCGGGACATTTCTTTTTCTTTTATTTCTGCCAAAGAATAAAACAACTTACTAACTGACTAACTAACTAACTAATTAACTAACTAACTAACTAAATAATTTAAAAAACAGAATCAGAATCTTTTTTTTTAAAATCAAGTAATTAAGATTAACAAAAAAATCAAAATTAAAACAAGCAAGAAAAAAAAGAAGACAAAATTAAAATCAAATACATGAATAAACCATAAAATAAATAAATAAATACGCACATAAATAGAAAATGAAAATCAAATCAATAAATAAGTAGAAGACAAAAATAATTGAGAGAAAATCTGAATCAAATAAATAAATGTACACACTATAGATTTATTGTCGTGTGCTCTTAAAGCGGGACAATCAACGCAACAGCACAATCTACGCCCCACCCCCCATTTTACACTCCACCTCCATCTCTCCCCCCCCCCCCAATAAATAAATAAATAAATAAATAAATAAATAAATAAAAACCCTACTGTCATTGAAATATGTATATACTGCAGTTGGGCGACTCCTGCGCCTTGAGTTAGATCGTGCATTGGCCCGCGCCTTGAACACCTCGTGAGCTGGCGCTTATAAGAATTATTACAAATAAAATCAATATTGATTCCGATTTGACTGGGAACTTACCATACACCATGCTACATTAGACAAACATTTGGCCAAGTCCAAGTACATACATACAAGGAAGAATGGCAAAGCAGCAAAACATGAACCTATATCAGAATGTGCTGCAAGCAGGCCGAACATGGGTGCTTGTTTATTTCTTTATTTTTTTATATAGTAAATTTGTGGAGTCTTTTTCCGGAATATGAACTAGTGCCGTTGTTGCTGACAGAGGTTCGAGTGACTTTAAACTTTATGACATTTCCAATTTTAATTTTTAACAAATGCATTTGCGAGAAACACTTGGGGACAGTTAAACCCCTTTTCTTACAATGGGAACCTTTGAAGGCACAACGCAACCAAACAAGATGGCAAGCCGTTTGAAATGTATTGCCATGTACTCACCCTCATCAGTGGTTCTTGAGATAACTATGGCTTCCAACTCACAGACCGACAGATTGAACGGGCCGATGAACGGACAGACCGACATTTGGTTCGTTCTAATTTTTCTCGACCCTTTGAAAGTATTTCCGGAAAAAGAAAAGTGCATGATATTAGGCAACAGGTTATCTTACGCTAGCTTTTGAGGAAATAAATGTCCCGCTGTTCTGTTAGCTTATAAACCATAGGAGGGGGAAAAATAAAAGAAGATTCGTAAGCTACTTTTCGCTACCGCTCCGCCGTTGTTTCCGTGTTATTGAGACATACTAATATATAATGAGTATATGGCTATGGAAATGGCAAAAGGGTAAATGCAATAAAATACACGTTCCTTTCCAAATCTACCCTATTTTATTGGCTATTGCGGAACATCCAATTGTTCCTTTGTCCCGGGTCTTCTTATAATAATCATACATACCCCATAAAAGAACACTCCGGCCCTGCAATAAATTATCATTAGGGTCTATCAACGAGTGATACATCTTTTTTTCAATTCAGGCATAAACATATTTATATTGCCTTGTAAATCAGATACTTTTTTTCGCATTGTTCCCCCTTCCCTCGTCCTCATCTCCGAAATCGAGAGCATGCACCTGCATGCCGTGGGTAGTATAAGCACACCTTATTGATCACGAACAAAAAATATATACCTGCACAAGAAAATACACACTGTTTATGTACAAGTTGGCGTAGGCCGCCAACAAGGAAGAGGCAGTTATCGCGCGGCATAGATAAGAAACAGTATCGTATAGTGGGTGATAACTCTTTTTCGATCGACAAAAACAAAACAAAAAAATCCCTGCCCAGGTCGTGATCGGGTTTAACCGTGCTAGACCAATTATCATTGCCTGACTTCTTGAGGCTACTTATCGACATCTTGGTGTTGACAGTAAAGGAACACGATCGATGTGTCGATCGTACTTTTAGCCGGCATCCTATAACGAATCACCGCTAGTGTGTAGACTATATAGTTGTAGACTGGTCAATGGCTTCCGCTATCATTATCACATATTATTTTTGTTTTTTGCAGTTCGTATATTGGACACAAACTAAAAATATATATTAAAAAAAACACACCACAAAATAAAATTTAAAAACCGCAAGCCATCTAATAACGCTCCAAATTAAGCAAACAAATCAGAAGCTAATATATAAATAGGCACATTACCATGTAATTTATAAATATC
>CM072517.1:40840505-40843005 GCA_036898135.1 Oncomelania hupensis | reverse complement strand
AA
Source organism: Oncomelania hupensis (assembly GCA_036898135.1). Lineage (NCBI taxonomy): Eukaryota > Metazoa > Mollusca > Gastropoda > Littorinimorpha > Pomatiopsidae > Oncomelania > Oncomelania hupensis. The sequence goes on along the minus strand of CM072517.1, from coordinate 40,843,003 downwards.
ATACCAACCACTCTCATCCCTCACACCTAGACAGGAATGCATACGGATGACTATACACACACATACACGCACACACATACGCACACACACATACACACACACAAAAGAAAAGATTGAAAGAGAGAGAGACAGATAGAGACAGAGAGACAGAGACAGAGAGACAGAGACAGAGAAAGAGAGAGACAGAGACAGAGAGACAAAGAAAGAGGGAGAGAGCGAGAGAGAGACAGAGAAAGAGAGAGACAAAGACAGAGAGACAAAGAGAGAGGGAGAGAGCGAGAGAGAGACAGAGACAGAGACAGAGAAAGAGAGACAGAGAGACAAAGAGAGAGGGAGAGAGCGAGAGAGAGAGCGAGAGAGAGAGAGAGAGAGAGAGAGAGAGAGAGAGAGAGAGAGAGAGAGAGAGAGAATATCTATTCTCGTCGTGCACCATCATCAGGCTACTGATGAATAAACAGCAGCAACCATATATTGGCTTGCATCAATGATCATCGCGGTTTCTCCCTTATAGCATTGAACTGTTTTGGGGGTGACTTTATTAATGACCAATTAATTTCAACGTGGAAACCGTCGAACGTTAACCATTTGTTTCGCTGGTTTGTTTCTTTGCAGTAAAAGACCGACAAGTCAACCGCGTTATGCAAGTGCCAGTTACAACATCACAAAATGTTCCCTCCGGGGATCCCGGCACCACACATTTGGATGACGCAACGGATGTTCTTCCCGAAATGGGTGAGTCACCATTGGCGTTAACAGCAACAGCAAAAGCATCCTCATCATCATGCATCCTTTACTTCCTCCTCCTCCTCCTCCTCCTGGTCACCACCACCATCACTATCGTCATCACCATCACCACATCATCTCGATGAACAGCAGCAGCACCTCCTCCACCTCCATTACCATCGTCATCATCAACATCATCATCACCCTCATCAACATCATCATCATCATCACAACCACCACCACCACCACCACCACCATCTTCATCAACATCATCACCACCACCACCACCAACATCATCATCTTCATCATTATCGTAGTTATCGCCGCGGCATAATTCTCAAATGATCGCGCTAAGGATTGTGAACATCTGGGCCGTCAATCTTCAAAGATTATTACGATTTTCATCGAACAACCAATGGCAAAACTGTGCAAAAACAACAAACAAACAAACAAATAAAAAAACAAACCAACCTAACCGATCTCCACGTGGAGAGAATGTAAATTATGGACTATAATTATAATACATCAACTTGCAACATTGAACGCAAGGCGTATTTGACATCCGTTAAAGTTATCCTAATATTTTTTTTCTGTTTTAATACAAGACCTTGGTACTAGCCTTTGTAGTTTGGCAGATTTAGATGTATTTTTGCCTTAACATGTCTATGAAACCTAGTTCAAAACACGAAAACAAAAATAGTAATAATAAAAACTAAATATAAAAAAATACAAAATAAATGTCTAATTCACTGGAAGAGATGACTACTTGTTTGTATATGCAAACATTTGTTGTATATCTGATGTTTTCGAAAAATGGATCTAAACATCGTGACCCGAGCGTTCTAAAGATCGTCTGCGGTAATCAGTTCAGGCCGTGCTCCTTCAGAATGGCTTAGTCAGGCGCACACATATAAACTCAGCGGAGCGTGACGTAACACTCAAAGACAGCTTCATCTTAGTGGATTACTCAGGCGAGATTATGTACGAGCCTGCGGAATCGAGTGACGCTAAATGAGATATAATTGCCAGTGAAGTCCCAGTCTGCGATCCCACTGACTCAGTCGTCAGAGCGATCGACTTGTGTACGCGCGTTTCGGGCGAAGTGGATTCGAAGCTCTCTGAGCTTATAAGTGCGCTATTTAAGATTTATCTCTTTCTTTCTTTCTTTGAAAAAAAGTTGGTTATAAGCTTATCGGGGAGCTTTCATCTCAGTAATATTTAGAAATAAGCTTTTCTATGATCATACTATAATGTACAAGTTTGAAGAAGAAAAAAAATCCATCAAGCACACTTTAAGACCTTAACCTTGCACCACAGAGAGTATAATCGGAAGTGTAGGACGCCGTTATTGTAATCACTTTTACAATACAACTGTTACGTCAGTTGATTCTCAGCCTTCCTACCCTAACCCGTAACTGGAAACTCGTTGGGGCACTTAAAGACGATTGTTTAACCAGCGTACTTCATCTTTCTCTTCAGCAGTCCTCAGGGCTTCACTCAGTCCATTCTCGAATGTTGTCTCCCCACATCTTTTTTTTTGGTCTCCCTCTTCTTCTGCCACCCCCCCCCCCCCGCCCCCCCACCTGCACTGTGCCTTGCATGATGGTCTTTGCAAGACCTGATGCTCTGGTGATGAGGCCACACCATCGGAGTTTCCGATTTTCAGCTCTCACAGAAAAACTGGAAATAATAAGTATTTACATAGGATTTTCTAAGTTACGTTTATATTTTCAGGTATAAAACATTTAACGTTCTACAAACAAAACAAAACAAAA